>JBAMNC010000994.1:0-585000 GCA_037902135.1 Cetoscarus ocellatus
TAGTGTGCAGACATTAAATCTTGAGACACGGGATCTTAAGGTCACGAGAGACCCACACCCTCACAAGATAATAGTGAGTTTACCAGATAAAAAGAATAGCAACATTTAGACAACAAGTTTTATTTCCTGCCTGACATTGATTTGTTTTTTAAACGGGTGCATGATCCTCACAGATGTACTCTGCCAGAGCTCTGTTCATTTTCAAAGCTTCAGGAGACTTGGGATCATATTTTCATTGTTTTTCAAACAGCAGTGGTAGAGTGGTAAAATTTCTTAGGTTTAGTGGCAGGTCGACTTCTCTCTGCTTCAGTCTGCATCTTTAATAGAAGAAAACACATTTGAGTGATGTTAGCGAGCTAAAGGCTACTAGCCGCGGCAAATGGCTAATAACAAAACAACCCACATTCAATGAGCAGCAAGCTAAACGCGGCTAGCGTGGACTACAGTAGCGCACTAGCCGCAGCTAATGGCTAATAACAAAACAACCCACATTCAGTAAGCAGCAAGCTAAACACGACTAGCATGGACTACTGTAGCGCACTAGCCACAGCTAATCACAAAACAACCAACATAAATGCGGGTCACCAGCCAGACTAACATCAGTAATCAGTTGAATACAGTAAGGTAAATGATGAACGGGAGCTTTACTAACCTGTCGTGAAGGCTAGGGTGCTGGTCCTTCAGGTGTTTTGCCAAATTAGTCGTCCTACTCGCAGCACTGATACGCAGGACAGCAAGCGGTAAGGGCTCTCCAGACTGTCAGTTGTGTCTGCCTGCTGCGCTGCCTGCAGAGTGTGCACAGCGGGAGCGCGCACCATAGTATTGAAACCATGGCAAATTTTGTATCTGGATACAGTGTTTGAATATTGATACTTTTCAGAGTATCAATATTTTTGACAACCCTAGCTCATATAGAACACTAAGTGCTGGTGATGACCTTTGAGGAACTTTCTGTTGACAAAAAAGTTGAAAAGGTTAAAAACTTACTCAGTCTGAAGAAGTGTTGAGGACTAATACTGATATATAAATATGCACATGACTGTTTGCATGTGTTTTTTTACTCTTGGGAGTTTGTGAGCAGTTGTTTGTGGTAAAGCCAGACTGTGTGTGTTTCTGTGGTATACGTCTGTCCCAGGAAACCACTCTGCTGGATGAAAAGGATGCTGTGAAGTCAGCAAAGAGTTTCTGAGCTAGAAAGAAGAATATGGGGCAGTAGCAGGAATTCTCTCAGTCCAAAGAACAAATGAAAGTCATTCTTTATGCATTTAAGAACATAAACTCAAAAGTAAATGGTAAATAACTGAGTTTTATAGCAGCTTTCTGAAAACTGACCATCCTCAAAATGCTGAGGCCTCTGCAGTCTCTTGTAGGGTCTTAAGAGCCCCAACTCCTTCTGCAACCTTTCCCTCTTCTTCTCAACAGATTTGACCTTTATCTCAGCTGCTTGGGCCAAAGGTGAACAATGACATTCATTTCTCAATCCCCCACAACAGTCTTTCTGTCAGATATCATCCTGTGGCTAACACCATCGTCTGGACTTTCATCAGAGATGGGTTTGGGCTAGGCAATTAATCCATTTCCATTTTAGTTACAATTACTGCTTTTAACAGTGCAATTGTTTTGTCTTTTCCCAATCTGTAGTTGACTGAAGGTATTTTTTATTGTTCACACATATTTTAATTTATTTCTCTTTCATGTATTGTACTTTAATATTAAGAATGATAGTGTTAAGAGCCTTCAGAAGTAATGACTGTGTAACATCAATGAGTAATTGTGATTTATTATCTTGACCTTAATAACTGCAAAAATAACAGGGATTATAATTTTTGTCATAATCAAGCAGCACTATGATGGGCAATACCAATATTTTTCAAGTCAGCATGATACTCATACTTTTTGTTGTATTATTTTTGATACAGATAACATGCATTTCCAGATTGTATAAATAACTTTGGATTTTCTGTTTTTAATGACCAAAAATTCCTAAAAAAAAAAACAAAAAACAAAAAAAACACGCACATTCAAAGTCTTTTTCCAGAGAAGATTCAGATATACATTTTGTTAGAGTGCTTATTTAGTATTGATACTTTATGGAAGTACTCAATCAAAACAGTACTTGTAAAAACATCAGTAACAGTTTCAATACTCCCATCCCTGACTTTCAGAGGTAATGTTTTAAGTTCCTCCCTGAAATCATGAATTTCAGGACTGGTAAATCTTTAAAATGTGAAGAGGATGGCTGCTGCTCCACGCTGCTGATACTCAAAATCACTCATAGTCTCCAACAAAGAAACACTCCACCCCAGCTTTAAAACTGAGGAATAATCAACCTCGGGAAAAACAGAGACATCAGAATCAGATGGTCGTCTCTAGAGATTTTTGGTGAAACAGAAGAAGCGTCTTCAAAAGCAGAGGAGGTGCAGACAGAGAATATTCTGCTGACTCAGATTAGCTGCTCTACACTTATAGTTTTCAGCATTTGCTGTAGGTCATGACCTTTCCTGCAGCAACTTAAGTCTCCTTCAGACACCCGGTGTAATCCTTGAATGCTCCGCTAGTTGTAAGATGTTTGCATCATGTTTGAAAGAGAAGCACAGTTACTTATTCTCATAAACCATTGAGCTGCTGTCTAAGATGTTCTTACTCAAGAAGATGTAACATTTCTGCAACAATGTGAGTCGACACAGTGAATCTGCAGCTCAAAAAGCAGACAGTAAAGGCATTCTTCAACAATGACATGTCTTAAAGTAGCAATAAAAACAATTATGGTGGAGTAGAAGTTGTAATTTTCTGTAAATACTGCATTTGTGAGCATTGTAAGGATTTAAAAGGTTCAGATTATAACTAAACTCCAGTTTTGAAGCCACATGATATGCTCTGGCTCTTGAAGAATAATAGGAGATGGTTTGATCTTGCACCAGATTTTGACAAATTTGTTCCAGTCTACAAAAGACAAGGCAGTAAATTTAGAGTTTCTAGCCTGGCTGTTCTCCTTGACTAGAGGCTTATTGTTAATGCATGAACATTTTGTACGGTGTTGCGTGTTATTTTTATGCCTTTTCCATCTATGTACTCCAAAAGACTCAGTAAAATCTTTTAGCAGCATACAAAGCTGTCAAGAGTTTTTGTCTTTATATCAGCGCCACTCATTATTTGACTTATTCCCAGAATCAAGAAGGAGTGATAGAGAACATAGTTGCAAGCCATGAGACTATGAAGAAGCCACTCTATGTGACTGCAGTAACTCAGCTCCTCACTGGTACTTTGCTCTAAGTTTCTATAACAAATCCCGATGCGTTTCGCCTTGAAATTTCCACCAACTGTTTGAGCGTCTCACCTGGGCAACACCGGGATCTTAAAATGTTCTCCCAATGTTCCACAATTTAAAAAAAAAATCTCAGGAAATATTTGTGCTTCTTACAAGGAAGTCTAAGGATTTTTTTTTGACATGACCCAGAAGACTTCAGTCAGCTGCCATCGTCTTTTCAGGAAAAATTCAGTAATTTATTTGTGCTTCTCAGCTGGAAAATGTCTGGGGTTTTTTTGCTTCCCTTCTGGAGTATTTAAGGAACTTCAAAATCTTCTCTTTTAAAATATTTTGGTAAGTTGACATTATTCTCACCAATAAATAATTCAGAAAGTTTTTGTTATTCTCACCTGAAAATTTTCAGGAACTTTTCTTGTTTCTCACTCAGAGAATATCAGAAAGTTTTTAATACTTTGTATCTGGAATATTTCAAAAAACTTAATTTGTCTTACCTCAAATATACTTTTAAGTTGGGATCATTAGACACTTCTTAACGCTTAATTTGACAGAAAATGTAAGGGACATTTTGGCTACACATTTGAAAATTGCTGAACCTTCCAATACTTACCCGTTTTTCTTGGTTTTTTTTTGTGTGTAATTTTGGGAATTTTTCATTTTTCTTGCCTAAAATCTTAAGGAACTTTTCATGCTTATCACTTGGAAAAGTTGTTAAACCTCTGACAGAAAATTTGAGGAACATGTTGGGATCCTTTCTGGAAAATCTGTGAATCTAACAAGACCTCTCATCTTGAATTTTTGGAAATTTCGATGTCAAATATCTCCAAAAAAAAAAAATTAAGGAACTTTTCATGTTTCTCAGCTGAAAGCTTTGAGAAAGCTTTATACTCAGACAGAAAATGTATGAAATGTTGAGCTCCTCATTTTTTGGGGGGAAAAATTTCAGGGCTTTTCATTTTTCCACAAGAAGAACAAGTCTGATGCTTGTCACCCAGAAGTTTGAAAGGAACTTCTCCCTCTTCTTGCTTGAAATGCTTTTAGATATTTTATGCTTCTCACCTGAAAAAATTTAAGGACTCAAATTGAGTTTTTAAGCAATTTCCAGTACAGAAGTATTTCTAAAAACTTGATATCTGAGATCATTCTTGGTTTGGGTTAATCTGAGTTCTGCCTCAAATACATTTCTTTCTTTTGACCCTCTTTTCTTCTCTGAGTCACTGTGCTGTCTCCTGATCCAAGAAAGAACATCTGCAGGTCTGATGTAGTGAGCTGTGTTTAGTGAAATAAAGCCATAAAAGGAAAGCAGCCTCCTCACAGTCATTGTTATGATGTACTTGATGTTATAACAGAAAAACGGCATGGCTGCCTGCCTGTCGGACTGGCTAGCATGGAGCTCTATTTTGGGTCTGGTGGAAGCCCCCCTCTCCTGCTCCTGTTGTCGTGTCGTCTGTGACTCTTCAGCTCGCCCTCTGGCTACACGCCTCTTGTACTGTGCAAGAAGAGCACTTCACACATCCCCAGTGAAACCAGAGCTCTGCCTTCAGCCGTCGGTCTCATGCCTTGCCATGTCCTCTGGGCTATTTTTATTCCAGCAGTGGTTACTTCTGCCAAAGTCAGACCGCGGCCTGCTGGACTGGAGCTGAGGCCATGTGTGTGTTCATGTGCGTGTGTTTGTGCAGATGTGTATGTAGGTGTATGTGAATCGAGAAGCAGTGCATTTTAAAAAGGATGTAGGCAGGATGGTTTTGGGACATGTGCCAAAGTGAATGCACAAATTAATTTGACAACACCGAATACCTTCCACTTAAACGCATCATAATTTAGAGAAATACAGTGAGGGAAGTGAGAAAAATAATACAGCCAGGAAAATATGGTGCCCATCTCTCTCTTCTTTTCTGTATTCTGTTTGTAATCTTGCTATCCAATAAAAAATTCAAACTGTGGTGCAGCAACATTTCTCATTCTGGGTGGCAATATTCTAGAGGTAGGGGAACAAAACAAGAGGCTGAATTTTTAAGAACATGTAGTGTAATTATAGTTTAAATTTTTAATAGGGGCTGTTTGGAAAGTAGCTCATCGTGAAGTAACAATATGTAACTTTTTTTACACCCTTAAATAGTAACAAGAAAGGCAATCTAACTTTATAAAAACTTCGGTATTGAGACTGTTGTCTTTCCTGTTTGGAAAATGTTTCTGATATAATGTAGTTGTATGGCACCAGTTCACACACCAGCCATCAGTCAAAAGGAGCCAGTTAGCTACACACAATAGGAGCTGTTTAAAGTCTAGGGCTATCACCTTATACACAATATCTGAATAACCGTTCAAACTTTCAAATATACATTTAGATTGAAAATATACATTGCAACAGCACATTTGGGTGCTTGGAGCAGTGAACTACCTGATCCAACAGAGGGCAATCCCAGTGCAACCCAACTGTCCATACACTCATGCTGCTCTCTTGACCTCAGTAAACAATGAGAGAAGTACGTTTTGAGAAAACGACAGGCAAATCCACTCAGAGTGCACAGTAACAACACTGAAACAGCTGTGGAGCGCCATGTGGACCGGGTTGTGTATCCATCATGTGCAAAGCAGCTGGCCCACTCCTCATCCATGACAAATCTGCAGGCCTATTTTTAAGTGTTCACAAGAACGCAAGATTCATATGCATGGACATGCAGCTGACTGGTGTAAATAGTAAAACAATTTAATGGGAATGCCTTGTGTCTGTTGTAGTCTAGTCGGTGTTGCAGTCGGGGGGTTGAATATCTTCAAACAATGGCGTGCATGTTTGAAAATCGCTCAGATTTGATTTCTAGGATAAGTGACAGCTCTGTAAGAGACAGAAGAGGATGGTGACAGATAAAGCAAAGAAAAAGAGAGTGACAGAGCAAAAATAAGTTTTTGTGTACATGCTCTTGGTAAACACACATGCTGCTGTTTTTCATTGTCAATCATACAGAGAACAGAACATTTGATACTGATGAGTCGTGATCCTAGTTGACAAATAGACTGACAACAAAAGCACCACTTTTGACCAATGATCATAATGTGCAGCAGAGGACCAAACACATTATTTTGTCTTCTGAGGGAAGTTTGTGGCTCAAGCAGCAGTAAAAAAATGATTGAAAAGTGAACTTTGTATAAATACATCAATAAAACAAGCACACGAGATTTTATTGTTTGTATTTACTCATTGACTTGAATACAGATGACTAAAACATGATATAAATGGTGGTTTCCAGTGTTTGTGTACAAAGGCAAGAATGCACATTCACGTCCTTATACTTTATCACAGCATTAGATTCAAAACTTTTTCTTCAGTTTTTTAGTAGACTCTCCATCAGGGCTTACTTTATTAGAGGATATGGTCTGTTTTGCCTCTGTTATGGAGCTTTCCCTTGCATAAGAGACTCTCCATAAAAGCAGAGAAATCTTCTGTGACAGAGTTTTTTGCTGATTCTCTTTAAAGCCCCCCTCAAGTGCTGCTTCAGTTTTCAGCTCCTCTGTGAACCTAAAGGCTTGGTCCTCATCTCCAAAAGTCCTTTTCTCCTCCTCTGTCTTCGTCCGCCTTTATCTAATTTTCTCTTTTTCTCTCTATCACTCTCGTTCTGCTTCAGTGAAATATATCAAGGAGATGTCAGCCTTCTTTAAAAGCTCGGGGTCCCCGGGTGCCGCCCTCCCCTGGGAATCTCCCCCATCCACACCTCAGAGGGGCACCGAGCTCTCGCCAGCTGAAGTGAAGGAGCCTCGAAGCATCCCGCTGAAGATGTGCCAAGTGTCACGAAAGCAGTGCCCCCCGGATACAGAAAACAGGTGCTTCTTTATTAAAGTGTGCAGCCTTTTGTTTTCTTTGATGTTCAGTTCATGGATATCCGAATCATAAAAATCTTTAAGTGCTCTGCCTGAAAATGACAAAATGCCTTACAGAGAATAATGTAACAGGGACTTCTTACACCCTTCTGCTCACATATTCTCTTTGTTAGTATCAAAAACTTCCTCTCCACCCTCGAGCCTTTCTCACTTTGCCATTTGTCTTTCATTTCTCTGCTTGCCCCCTCTTCTCTTCTCTCTCTCTCTCCCTCTCATCTGCTCTGCCAGGTATTTCGAGGTGATTTCATCCAACAGAAAGAACTCTGTGTTCCTGCGGGCAAAAGATCCAGCCATGGCCCAGTCCTGGTACAATGCCATCCAGGCGGGCGCTGCCAGCCTTTTACCACGAGTGAAGGAGGAGCTGAAGAGCATGCAGCCAGGCATGGAGGTCAAACATCTGGGCTGGATTACAGAGCAGGTATGTTCGGGTAAAGCATGATGTCAAAGCTACTCTGCAGTGTTTAACATGATAAAGCTACCATACATTGTACTCTTTGTAAATATATGTGGTTTCATCAATATACTCACTCTGGGCCAAACTCTACAATGTGCTCTGTCCAAGGTTAACATTTTCAGGATTATTTTTCAGATGCTTATTCCAGCACAGTGCTGCTACAACATCCATAATAGTTTGAGAGGGACAAACACTGTGTTTCTCTATCATTCATGCTTTCAGCGCTTCCTAAGTGAAAATGTCAGGGACACAGACAAATATGGCAACTGTAGAAATCAAAAAAGAAAATATAAAATATAACTGCTGCTGACACTCACCAATGGGCCTTTGCAACACTGAAATGAAAGCAACACAAAAACACAACATCCTAAAAGATGTAAAATGGTTTCTTACATTAATTTAAAATGGAAAAGTTTTAAACTAAGTTCAAAACTCTCCATACCAAAAAGTATCTATTCAGAGATGATCTCCAGACTTCAGCACTGTCTGTGCATTTTATGTATTTACAGTGTGTGTTTACAACACCGGGTCAAATATACTTTTTGAAATAATTAACAAGAACCTCCACCAAGGCATTTCTGACATTCTTAGCCAAGTCATTCAGCTAAAAATGTTGGATCACCACCAAAATCTAATTACTTATTTGTGCCAAGAGCAACATGTCCTGAAAATTTCATCCAAATCTACTGAGAACTTTGTGAGTTATTTTGCACACAGACAAACATAAAAACAAACAATTGCAGATAAACCATTACCTCCTTGGCAGAGGTAAATATTATTTAAAATATGTCCCTTGTTTTTCCGGAAGGGACCTAGTAAAACCCCACCCTCAGTGTCTTGTGGTGCCCCAGGGGACCCTTGACCCCCACTTTTGGAGCTACAGAGTAAATTCTCAACAGTACTCAAATACTTTTTAATAAATTATATAAATGATTATATAAATTATACATCTGCTTTGCGGTAGAAAGATAGCCACACTTGGAAATTAGCACCCTCCAAGTGTTGGTGTTTTTGTTCTCAGAATCATTTATGAAGCCCATGATTCCTGTGCTCACTCTGTGTTGTCTGTTAGTTGGGCACAACTCTGTTGCTCACATTGAACCAGTAAAACTTGAAGGGAGTATTGAGAAAGGTCTTAAGTTTCATTTGAAAACTCCAACATTTTTTTTTTCTGCAAGGCTTAAAAACAGAGACAAAAATCTCCTCACTATGGCACATACACATGGCATCACCAGCAAGCTAAAGTAGCAGCTTTATCTTCAAAGTATTCCCTGTCAGACGCAGCTCTGAATACATTTTCTTGACGTTTCTATTATTTATACATTTTTACTTTTATAGGGGTGCTGTACAGTCAAACCATAGATATGATCTATTAAAATAGTTTTATTTGTATAGCACTTTTAAAAACAGGTTTACAAAGTGCTTCAACAAACAGGAGCATTTAGAAGACGAAGCAAAAGAACTTAAGCACAACAGGAACTACTGTAACACAAGGAGCAGCGTTTAAACCAAAGAACCATTAAATACTAGGGGTGTAAATCACCAGTTTCATGACGATACGATACGATATCGATTCTTTGGACAACGATACGATATTTGCCGATATCACAAAGTCTGCCACGATTCGATTTCGATACGATACGATTCAGGGACCTTCGATCGATTTAAGACGATATTGTGTACTCATTGAACACAATCAGCTACATTTCACCTAAAGCAAGAAAGAAATACAAAGCAATTTCTAAGTTTTGACAGTTTTATTACTGAAATGTGAAACGATGTGCTGACCTTTGGGTATGATAGGTTATACAGGATTATAACCATCTGTTTGATCTAATCGTGTTTAAAATTAAAATTGGGTTAATTAGTTGTCAGGTGTTTTTAGACTTTGCTTCACTGTTTAATGGTAGGTGTGGAGGAAGAATAAGAATAAGCTCTCAGTTTTCCTTTCATACATTAAGTACTTTCATTAATCAGTGCGCTACAAAATCAAATGATGAGATAACTTACTGTACTCGTGTGATTACTCCTGTAGTGTGTGTGCAGTATGCATCCTCTGCTGTCAGATCGACTGTATCTTACCTGAATACAGCAGTGCTATTTTCTGATTGGCTGACATGTCAAGCTCCCTGTTTAGCTCTGTGATGCTAAGAGCGTGTTGCTACGTGTTAGCATATAGCGGTGTTACTCGGTGGGCGCTACACAATACATTTTCATGCGGGAGATATACCGGGTGTGGTGTGTGAGAGAGCAAAAAGGTGCGCGTCTCATATGCTGAATACGTGAGACTTGAGAGCCCTGTAAAGTTGAAACTTCAGAACGAGGCGCTATTGGGTGGAAGTGGTGAAACGGATATCCGGTCAGAATTTCAAAATAAAGGCGTTGAAGATTACAATGTTGATCGATGTTTTGAGTTTCCATCGATTTGATTGGATCATTGCTTAACCAATCGATGTATCGATCCAGATCGATGGATCATTACACCCCTATTAAATACATTCACAAAGGGCATAATAATCCAAAGCACTCTAGAAAAATAAGAAAAGAGAGCCTGAGCACACTAGTAAGCATCAGCCAAAGGCCCCCCTATCATTCAGACCATCCAGTTATGTATAAGGAGACCATGAGGACCAAGATGAAAACAACATGTAAACAATAAAAAGTAAAACAGATTATAAAGTAAGTTACAAATTTCCAACAGACAGAACAACAAAAATCAAGAAATACATAAATAAAAAAATTAATTGGGCTAAATCGGGCTAAAATTATGTATAAAAAATACAAAATAAACCAGATTAATAAAAGTTTTAGTTTGCATGAAACATGTTGGAATAAAAATAATTAAGAATTATTAACCCTCGGAGGTCTGCGCTGTCGTATACGACAGCAAAGCACACCGTTCACAAAATATTTAATAACTTTACAACCGTTTGTTGTAGCCTCTTACCGATTATTTTGATCGAAAGCTAACAACTTAGCCATTCCGATGAGCCCTTCGGTGCGATCGTAGCTCTTCCACAGGCTGAGATATTTCTCCTGAAACATCAGTGTCTTTTTGGAGACTCTGTAAAAGTAATCCATCATGATAAATCCAAAAGTTGGTCTTCTAGGTATACTATTGAATCCAATTTCCGTATCAAAACACGTTAGCACAGTAGATAGGTGCCCCAAAAACAGGTAAAAATGGCTTAGACCTCAGAGGGTTAATAGATGTCAAAGACCTGCTCCTGCGTATAAAGGTATCCTTACTGTCAGTGTCAATATGGTGATTTCAGATGCTGTCAGACAGCAGAAAAAAGGTTGGTTAATTGCTCGTAGATACTCTCACCTTGTGACCTTAATATGAATCATATCAGATATCTTTTACTAGCCCAACTGAAAGGGCTGTGATCTGCCATTTTGCCATTGACAATGTTGTGGGTTCATAAATGATCTTCTTTCCACCTTCATAGTAAGAAGTGTTTTTTTGTTGCCTTCCTACCATCTCAAACCACTCTGGTGATTTTCCTCTGACCTCTGGCATCAACAAGGCTTATTTTTTCTACCACTCAAGGGATATTTTCTCATTTTCAGACTATTCTCTGTAAAACCTACTGATGGTAGTGTGCTGAGGTTTGATGAGTCCACATTTCAAATCGTTTTAGGAGACCATTGATGTTGTGTCCTCCGGGCTAAAGAGGAAAGGACCATCCACATTGTTATCAGAGCAAACTTTAAATGACAGTATGTGTGATGGTATGTGGGTGTGTTAGTGCCCATGGCATGGGTAACATGCACATCTGTGAAGGCACCATTTATGCTGAAAGGTGCATGCTGCCACCAAAGCGATGTCTTTTTCAGGAGTGGTCCTGCTTGTTTTAGCAAGGCAATGTCAAACACATTCTGCATGTGGCCTGCCTGCAGTCCAGACCTGTCTCCCATTGAAAATTTGTGGGGCATGATGAATCAATCAATCAATCAAACTTAATTTGTATAGCACTTTTCATTCAGGACTTTGAAGCACAAAGCGCTTTACACAGGAAATAAAATAAAATAACAATAACAATAAATGAAATAAAAAGTAGAGAATTGCATAAAATGAAAATATAAGACCCCCCCCCCCCATCCACATACAATATGCACACTCACTCAAACACACAAGACATTAAATGGAAATTCTGACAGAAAACAGAATTAGAGGAATGAGGAAACAGTATCTTGAATTAAAAATGAGGAAACACAGGAGCTAAGGCTAAAATGATAATTAAAAATCATGATAAGATGAAGCGCGAAATATGACAACGGAGACCCCAGACTGTTGAACAATTGGAGTCACACATCGAGCAAGAATGGGAATGAATTCCAGCTACAGATCATCAACAATTAGTGTCCTCAGTTCCCAAAGGCTTATTGAGTGTCGTTAAAAGGAAAGTTGATGTCCAGCTTTTTTGGAGAAATTAAAAGTTAATAGCGCTTGAAGATGTCCAGGCAAGGTGCAAACCCTTTTCCTCGACGTAAAGTATATACTTCAAACCATATGCATCTTTAAAATATGCAATAACATGTTTGAGGTATAGCAGAACATGATCAGCAGTATAGCTTCACCAACCATTCAATATCCATGAGCATTACTGTCAAAAGGATACAGGGTGATCAATATGTACCATATGGATAAATTTAAATAATTTATTCAGTGCTGATTCATGTGTTTGTGTGCAGGTCACCCAGGGTCCAGAGAGAGTGGTGCTGGCTCTGTTGACGGACAAAGACCTGCTCCTGTATCCATCACTGCCTGAAAGCAAGGAGAGCCTCAGCAGCCCCCCCAAGAGTCACCCGCTCATTGCTACCAGGTTTGAAAGCACAATTACGTAGAAATATACACCTACAGCACTGAGTATGAACAGACATTTGCTCTCTGGCTTCTTCCTCATTTTTTGTAAGAACAATAATAACATAACACACATTTATGGATTTTAATGAGCTTTTCTGCTCCACCCTGAACAGCCTATACTTGAGTTAACAGACTTTCCCGTGCGTGTTCTGGCTCTGTCGATGCACACATGCTCAATCTTTCCACAACTACAGAGCTGGACAATTTGGCTTATAATTTGGAAAACATTAGTGGAACCAGAACATATGAGTCATGTGTTTTTCCTCTATTTTCTCTCAACATCTCACTGTTCAAATCAGCAACATACACGCACACTTTGTTTACTATTCTGACAGTCCTCTTCTGGAGATTTTAATTTGCCTCCTCTCCACGTTCTAACACCTCTAACACCTCTAACACCTCTTCTTTAGGCTGGTTCACTCGGGCCCAGGAAAAAGTTCTCCCCTCCTGGACTCCGACCTCTCATTCGGTCTGCGCTCTGGCACAAAGCAGGGCGTGGAGACTCATGTCTTCAGGGTGGACTCTGCCAAGGAGCTTTCCACCTGGACTCATCTGCTGGTGGAGGGCTGCCATAGTGCTGCTGAGCTCATCAAGGAGGTCACCACGGGTAAAGATACACAGATTCATTTAAGTCTCAGCTCATTTTTCAGCCCTGCCTTAGTTACCCCATCTATGAGTTTAAAGAGTAGTTTTCTGAGCACTAAGAAAACAGCAGAAATATGTGCTTGAGATATTATTTGACTTTTCTTCAAGTGTTGCTCGTCCTTGCTTGACTGAACACAAAATGAATCAACAAAGATTCAAGGTTCTCCTCCCACTGAGGTCACCCTTTAAAAATGAATCATCTCATCGTGCTGAATTCTGCTTTGATAAGTTTACAAAAAGACAAATATGAGAGGCACAGCTGTGCTAAAGCTGGAATAAGTAGTATATATGAGATTGAAAACCTTTGCACTCTTTCTATAATGAAGGTAGATCACTGTGAGGGTGTTTACACTGGCCGGTTAAACTGGTTTTATCTGTTTTGTGTTGTTTCTTAAGTATTTATGCATCATATCCTGATTTCAGAAACCAGGATTCAAACCAGGATAGAATTTTTGTGAATATTTTGAATACGATCTTTAAGTCTGCTTCCTAATAAAATCAGAGCAACACAATTATAGGAATAAATTATGTCCATAGAAGGGCTGGAAAATATGGCCTAAAAATAAATCCCAGATTTTTCACACAAACTGGAATTCTGATTCTTATCGGGGGGGTTTACCCCTCAGAAAAGAAATAAACAAACCTCAATTCCAATGGGATGCTGTTTAAACCAAACACAATACAACGATTTGCAAATCCTTTCAATCTACATTCAATTAAAACACTACAAAGATGAGATATCTAATGTTTAAAGTTAAAAGCTCCATTGTTTATGCAAGTATTCACTTATTTTGACTTTGATGCTTGCAATATGTTCCAAAAAAGCTGAGACAGGGGCAATAAAAGACTTGGAAACTTGAGGAATGCCTAAATGGAAAATTCTACAGGTGGGCTGGTTTCATTGGAAACAGTGAGTGTCATGATTGTGCATAAAATGAGTTTTCCTGAAAGGCTCAGTCATTTCCAAGCAAGAAGGGGATGAGGTTCACCACTTTATGACCAAATGCACAAGCAAATATTCCAACAGTTAAAGAACAATGTTTCTCAGTGTACAATTGCAAGGACTTAAGAGAATTCCATCATCTACAGTCACAATACCATCAACAGACTTAGAGAATCCAGAGAAATCTCTACATAAATGGCAAGGTCAAATGCATATGACCTTTGATCCCGCACTGCATTAAAACCAACATCATTCTGTAAAGATATCACCACATAGGCTCAGGGACACTTTGGAAAACCATTGTCAGTCAACTCAATTGGTTGTATTTCTGAATCATACATATTGTTATCAGTGAAAAGTTCAAGAGCTAAGATGGCATCATACAATCTATTATGGTATGAGGGTGTGTTAGCGCCCATGGCATGGGTAACTTGTGAAGGCACCATTAATGCTGAAAGGTACATACAGGTTTTGTAGCTACAATGCTGCCATCCAAGCAACATCTTTGTTAAGGATGTCCCTGCTTATTTTGGCAAGACTATATCAAGCCTTATTCTGCATGTGTGGTAACAGCAATGCTTTATGATGAAAGAGTGCAGGTACTCGACCGTCCTGCCTGCAGTCCAGACCTGTCTCCCACTGAAATGTGTGGCGCGTTATGAAGAACAAAATGGGACAATGGAGACCCCGGACTGTTGAGAAACTGAAGTCATACATCAAACAAGAATGGGAAAGAATTTAACCAACAAAGCTTCAACAATTAGCGTCCTCAGTTCCCAGAAGAATTTTGAGGTTTTTTTAGAAGGAAAGGTGAAGTAAAACAATGGCCAACATGCCCCTGTCCCAGCTTTTGTGGAACCTGTTGCAGGAATCACATTTGAGATGAGTAATATTTGCAAAAAAAAAAAAAAGACACACAGTAATTGGTGTGAACATTATATATCTGATCTTTGCAGTGTATTCTATTGAATATAGGGTGAAAAGGATATTCAGATCATTGTATTCTGTTTTGATTTAGAATTTGGGTTTGTGTCTCATTGTGTCTTTACAGAAAATATAAGGCATAAAGAATATCTTCAGTACACAATCTTCATGTGAATAAAAGCAGCTTTAACAACAGTGTCACTCTGAAATTGAGTGACATGCATTCAACAATGACCAATCAAAGAATAGTCCATTAACTGTTCTGTTTTTTTGAGGATTTGAACAATTTCTTTGTAACTCACTAACATGTTAGGTGCCCCAGCAGTGTCTTAATCAAATGATTTTTTTTGTTCTTATTATCAGCCTGTCTTTTCGCTGTTTGACGTGTTTGTGTAGAACAAAACAACTTACAACTGTCTTATCTTTCATCGCGCTTGTTTCCATTTAATTGTTCGTTTTGGTTTTTCTGTGTATTGTCTTTAATTCGGGGGCTCCTGTATGTCTTTATTGGATAGAGGGACAGTGGATAAGGTTTGTGAAAAGACATGAGGGTGAGGGCACAGGTTAGATTTCTGCTGTACAAGGAAAACTGACATGACAGTTAGGCTGTTGTACTATGATATGTTTTGTTGTTACTCTTAAATTAAACTTTGAAAATAAATTAAAAACAAGACAAGCTCTCAAAAACAGTGAAAATTAGTCTTACAGTGGAGGAGGGCCACCTGTTAAGGCCATTATGGTAATTTCTACTCAACAGTCCGTGAAAATACTTCAATCAAAAAGACCTGATAATGGTCTTAACTCATAAAGCCATGTTGGAACATGATTTTCTAAGATGTTAATGAAGAATCATTTAAAATGCTTGTTTTCTCTAAGCTATTGGGGATGTCTAATGACATAAAAAGTCAATATGACTTTTGAATTTTAAAGATTTCACCCCAAGCTTTCAGAGACTTTAACCAAAAACTGGACATGGATTATGAGCTGCTTTCACTTTGAAAAATTATTTTCAATAACAAGAAGGATCCTTAGTATCCTCCACCAAGGCATTTCTGACACTCTTGAAATGTAAAGAAATCCTTAAAAAATCCTGGATCAGCATCCAGATTCAGATAATCACTAAAATCAAATCACTTCTTTATGTAAATTTCATCAAAATCCATTCATAAGTTATCCTGCTAGCAAACAACAAAAACATTAACTTCCTGGTAGAGGTAAAATTTTCTCATTCCCAAATAGCTCAAGTTTATATTTTTGCAGTTATTTCTAAAAGTGCTCTGTTAAGAGTGTAATTACCTTACTAGCATTATTCTCTAAAGTCATCTGCTTCCAGTCATCTGCTCAACATAATACATTTTGCTATTTTATCCTCAAAAATGTCAAATATCCTTTCCTATTTCCTTATTTCATGTCCTGAATCACTGCACAAATTGTCCCAAAATCTGAGCACATACTGAAAATACACCATTCCTCTTCAGTGACACATAGTTTGAATTTGAAATGTTATTATGTATAATGCCATATATCTTTAAAACTGTTGATAAGAAAATGAATGAATGGGAAAATGAAAATTATATTGTGCAACAAAGTTTAGCACAAAGTGACGACCACTAAAATAACTCTGTAACAATGGCCTGTGTATTATACCAAAGGACAGCCCATATCTAAACATTTACATTAAGCTTCATCCTGATCAAATACTTGCTATATGAGCCATTTCTAATCCATGAAGATTGGAGGAGAGATGCACATTGTACAAGTATGTAACCCACATTTGATTCTATCAATACAGCTCAAATCTGTACAATCACACAAAAGATCATGCTTTGGCACAAGATGCAGACTCTATTCTGCAGAGACACAAATGCCTTAATGCATAAAAGACTCATTTAACAGCAGGATAAGGATTTATGATTTTTAAACTGTGTTGATTGAGAAAGCTTTTTGTCTGAGATTTTCAGGAAGAGCTTAGAAGATTTGTCTCTGGTAGATCTGTATGTGATGTGTATTATACCCTCATGTCTGCCCTCAGAAACACTGAGTCTCTTTTCACATCTGTGATCCAGATTCTGTAAATTTGTCCTCAAGTCTCCCCTGAAAACATAGTCATCCTGCCAACACTACCTGGTTCATCTACAGTGCAGTGCAGTCAGGTTGTGTTGTTAGACCGCCCTCTGCTGGATGGTTTTGGTGGTACAAAATGTTCAACCCAAAACTTGAAACGCTCTAATTTTGTGTCAGGATAAAAACCAGAATGAGTGTCCTATTTAACAGAGATTTGGGACAATCTCCAGCCATAACAAAGAGCATTATTCAACAAATGTCCATTCTTTTGTCCAACAAGGACCAAATTCATCCACAAACTCTTAACAAAGTCAGAACAGGAGAAAAGTAGAGTTTTTTTTTGTTTTTTTTTTAAACTTCAGCTGGTGCTCTAGAGGCAAGTTTGTGACTCCTGTGTTTCTGTTCTGTCCAATCAGCTTGCAGTTGGAACGGGAAGGAGTGCACTCTGGGAGTGCACATCGACGAGGGCTTCACACTCTTCACAGAGGAGATGGGTGTCAGGAAAAGTGTCCTGCTTCAGCAACCATTTGAGCGTCTAAGAATGTCCTCAGACGACGGAGTACGCATGATGTTCCTCGACTTTGGAGGCCCTGAGGCTGAGATTGTGAGTTATGACTCCATCAGTTTAACTTTTTCTCAGAGAGTAACACTTTTAATGTTCCTAGATTATGATCATTAGGTCCCTAAGCTCAACGGGAAATATATCAGAGTTCTTTTCTTCATTTTTACCAGACATGCAGGATGATATATTGTCCAACACTGTGGAGTAGCTTTATGAATTTTGATAACAGTTCTTTTAAGGCCAAAGAAAGTCTTGAACTTTATCTGAGAACTGATATTCTGATACTTCAGAATTCTTCATCGATGATACTAATAGGGATATTTTTTATTTTCTTTACTTAACAAAAATGTACTTGTCGTTTTCAATGTGAAAGTCTTTTGTGTGAGGAACGGTTGTAAAACAAGACAAATGCCATTTAACTCTTGAAAATATGGAACTCTTGATTTTTAAATGTACCCCTGCAGTGACAGAAAAGTAAAGCAATAAGGCACATTTGTGTATTTTGCTTATTACAGTCCATATCAAGGACATGTTTGGCCAATACATCTGCTGTAAATATCTGCAAAAATGTCAACATCAGTTGATACCACTATTCAACTTATCAGGCCAGTACCTTCCAATATGTACAGATAATATCACACACTCGTATGGAAAGTCTGTTGATTCTTTAATAAGCTGGGAAACCACTACAAGATATTTGGACTGATTTTTAGCCAGAATACCCTCCTCCAACCAAACCCAACAAAGGCTTGTTGAGTAGGTGGTCCCAAAGTTTGTCCTAAGTGATTATCCTGTGGTATGGGGTGTATTAAAGGGACTTTTCTCCCTCCCTGATTGTCTCAGAGGATGATTGTGGCCACCTCGAGGTGAAATTGTAATTATCTACAATGTCCAATATTCAAAATCCGTAATCTTGTTGCGCGGGGAGAACACTGAGGAAAGCCAAGCACGTCCTCTGTGATTTGTCACATCAAGTGGAACAAAAACCAGTCAGGAAGCAAGAGGACACCACGGCGATGATACTAATCACAAAGCATAAAGTTAGATGGACGTCAGAAGTTGAGGAACAACTTGTTGATTTGAGGAAAAAAACACAACTGCTTGCAGAACGTGTCCTGTAAAACACATCATAACTAAAAACATGGAGAAGCTAGACAGAATTGTTTGTTTCTAAATCACCAACACTTCAACAGGTGTTACGGTGTTAGAAGTTACCATGTTATCTATTGTCCACTGTGGTCTGCTGTCGACATAGACAGGCTTTTAAAGCCCGTCTTCTTCATGCACCGAGTTATATCGTAGGGTTATTTAAAAAAAATGAACACATTTGCATGCCTGTATATACATTTAGCAGTCATTTGACCTCTTTGCTCCAAGCTAAACAACTCATTTTGCATGTTTCATGTGACTTTTACATTTTGAATGTTTTAATTGTGACTTACTGAGAAATTGCAGATGTAAATTAGCTTTGAGCTAACTCTGAAACAATATTCTAAATGGTCCCTTCACAAATAAATGAATAAAAAATATATAGATTTTTTCAGTTGGCTCAGCTTGAAAACTAACTTCTCATAATGCAGACAAAGTAGTTTAAGCAATACATAATTAGGGGTGGACAGACATATCGATTCAGCAATGCATTGCAATTATTCCCCTCCCAATTTAATATCGATTCAGCAAATCCTCTGAGTCGATTCACCTCCTGGCCAGTGGGGGGCGCTGTGCACCTTCTCACTGTTTATCCAGCGGCCGCCGGTCGCAGAAGAAGACATGCTTGCAGAGTGATTGCCTGAGAGCCGAACATGAGAGTGATTTAACGGCGGTTTATCAGTATTTTCTGTGTAAATAATGTAAAATATTAAACACAACAGCATTAGTATCATTCGAGAGTGTTTTCTTTTCTTTCTTTTGCCGTATTTTCTCCGTGTTTTGCAGTATTTCCGACGTATTTTCCGCGTGTTTTATCGCCTTTTTTTTTTTTTTTTTTTTACCATTTATCGTCTTTTTGACCATAGTTATTTTTTATGGATTCCATAAATAGAAATTTTAGAAATATTGGAGGAAGAAATGTCGAGATCTCTGTCTTCAGCTGGACAGGAACTGCTTCAGGGACTACCATCAGTAAAAAACGCCTGGACATGGTCTAATATAACAGGCTGTAACACGGACACTGAATGCTGTTGTCAAACAAAAATGTCTGAGCTTATGTAAAATAGGTGAAGTTTATTTTTGGTCATCACAGAAAATTTCTACATGTTCATTTATTGTTTATGAAGATAATCCTGATGAAAATTCAAAGCCATTATACTTCTTTTCCTGTAATCACACACTGTTTTAAGCATTTATAACATAATAATGACAAATACATGAAAAAAGGGTGAAATAATGTATTCAAAGGACAATTCCTGACATATTTATTGACAAAAAAGACCAGTTGGACATTTATAATTATAGTTTTAACTGTCGTGTTTTTTACTTTTGTTCTCCATATGCACAAATAAGTTATTACTGTGCAGATTTTTATTTTCAAATGTTTGCTCAAAAACATGAGGTGACATACCACATATGTTCACATTGGCATCAAAATAAAAAAAGTCAAAAATTGTCAACAGGTACTCTAATTATTTGTGTATTTCTACTTGTTACTGAATTGATACTGAATCGAATCGCCACCTAAAGAATTGAAATCGAATTGAATCGTGAGGTTCTTGACAATGCCCAGCCCTAGTACCCATGCAGTGAGGCTTCAGTGAACATAGGGACAGTCCTGTCTGTGTGCAGTTTGGCCTATTTTACTGTGCTGTATTATGAACATTGGTAAAAACGCTTATTTCATCTTTTTTTATTTTTCAATTGAATCTGAACAAAGAAATAGGCTGTTGTTGCTGTGAAAAACTCCTCAATGTTTGAAAATGTTCATTTAGCAGACAAGTACTTTATCAATAGCAAAAGTAGTTTCTAAACTTTATTTTCTTTCACTTCTCTCTTTCTTCTATCAGCAACTGGACCTTCACTGTTGCCCCAAAACCATCGTCTTCATCATCCACTCTTTCCTGTCTGCTAAAGTCAAGAGACTCGGCCTCCTGGCATGATGACAGCTGACCACTCAGAGCATCAACCATAGGAATATTCAATAAATCACACAGACAGAAGACTGCAACAGCAGAGGGTGTAGCCCAGGAACAGACTCGGACTACCCTTTTCTTTTCTCTAAGGCTATCATCTTTATCAGACATGTCCTGGTGTTTATAGGGAAATGAAGAGAAAACTACACTGCTGTACTCGAGGTTAAAAGGTTTTTCAAAAGTTTTTGCAAATGGCTCGAGCCAGCAGCCTTTAAAGGGATCTGAAATCTGTGAAATCTGTATCAGTAGGCCATGACATTTAATGATGGCAAACTGTGCGAGTATGACAGCCTGCATCTTAATGTTTTTAAGCTTGAAGTCCCAATCATTTCACAGTTTTGTGCCTCATTGTTCGGTTTTGTTTTGTTTTCTGAGTCACAGCAGGCCTTTGTCACCAGCAGTCTTTCGTCTTTCAATCTTTGTGAGCAGTCATAACAAAAGGTTACGTCACAAACCTCCTGATTGATGTTGGACAAACATGTTGTAGATGAAGGCAGCTTCAGTGGAGTGACAGAATGACAGGACTGATTAATAGACGGTACTGAACAATGAGCAGTATGGAACTTCACAATGTTCTTTCTATGTGGGTTTGTATGATGAAGCTTTGAACTACCAAATCATACACCTTCTTATTATGGCTACAAAACATCACTTTAATGTCATTTAATGTCATTTCACTCACTCTCCCCATCAGTTTAACGTGTGCTCATATTGATGCCTAACAAAGAAAATGACTTTTGTTATAAAAGGCCTTTTTTAAAGCTCCTGTGACGAAGTCTGAGTTTGTATAAATTTCTGGACTCTCTTTGGAGTAGTGATGGTAAAGGAAACCCAGATCCATAAAAATCAGGTTCTGAATTTAAAAAAAGGAACAAACAAAAGCATTGAGCTCATAGATACTGTTACTGAGTCTTTCTGGTCCCCTTATGTGATGTCAGTATTTTATGCCATGTTCCAACTGAGCGTATGCGTCAAATGTTGTGTCGCATCACGCATTGTTAATTCTATACCCCGTTTCTCTTCTTGTAAACAGTCCATCAAGTGCTTTGGTTGTGCAGGTAGAGAAACAGATTTGTAATGATTAGGAAAGCATTATGTTTGAGTTTTGCCAATATCTGATATGCTAATATTTCTGGACTCATCAATAGCTAATACTGATATCAATACCCATATTTATTAACAAAAGCACAGAGCCATCACTTCTATTTAAATGAAACGTTACTTTAGTGGTGACAGTCTATTTGGTTAGAAATAGAGGTAAACCAAGAAAACTACATTTGACTCTTGAATAATTGAAACTTTTGATTTATCAAAGTTGACATTCAGTGACGATGAGGTTAACCATAAAGGTACATTTGTGCATTCTGCAAATACTACAGTCAATATATGGGATAATAAAGTTAACTGTACAGCAAAATATCATCTGTAAATATCAGCAAAATGTTACATCTCCAGATACAGATGTTCAACTTTTTGGGCAATTATCTGCAGATATGGATATTGCTCCGATATCACTGTGCATCCAGAGTAATGTTTTATTTTCAAACACTCATCACCATAAAGCTCGGTGAATGAATTCAAGTTTATCCTTTGGTGTTGACAGATAAAATTTCTGTTTGCAAAGTTGTATTTAAAATAGTAATAATAATAATAATAATAAACCTCACTCACACTTACAAAGTAATCCTGAAATTATCCAGACTTTACCTGGTGAGCCGTATGTGTGAGTTTTTCACTCGGACTTTATGTGGGTAATTTCCTCGCAGCAGCAAATTATCAGGGTAATTCACTGAGGCGAGTGGCTGATAGCATCATCCTGTGTGACCAACGCGCAACTAGAAAAGTTAGACTTGACAGGAGAGAATAAAAACAACCGCTGCGGCAGGAGAAGTTTATCTGATTGTAAGGGGGCAACACAAACTCATCTGTGCATCTGGACATTTTAAAGTGTTATTTTCACTGCCCATCATCAAAGTTCTGTAGATCATCTTCCCTTAAACGATCACCACCAGGTCTCTCCTCCATCCAAAGAGCTGTCTCGCGCTGCTGTTGGACATGGAGCTAAAACTCTGCAGCTGTCTTTCTCTGGTGTAATCGTCATGCATGTAGTGACGCTGCCTCATATTCACCTCGGTGTGCTTCAGTGCTTCTCTCAGCTTTTTGTCGATGCTGTTAATACACTTTAAACTTATAACACTTGAGCTAAGATGTAAATTGTTCGTCTGCTCTCATGTTATGAACACTGACTTCTGCTGCCTACGTATTATCCTGATAACATCAGGGTTACATGTGTGAAAAGGGCTTTTCCGATGTTTTTCAAAAGTCAAACAATTCACAAGAATCTTTGTCATGAAATTTGTCAAAAAGGGATATTGTGTCAGATGATTGGACTGACCTAACCTGAAACCTACTCCACAGATTAGTCCCTAATTTCATTGAAAAAAACATTGAAACAGAAATAATCACTTTGTGCTGTTGGTATTGTTTGGGTTTCAAAGTCATTGGGAGGCTTTAGTTCAAGTTTTAAATTATTTCATCCCAAACTTCAGATTCTCACAGGAGCTTAAAACTGTGTTTTAGTTTAACTATTTAAGTTTAGAAAATATTGTTTGTTTATCTTAATAAAAGCTCTCTATTTAAATTTGGGTTTCATTATTCAGAATGCATTTGAACTTCAACCCGTTTTTATCGTGTTTTTGAATCATATTGACAAAGGCTGTTTCATTATCGTGCTTTAACAGTTTGCTTTACCTGTGGACAGAATCTTACAAAATGTGCAGTATATCCATTAATGTGTTTTTGTTCGTACTTCATTCACTTCAGACAAACAGGCTTTATAAAAAAGTTAATTTACACCATTTGCTCAAATTTATCTTTTTCTCACACAATTTGCCCAACATTTAATTATTTTAGTTAAACATGTAACAATGTTGAGTTGTTTACAACATAAAGAGGGTTTGTTTTTTTTCCTTTAATGTCCTTTGACTGAACGTCTTCAACCTGGGGCCTTCTCTTTGTGTCCAACACTAAACAGACTTGTATTAATATATATTTCAAACTAAACCATGTTTGCTTTCAAGAAAAAATGTATTGTATATTCTTATTTAAACAAAGGTGTGCCTTGCAGGGTTGTTTGTATATAAACATGTAATAAACTTTGTTAACTTTTATGGATGAATTTATAAGTGCTTTATTGATTATTGATCGAGTATGAACTGAAGTATCATTCCTTCTGTTTAATCCTCTGAGACTGAAACACGTGTTATGCACTCTTTCATTTGAAATAAGTTTTCCCTTATAACTTGTTTAAAAGTAAACTGAATAGAGTAGGTATGTAAGTAATAAGCAGCACTAATGCATGCTGTAGTTTGAGCCTGTCACTTGATTCATGGACTTACTTTACACCTTAAGGACCGATTTATGCACTGGTGTTTTTGCTAACTTTTGCAGAAGTCTGGGGAAATGTCAAGCTAAGTCAGGCCATACAGAAGTAGGTTGACATGAGCTGGGCAATGCTGTTTTTTTGTCTGGTACATCAACAAATTTTTGCATGCTTAAAAATTTCCAACATTTGGTCCAACACGCTTGTAACAGGCAGTAAAAGTTGACCTTCACTTACCTTGGCTACCCTCTGTTAAATGTTGGTGAATTCTATAGGGCTCTGTGGTTCAACCTGAGGCGTCCTTTAGAAGATAGACATTTTTCATCCTCTAGCCTTGTTATTAAAATACTAGGACCAGCTGCAGCTGCACGGAGTGAAACAGCAAGTGTCCACTTTACATGGCGCTCATTGAGGGATGTTACAGTATGTTTGTACAAAGTTCAGCAGGGCTAAGCTAAGTTAGGCCAAAGCTCCCCTAAACTGAGCACACTACCCCATTACGTCTACACTGAAGAACCCTGAAAATCTGTCCACAATTAGTCAGGGGGCTGTCGGGAAGCTTCATACTCCACCAGCACACTTTTGTGCAACATTTCTCTCTGCTTTAGACAAGTGGACCTGCACTGAACACAGCAAAACTGACCTCAGAAATGTACTCACTAGAAATTTTGCTGAGCTACTATATGTTGATGTGAATGCAGCTTTAACTGTTTCCATGACTCCATAGGACACGTTTTGGATCTTTGTTTTAGTGTCGTGAATTGACTGACTTGGTTAAATTATCCCAGCCTTCTTACCATTTCCAGTATCAAAAGCAGTCACACTAAGTGAACAGCTAGTAGGTAAAGATGTCAGGCTTTCAGCTTGTTTATAGTCTACTTTCAGTACCAAAGTTTTAAATAATGAATATTAATCATGAGGATCTGACCAGAAACTGAACAGAGAATTAATTACAAGTGCTGTGGTTCTGTCTGAACAGTGGTTTCCGTTTGCTAACCTATTGATCTGATCAGCCGTGTCAGTGTAAGGAGTTTATTCTGTGCCTCACTGCCATCTAGTGGCTGCAGAGATTACAGCAGCCTCACAGACCTTTTTATACCAGAACAGGACTGCAGAGTAAAATTCTGTTTGTATCATTCCAACGAGCAAAACATCCTTTGGACAATCAGCTTCCTCTGTCACAGGAGCTAAACTCTGGAACAGTCTACCTACTGAGCTGAAAACTACCTTTAAAGGTTTCAACAATACTGTTCCCACATATAAAACATTTGCTTGTATACATGTTTACCTGAAGGAAAAATCTCATTCAGCTTTTTTATTGAACTTGTATTTTTATCTGTTTGGGATATTTAATTCTGATGTATTTTCTAATGAACTGTGTCTTCGCTATTTCTGTTTTTTCTAAAATTTTCTTTGTACAATTTTAATCCTTAAAAGCCTCCCGTGGACTGGTGTTGAAAATTAGCCCTGTGCTATAAACACTTACAGCAGTGCATTTGGGACCTGTGTATATTCAAATATCACAGCATCAATGTTACTGTGTCCATGTCAAATAAACAATAAAATAATTAGCCACCTTAACCAAGATCCAAATTCTAAGCCTGATTGTTTTAAAGTTAAACAGACAGAAATATTGCAAACTCAGTGATCTCCTGCTGTGTAGGATCAAGCAGTCCTCGATGTCTGGTGCTGAGATCTAACCTAGAGGAGGCAGAGGAGCTGAAGAGGAGGCTGAGTCCTGTTTTGGAGTTAACAGAACCAAAAGCTACCTCTGGGCTTGCAGGCCATACTTGCTGCTAGAGCAAAAAGAGAAAGTTAAAAACCTGTCTCTACTGTGCGTGGTAGCTGTGCACCATGACTGCACAGCTACAGTAAAACTCTACAAACTACATTTGAAAATATAAGCAGCTTGGCCGACCTCCTCAAAGTGAGGCCTTTCCCCCTGCTCATTCCTCTCCAACAGCTCAGTCTGATGTCATCTCATGGTCTATGCCTGTATTGTTTAATTATCTGAAAAGAGCTCTTTGTCTCCTGTGTTTAAATGTCATGGCACTCGTTTCATAACAGCTGAGTCAGGAAATAGCCTGGTTAGACTTACACACGTTCACATTCTGGTTCTGTTGGCTTAGAAACACTTGGTTTAGAGGTGAGGTAGATTTGCTGTTTGAGTTTGATTAGTTAAATCCAAATATGAACAAGGTGAGTTTAGTTTCTCTGGGCTTTCTCTGTGGAACAAACCATCTGGCCTGAGGTCCATCACGGCTGTGTCAACATCCAAAAAGCTGCGCATAACCTGCTTTTTCTCTAAAGCATTTGAATAATTACTGAGCTTCTATTTGATCTCCTGGGTTGTTGGTTGGTGTGTATAGCCAACCTTTTTAGTAATATATTACACAGCAGCTGTATCAGGGTTTTTCGAACATTTGTTTTTGTGAACATATCATAGCAGCAGGGTTGCAAAGGAGTGGAACACTTTCAATAAGTTTCTATAAACTTTCCATGGGAAGTTAAGCCAGGAATTTTTTTAAATACTCCTAACTGGAAAATTTCCAAGAGAAATATGGGAATTAACTGGAAATTGTGGACAACTTAAACAAACTGAATCACATCCAAACATAAATAAAAACATTTTGGTTTTGTCATTGTCAGACATCAATAATAAAGAAATAATACAATTAAGAAACATTTCATCTCAACAGATTCATTTGTATGTCACAATTTATCAGGTTTTATTTATTTTAATAATCAACTTCACTGAAGTGCTCAAGCTTAAATTTGTGGCTTCACAGTCCAGGGTTCAAGAATCATCTGTGCACGTGATGGAGGAGTGCACAGTGCATGTAGGGGGAGCAGCCTCAACACCCCTGCAGTAAGCAGCGTGCTATGTGCATGTGATTGAGGAATAGCAGAGAAATTCTCAAGTACACTTGCATGAAATCTGGTTATTTTAGTCAAGATTATGCTGAATTACATTTTCCAAAACTACACTTAAAATTGCTGATGAATGCCAATCTTCAGTTTAGTATATTCCAGGTTTATTTCCATAAATTCCCCTGGAAAATGTCCAACTTTGAAAAATTTAGGGAGCAAATTAATTTTGCATCCCTACAAAAGCAGTCATCAAAAATGTATATATAAGCCACAGTGCTGACAAAATGCAAGCTCTTTAATGCATATTTCTGTGGTCATTTGTTGATTACAAGCAAAATCTGTCCATTGAGATTTGACTATGTGAAGCGTTAGTCGGGGACACCCTGAAGTCATCTTCGGTCAGTCTTGATGCTCTTTTTAAATGATCCATTGCTCTGTGCAGCCTCATAGAGCAGCTCTGGCCCTCACACTGTCTTTATTTAACAGGCCCAGCTGGTGGTCTGACAGTTTTATTAAGTCTGAATGGATCTGTAGAAGGGGCTGAGCAGAGATGTTGATGATGAGCTGTTTAAGTCAGCGGGGTGTGTGATGGAGACAGTTAGGCCTCCTGCTCACTGCATTGTAAAAAAATAAATAAATAAAAAAGCATGCAAACAGCTCCCTCTTATATGCGTTTACTGCCACGAGGCTGTTATCAGTGAGGCACAGATGCTGCGTGTTACTGTGTGAAGTGTAAGTCTGTGTGTGCGAGTTTTAAACAGGTGTATTTACATGTGTGCGCCTGAACAACAAATAGAAGCTGTATTCTGGTAATAGCAAACTGTGAGTTGTATATATGAGCCTATCAAATCAGAATAGAGTGTTCCCATCTGATCATATCTCCTCTCCCCTCCCTCACCCCGGCAGCCTGCTCTTCTTGTTGAGATGTTGCCACGGTAACGGCTGGCCGCACTCAGATTGGCCACGTCTATCTCCCCCTTCCACTGAAATTGCCAATCAGCTCCACAGATCGGCTGTAGAGGAGGAGGAGATTGTGTGAATATTTTCTGATTAACAAAAATGGAAGGGCACTTTGGAGGGGAGGGAAATGTCAGAAAATATGATGTTAGTGAGTGAAGGGGAAAAGTGAACATGCTGCTCTGGACAGACCCCCCTCTGCAATGCCTTTACTGTCCTGAAGACTCAAGAGAAGATGTTACTGCATACAAAGAACTATAATAGTCCCTGAAAAAGGTTAGTTATTTAAGGGGTTGATATTTTTGAGTTAAGTTCAGGAAAAACCAGGAATAAATAATAAACTAGAAGTACTCCCAGTCCAAACCTCACCAAGGCATGTCCAACACTGTCAGACAAGTTATTGTCACAAAATGTAGAAAACTGCCCCGTCTTGCACTCTTAACAAATCCTTTAAAAAAATCCTGGATTCATTTTCCGATTGGATCACCATTAAAACATCTTCACCACCTTGCCACATCTTCCCTGAGAATTTCATCAAAGTTCATCAAGAAATTGTTGAGTTATTACTGAAAATGTGGAAAACTGATCTACTTTGCAATGTTAAATTATTTTTAAAAAATCCTCGATCCACAATCCAGATCCAGATCACAACCAAAATTTATTCACTTCTTACTCGTGCCATGACCAACATTCCCTGAAAATGTCTTCAAAATCTATTGAGAACATTTTAAATGGTTAGTAAAAATGTGGAAAACTGTTGTATCTCACACTTCTTACAAAAAAATCCCCGGACCTTCAACCGAACATGAAAATGTGGAAACTGATCTACTTTGCAATGTTAACAAATCATTTAAAAATATTCCTAGATGCACATCCGGATCACCACCAAAATGTTTTCACTTCTCACTTGTGCCATGACCAACATGCCCTGAAAATGTCATCAAAGTCTAATAAGAACAGATACATTAGAAAAGTGTGGAAAATCTGGCAATTTTAATAAGTCCTTAGAAAAAAATCCCTGAGTGTGCATCAGAATTGACATCACCACCAAAATCCAATCAGTTGTCTCTAGTGCCATGACCAACATTCCCTAAAAATTCCATTCAAATCTGTTGCTCATTTATTAAATTATCTGCTCGCAAACCTAAAAACGAAGAAGAAAACTTACAAATACTAAATAAGCATGATCTCCTTGGCGGAGTTGATAAAAACTTTGTTATACAAATGTAGAGAGATGGATAATTACTGAACTATACTGGGAACATAGTGATGTTTAAGCCCTAATGATGATCTTAATTTTTGGTCAAATTAACAGTTGCGTTAGTTTCTGAGTGCTGCCTTTACTTTGATAGAATAGTAAATAAAGTACCACAGTGGGCAAGAAAGTGGGAAATGACATGTAGGAAAAGAGCCATCACTTACGTTAAGCCCATGCCGCCTTTTTGGAGGACATCAGCATCTGTATACGCTTAAATGTGCCATCAAATCATCTTATATTATAAATTATGCCAGTGGGACTGTAAAATATACACATGATGACTCCTGGTCTGGTGCATGTAAGATCATTTCTGTAAGCTTGGATAGAAGATACCTGTGCTGTTTGGAGAATTACTTTAACAACAGCAGGACTAGTCATGCTTCAGAACAAATAAGTGAGGGTGTTGGCCTGCCAAGAACATAGTATCATGTGAAAAATATTAAATAAAAAAGATGAAGGTTCAAGCATGGGTCCATGTACCCCACGTACAGAAGCAGATGTGCTCTACTGGGTGAACCAGGTTTGGGTCTAGCCTGTGGCGCCTTCCCTGTATGTTTTCTCCACTCTCTTTCTTTCCAGTTTCCAACTCAGTTTCCTTTCCTATACTTTGAAAATAAAAGTCAAGTCTAAATATCAGACAAAGGCTGTTAACAGCTTAATGAGTTATATTCCTGTGTTCAGACATCCACTGCTAGCTCACATGTTGGCTGTTTATGTCTCTAACTTAAACACGCTTAAAAACCACACATGTACATATCAGAGCAGCAGGACGACCTGACCTCCATTCATTCACACATCCCTGCATCATAGGGAAGGCACAGTCAGCTTTGAGGTCGTAAATTAGGTCAACATTGTTAATTAAAACAATGGTAAGCACACTTAGTGCACACTTTCTATAAAATGTCTTTTGAAATGAACATTTGTTTGTCACCCATGTCTATCTGTTTTATCAGTGAAACATATGAATAAATATTCATTTAGACAACACGTGTGACTTTTCTCCATGTGGATCCTGGTGGGGAATGTCAACTCTTACTTATTGCCAAAACGTTACAAATGTTCTGTGATAATCAGTCCTGTTACAAGCGACTGTTGCAAAGAGCACGTTTTGTGAGGAACAATATTTACGGTCAGAAATAAGGCTCTCCAGCCTCTGCATGGTTTATAAAGTGTTCAATATCTGTTGCTTCATTTCTCTCAGTATTCAGTATCAACCTTTAATTCAAAGAGTGATGTTAGCATGGTCAACGTGTTTTCATTGTCAAAGCAAGTTAAACATAGTGGTCAATAAAATAAAAAAGTTAATCAACAATAATTTCAAAAATATGTGCAAGATGACAGTGTGACTCACACGGTGTGGCTGACAGCTACAAAAACACTTTATTCATCCTGAAGGAAACTCAAGTTTCAGCTGTTATATTCTTACATGAGGCAAAGAAGAAAAACAAAAAAGGTCAAGATGGCATTTGACAAAACTACTGCAACAAAAAATAATTAAAAAACAGCTTTATAGTGATACATCTATATACACACACACACACACATATATATATATGTTTGTGGCATGTTATTTCTGTTATAACTGTAAGGTATAAAAGTAAATTAAAGTAAATAAAATGGGATTTTTTTTAAAGTTTGTCTTTGTCTTTGTTTGTTATTTATTTCTACACATCACTTTTAAGATGGGGGTCTGTATCAGACTCCAGTGTGAACTGGCCACAGTTCTCATTGATGAAAATACAGAACAACTGAGCCGCTCTGTAGTACAGTGATCAGAAATGACCTGCACTAAACTCTGCCCTCTGACCAATCAGATCTCCTGATTACAGAGCTCTGTAAGGCGAATGTGTGGGGAAGGCAAAGGACAAAACACTTTCAGTTTCTTATAATCTACAAATTTGTTTTCATTTAAAATGTGTGATTGTGGAACATTTAATAAAAGTTTCACAGTAATGATTCATCACCAGAGAGAAAACAAAGAATTGAGTCTTGAAGAATTTTTGTAAGACTTGTTTGTAAAGTTATCTATAAAGTTAAAAGTTTTCACTGCTATTCATGACATTTTACTCAGAGCTTTAAGCATAATCATTACATGGCCTGTAGTGTTCTGTGTACTAAAAAATCTACATTAAAGATTAAGTCTTAAAGTGTCCAACATGCTACATGTGATAAAATACTTCATTTAATCAGACTCACATGGCAGCAACAACTTTACAAAATGCGCTTAATTACAGTCTGAGTTTTTTGTCTGTGCCTGATCATTTGTCACTGCAGCTATGTTGATTTTAGTCTACTCTATGTTTCACTTCTTTATATATTTTTCGATTTTCACTGTAACATATGATGCTTTGCTGATGGACTTGGCTGTCACAGGAGAGCTCTAAATCGTGGCCTTTAAAAAAAAGACAAGATTCCCCCTGACTTGCACTGTTCACACAGACAACAGACAAAAGACGACCGAACCAAGACATTAATGTTCAGGTCATTAATGCAAAGATCATGAATGCAGTCTTTTATGGGATATGGTGTTTAATGGAGGACGAATGGAAAGGTACTTCTACACAAGCAAGTGTAGAAGGTTATATTTCAGTTAATTTTATTTATTTCCATCAACATGGTGCTATTCTCTTCAGTTAATTTATTTCCAACACGTTTTGCTCTCTTAATAAACAGATTCAAAAGTTCCCCCTGCGTGTGCTTTTTCAGAATCAGGACCAGAGTCAGCTTTATTGACCAGGCATGTTAGACACAAAAGGAGTTAATACTCTGTTTAACTTCAGTCCCCGGATACAGACTACAGCATCTGTACATATACTAACAAGAATAGAAAGAGCAGGAAATAGAAATATAGGAATTAAACTTTTAAATAAAATAAGATAGTACATAAGAACATGTACAAGAAAATATGAAGTGATAAGTTAAAGGCAACAAACATTTTTAGAGACAATCCATTTAATTTATCTCATTTTGTTGATTTTAACAATACATTTTTTACTGTTTATATTACATATGCTCATCCATTATGACTGATTTATCGTTGTCTGTACATACCAAATAACAAATCCATGATAACCAGTGACAGATTAAATTGTTTAGTTACTGATTTTCTGACTACTTCGTTTTCTCAATCTCTAATAACTGCTTTGACAAATAACTTATTTCCAGAAATGATCAAAATACCTTCTTTGTTTCACAACAACCAGACTTGCAGTATGCTTGATTACAGGCAGATGGCAGTGGAGTATCGAGGGAGGACTAAACATTTCAGGTCTGTCAGGTTTTAGTGTAAGTTAGAAACAGTAGGGGTCTCTGTGTCTCCATACAGAAGAATGAGAGAGAGAGAGAGAGAGAAAGAGAAAGAGAGAGAGAGAGAGAGAGAGAGAGAGAGAGAGAGAGAGCATTTAAGCTTTGATTGGTCCTGACCTAATTTAGAGCAGGACATCCCACAATATTCAATAGTCTATTCCTTGTTTTCTCTCTCTCTCCCTCTCTCTCTTTTTTCTCCTCCTCTTAACACAAAAGGACTGGAGAGAGGAAAGAGGGCAAGAGATTAATACTCAGGCTCGAGCTGAGCAATTCATATTCCAATTGGAAGAGTATGTTATCTATTTTCTCACACTCGTAGCAGTCATTGTGCTTTTTCTTCCTGAGAGGCATTCGAATCAAAGCAGGGATTCAACAGGAATCAAACAGGCACTTTCAAGGAAACGCAGTGACGGGCGACAACATTTAGTCAGGGGTTCAAACCTTGTACAGAATCCAAATGAAACAACTGTGCAATCACTTTCAAATCAACTCCTCAATAACCATGTCAAATATGTACAGAGGGGTGGGGGCGGGAGCCGAGCTGAAGCTGAATCCTGTGTCATTGGAAAGTCATTCATCCAAGCTTAATCAATCTGGGTTGTTTGATTCAATTCAAACTGCCTCCAAGGCAAAAGACGAAGAAGGAGAAGAAGAAGATGGAGGCAGAAAATGAGAGTAGAGCTGAGCTGACTGTTTCTAACTTTGACGAGGCTTCTCTCCATCTTTTGTCTCCTTCACTTTAACATTTTCTCTCTCTCATCCTCCTCCTAGAGGCAGGAATTATAGGTGCTCATTTCATGCTGAGGCACAGCTTGGATTTTTTTTTCCAGTTGCCAGTATTTTTTTAAAATAATGTTATTACTACTGTATGTCTTAAAGAGCAGGTTAGGGTTATTAAATATGCCAAAGCGAATTGTATTTTCGCTCAAGTAAGCTCCTTGGAAATATTCCATCAGGGCAGCCTTTTATTCTTTCCAAATGTAGTTATGAATTTTAAAGTAGACTTGTATTACTGGAGGAGAGAGGTGTGTGATCAGAATACTGAGCAAAGCCCAGATTGGAATTCCTTGTTCTGGAAGCAGTGAAAGGGAGACTGTTGCTGTCAACAGAGAGGCAGAAAAAAAGAGAGAGAAAGGGGTTATTATTGGCTGCTAGTGACTACAAGCTCACATGAGGTTCTCCTTTTTCTGGCACTATAGCATATTCAAACAGAGGCCATTTTTCTGTGCTGTCATATTATGGGTAGAAGTGCAAATAATGTTAGCCTATATTAATCTGCAGTGTTCAAGGTGTCCAGCTAAAGCAGGGCACAGAGTATAAGATTATCAGCCCAATTTTTGGACCAAACCCTCCAGTCAAAGTCAACAAAGGCATGATCCTAAAGATAATCTTATATGATTACAGAGGAGAAAATGTAGGACAACTCTAAGGCTGTAACTGTACTTTATCTATGAAAACTTTATTTAACCAGGAAAAGTTCACTAAGATTAAGTGCTCTCACACCTGACAAGTTTGGTGCAGACCAAACAAACTCTGACTTACTTTTTTGGAAAGTTTGGCTGATTTGTAACCAGACACATCAGGTGGACTGTTCAGTATTTTTCACTAGCCCATCTGGGCAGCAGCCCATAGAAAGTGTTTAAGAATGGGCAGAGCCTTTCAAAAGCATATGAAGCAGATGACTGGGTGATGGTTCTGTCAGTCATATTCATTACAGCCCAATGAGATAATACACATAGTAGGGGGCATTACAGCTGCAGTGTGAAATAGAAAACATAATCAATCAATCAATCAATCAATCAATCTTTATTTGTATAGCGCCAATTCATAACAAGTGTTATCTCAAGACACTTTACAATAGAGCACAAAGCTCTTCATATTATGGATACACATATATGCATAGATACATATATACATATATAAAATACACAAATACATATATATACAAATATATACATCCAACAACGAACATGAATCCATATAGCCAATCATGAATCCCTCCATCATGGGGGCAAGAAAAAACCTTCTGTTAAGCAGCAGGAAATCTTGAATGTTGACCCCAGTCTCATGATGAACAGCCAACCACACGATGCTGTGTTGGGTGTGAGGGCAAAGGAAGGGAGGTAAGTGGAGACAAGTGGACTAAAGTAAGAACTAAAGTTAGTGATAGATACATTGACTAATCATAGACCTGTCGTTGTCAAATTTGTTTCTGCTGGAAACAAATTTATTAAAGGTTAACCTCTGGAGATGCAACATCTCGTTTTCAGGAGGGTCCTCGTGTATGATTGTGGTGATAATTTTATAGAAGTATGATCATTAATAGTCATAATGAAAATAAGAATTTATGGTAGTAACACACTCATGGGTGCCCAGACCACAAATGCATCCCTACCATATTTGTCTCCATTAAGTATAAATTCATTAAAGGTAGGCCTCTTGAGATGTGACATCCCATTTTCAAGAGGGACCTCATGCATGTGGTGCTTTAAGTCTAACCTTAAAAGTAGGGAGAGGGTCTCTGCCTCCCGAACCGTGGTCGGTAAATGGTTCCAGAGAAGAGGAGCCTGATAACTGAAGGCTCTACCTCCCATACTACTTCTAGAGACTGATGGGACCACGAGCAGGCCAGCATTTTGGGAGCGTAATGTTCTAGAGGGGTTGTACGGCACTACAAGCTCTATAAGATAAATTGGTGCCCATCCACTGAGAGTGTTATAGGTGAGAAGAAGAATCTTGAATTCTATTCTATATTTTATTGAAGCCAATGCAGAGACGCTAATACAGGAGTAATGTGGTCTCTTCTCCTAGTTCTAGTCAGTACACGTGCTGCAGCATTTTGAAGCAGCTGAAGCATCTTAAGCAACTTGCTGGGACAGCCTGGAAGAAGAGCATTACAATAGTCCAGTCTAGAAGTAACAAAAGCATGGACTAGCTTTTCAGCATCGCTTTGAGACAGGATAGGCCTGATTTTAGCGATGTTACCAAGATGAAAAAAGGCAGCTTAGAACAAATTTTGCCAAAACATGTCAGAAGTGAAGCGAAAAAAACATCCTTTTCTATCAGGAAATGGTTTCAGAGTTGTTTGTTTTTTCTTTTTATTTCATTTAACAAAGAATTGCGGTCGAGATCTGATAAAACTGCTACTGAAACAGTTAGCATTAATGCTATCTCTGTATGAGCAGTCACTACCTGCTGTTGTTTCGCTTGTATGTCCCACCTCTTCCTGCTTCCTGCATTAGATTGATTGGTGACTCAAACTGTCCTTAGGTATCAGCATGTCAGCGTGAATGGTTGTTTGTCTCTCTAGGTGGCCCTGTGATCGGCTTCTGACTGGTTCAGGGTGTGCCCTGCCTCTCGCCCAGTGATAGCTGGGATAGGCTCCAGCCCCCTCACGACCCCGAATAGGATAAGCGCTATAGAAAATGAAAGACATGAATGAAGATGGAGGTGCCTGATAACAGACTTTTGGGCTGGTGTGAAAAGTCACAGCAAGTCATCAGTCAAAGGATCTACAACCTGCTTCACATTTTTTCCTGCAGCACATTCTAGTGTGCAGGTGCAGCATGTTTGAAACTTTTTTTGCCCATTTTTATAAGAACTTTGGGGACAGACAGCAATAGTGAGTTTTGTGGCTGAGTCACAGACCAAAGACTGTAGCTTCCAGCATTTCTCACATGAATACAAATATTCAAGAATGAGAAAAGCTGGCTAAGTATATAGCCTTATAATAAGGATGTGCCAATGATTCAGTCTACTGATGGTCAAAGACAGCCAACCAGCTCATGCATGCAGAGTAACAGTGATGCGTCAGAGCCTTGAGATTTATGAATCTTAAAACTCCATGATGAACCAATTCCAAAGATTTGAGGCATTAAGAGGATGCATGAATTTATAAGACATCACCATAACCAAGCAAAGGAAACAAGACGCTCTTTTGCATTAAATGAAAAACAAGTTTTAGTTCAGAAATAAAAGCCCAGCTGCAGCTTTAACTTCTTTACAAGTTGCTCAATATGAAGCTTAAAAACAGCAAATCATCAGTCCAAAACCCAAAGTATTTATAAGAAGATACAGAGTCAATCACAACACCCTGAGGCGTGACAATAAGGGGCAGATTTAGTGACTTTTTCTTTGAATTTGCAAATTAAAATCAACTTTACCTCCCTCAGATTGTTCAGTACCGTGTTAAAGCCATCTTGCTCCTGTGTGGGGGCAGAACACTAAATAACAGCACATACGACTGAAAATTAGCATTAGGCATTAAGGCCAACACTGTTGATGTGAAGTGTAAATAAGTGGTCCTGAGACTGAGCCCTGTGGTACTCTATTTTTCACCTTAAGACTTGGATATATAATGTGCGTGGCTGTGTTTGTGGTACAATAATTTTTCTGGCTGTATTTTTTTTAAATATACAATACTGATGAGTAAAGATTGATAAGGTGATTTTATAAAACCCTCTTGTTTTCTCTGGTGCTTAAACTACAACATCTATTAACACAGTTGGCTGAAAGTCTCTAGTTAACATAGTCCCTCATTAAACAACTATGATGCACAAAAAGAAAAAGTTAAAACCTGAGTGCTGATGGTATTTTCTGACCACTGCTCAGCAGTTGCCTACACATATCTGATGGTGATATTGAATTACTGCTGGTTATTTAGTTGGTTTTACTCTCAGAGTGAACATAAATAAAACCATGTGTGCAATAGCTGTATACAGCCTAAGGTCTTTGTGTGCCCTCTAATGTTACTAAACAAAAGTGTTCATGACACTAGTATTTTAAGTATTTTCTCCATAAATTATAAATTTATACTCATGAGCAAATCAAACATCATGGCGGTCAAAGCACCTTTTTTGTCTGTCTATGGTTTTTTACTGCAGAGCATCAGTCAGGCTTTGATTCCAAGGGCAGAGCTTCTCTGCTTGCTCCTCTGGATACTGTGGTTTTCTCCCATTGACCAAAAACCTGCTGTTTAGGTTAAATGGTGACTCTAAATTACCCTTAGGTGTGAGTTTGTGTATGTGGGGATGATTGTATGTCTCTTTGTGTCAGCCCTGCAATTGCCAGGGAACCAGTCCAAGGTGTATCCCACCCATGGGATAGGCTCAAGCCCCACATACCTCAGTACAGTGAATAGATGAACGGATGTTAGATGCTCAAAAATGGTCCCATGGACAAATGGGGGCCTGGATTTTACAGTTTATCATCATTTATTGATGCAGGCTGCAACAGAGTTTATATATTTTTAGTTTTAAGCTATTCTGATGTCTTCATACAGAGAAAAAATTAGCTTGAAGTCTTTGTTACAACAGTGTTAGAGGAAGAGAGTCCGATAAAGCACATCATTTCCTTGAAGTTTTATAAATAGTCCTCATAAAAGTCAGAAACCGGGGTGAGATGGTGGGAAATGTTTGCGTGTTCCAGCACGTGTTCATGACTGCAAGGTTACCTCCTTTAAATGGCTGTTTTATCACTGACCATTGAAAGAATGAAGCCACGTTAATGAAAGAGCCACCAGGATGTTTCTGAAGCCAATTCCTTGACGCAGCCATACTGTAAATGCCCCCTTGATCTTACCTCGGATCAACCTTCTGAGTGACAGAGAGGCTGAGCTGAGGTAGGACATAGGACCATCTTAACAACAGTGGCACTGTGCAGGCTTGTGGCGAAGTCAATCATGTGCCAAACCATTCAAAAGCAGAAATCCTTAAAAAAAAAAATAAAATGGGTACAATATAGGAAAATGAATCCCCAGTACAGCGAGAGGCGTAAGACATTATTAATATTTATACTAAAGCAACTTGTCTAACCAGACTGTAAAAATGAATATTTTGGCTGTGAAAAGGATTCAAGGATTCAAGATTTTTATTTGTCAGTTTTTCGTATGTGCATGACGTGCAGAGCAACTGAAATTGCATTTCTGGCTTTCATCTGGATGACAAGACAGAGTTTAAAATTAAGACGTATAAAGGTAGTTCACAGCTTGTTGTAAACATACTCTCAGCACAGTGAGAGGAGGGGCAGTGCAAAAAAGTGATAAAGCGCAAAATTATGATGATGAGAGTGCAAAATTATAATGGTAATAGTAGTAAAAATAGAGCAGTGTAATTTAAATAGTGCAGAGAGTAGCTTTGATTGGGAGGTAAAAAGCACCCACTGTCCATAAACAATCAGCAACCTCAAGCTTTTTCTGCAGCCTGCCTCAAGCAGACACCAAAGAAACGGCAGCTTTTTGGCTCCTCTTCACATGATTTGACTTTTGCCCCCAGGGGTTCCTGTTGGCTTTTTACACTAAAATATTTTGTCTCAGTGGAGGGGTTGTTTAAGCAACTGAGCAAGATTGGTTTGGGCTGTGTGTGGGGGGGCCAATTTTACATTTTTTTATGGAGCCAACAGTTTTCACCCCTGCCTGATTTTCCTGCGGTGTAAGGTGTGGTAAGAGTGGTTTTATTCTAACCGGAGCTGCTAATGAGACATCCTAAATATATTAAACATGTTCAATATTTACAATCAGAAATCCTGATGTGGGAAGAACAATATGATGCGTGGGGAGACCACTATGACAACAGAGCACAAACTGTTTCGTCTGTTGAGAATTAAGGAAGCACGCTGGCTAGAGGAGGAAGCACAATAAATGTTGCCATGGAGACACATAGATATATGTTAAAAACAGAGGACTGACTTGTTGATTAGTGGCAAAAATACAAACATTTACAGAAGCTGACTGTGGCCACTTTTACCTCTGTATTATTAGAGGCCTGTTCACACATTAGTGTATGTTAGCTAACGTTGGCTTACATTGAAAAAGGTTCAAGGTTTCATTGACAGTACGCTCCTGGGGTGTTCAACACAGGCTGCAGACAGAAATGTTGTGCTGGTGGAGCAGGACGTTCTCGATGGCCCCTTTGCTAATTGTAGACGAATTTTAAACATCAATTAGCGTAGATGTAACACATGGGTAGCACACTGCACTTAAGGGAACTCTGACCTAACAGAGGTTGGCGCTACTGACTCAAGTATTCTGACGTCACTCAACGAACACCATATAAGGCGGATATATAAGCTATTCATCATGTGCAGCTGCAGCTTGTCTCAGCATTCTGACACCAAGCCAAGACAATGAAAGACAGCTGTCTTAAAAAGGGCGCTTCAAGTCACACAACACCATCCCTGTCCATTCCTGAGGACGAAGCAGCTGGAGCCAACAGAGATGAACGCAGCTGTAACTGAGGGTAGCGATGGTAAGTGGAGGTTAGCTCTTGCTGGCATTTTCGAGTTGGATCAAATACTGAAAATTTTTAAACATGCATACCAGACAAACATCGGTGTTGCCCAACTGACGTTAGTTTAGTTCTAAGCTCGACGCAGCTCAAAATTTTCCTTTACGTTGGCAAAAGTCGGTCAAACATCAGTGAGTGAATGTGAGTTGACATCCAGACTTTGAGGAGAGATGGCTGCTGTATGTGTGGTAAATAGAAAAAAAGGTTTTCATCAAAACAGTCCACGATAGAATAGAATATAATGCATCACACAAAAATGTCATTGATAGTTAGATTGTAATATCAGTGTATTTGTTCAACAATGCAGCACGTTTTAATCTATTTAAGGGTAGTCCTCTTGTATAGCAACACCATTAAAAATACAGATCCACCACTAACACCACCCTCCACACTTCATTCTGCCTTCAATTTTTGGTATTCATGAGCATATGTTCTTGTGTGAAGTCCCCTGTCAATAAATATGCACAGTCTTAATTGTCTCCCTCATAATTAGACTACAGTTCTGTTCTTTTTGGCTCAGGTGTATGTTAAAGCTTTTCCTTTTGTTTGAGGTTTGGCACCTCTGATGATTTCCATGACAATCATATGAGCAAGCGAGGCAGGGAGAAAGGAAGAGAGAGAGAGAGAGAGAGAGAGAGAGAGAGAGAGAGAGAGAGAGAGGTGAGAAACAGTTGCTGGAATAAAGCCCCATCTCAATCTGAATAGCTTATTAATAGAGCTGGTCCCAGGCAAACAGATGGCAGCTGCCAAAAACAAACAGAGAAATCACAGAAATGAAAACCCTAATTCAATTAGGTGGGAAGCATTCCTCTCTGCAGCACTTATTGAGCAGTTTTCATTAATTTGATAATCCATTTTTTTTTCTTCTCAAAAAGAAACGTATTAGAAAGAGCCTTTTTTCCCCTGAATGTTCTCCTGTGTTTATTATCTGAGGTTGACAAGCAGAGAAAGAAGAGGCCGCGAGCTGCACGTATGTGGGTGTGAGAAGAAAACAGGATTTAAGTCATTACAGGCTCACGGATGACAAATGCAATTAAAGTGGAGAATAAATGATTTAACTGTAGTGTTTATATTTTGTAAATTAATGTCTCATGTTTAATTCCAACAGATTAGCAAGAAAGGTTTTGTACTGTTCACTTTTAAAAAAATAACCTGAACATTTCTTAACTTTACCAAGCAGTAGCTCCTGGTATTAAAGATGAAGACAATGCAAAAGAATGAATAAATAATTAAATAAAATAAGAAATAAGAAAAATGCAGTACCCCATGTGTCAACTAGAGGCTTGCAAAAATCACAACATACATACTGGAGCCCATGCTATAATTTGTATTTTACAGCAGAATACAAATACATGCAGGCAGACATTCTGACAGCTTGGCTATAACACCTAGGATGCTTTTGGTAAAGCTAATTTTGTTCATTTTGCGGAAAAAATAGATCCATATAAAATATAGTTACCTACCATCTGCTCACATACATCCTAATTGATGGGGCAGGCAGTAAAAAGACTTGCTCACTTGGCCAAATCTCATATTATCCAAATCTCTAATTGCTGTGTTTTGGTTGTTTGTCTTTGTGCCTGTTCATGCTCAAATCATGTATATGTTTACAGTTTCTTCTCAAAAGTTTTGCTGTTTATAAAGCCAGTGCAGGAGTGATAAAAACTGATGTTCATCAAGTGTTCACTTAGGCTGGATGAAGTATCAGGAAGATAAGGAATCAGGAGCAGAGAGGGGATCAGCCACCAAGCAAAGGCAGCGTGGTTACAGAAATATATGAATAAACTTTGCTAGCATACCTTCAATACTAATATTATTAGGATATTATTAGGGTTGTAAAAACATGTCAACATACGGAATGACTGATCAATAATCCAATAAGAATGTCAAACTATCATCTATACGACACAGCTTTTGTTAAAATTCCCACTGCATGCCTGTGTGACAACTTCTGCCAAGCTGTGTTGTTACCTGTGGGTGCAAACAGGCTAGCGGTAAACTAAAGCTAACAGCTAGCACCTTGGATTTAAGAAGGACAAAGAGGACATTTACTCAACTCTTGGCTGTATGACAGCAATTAGGACAAAATAAACACCAGGGAGGACATAGTTTTATACGTCTTGCAGTTTTAACCGTTTATGCCTGATACAAGCTCAACCCACAAGATTAAAACTATCTCCTCCTACTTCAAAAATCACCAATTTAGCGCTGCATTGGCGTCTGATACAGACTGTGTAGGTGGAAAGAAAGAGATAAGCCTGCTGTCAGGTGTTTGGATACTCTGAGTGTATTTTGAGCATCAAGGTTAATAGATCTAAAACTTAAGCTCCAAGAACAAAAGCTCTCTACAAATCCCTTCACTTACGAAGCCACTCCCACCGCTCTATTTAAAGAAAGCAAGATGACAAGCTTTCTTCTTTGCTGTCATTCATGACGTCCAATTCCTATCCATATCCGTCTAAGAGTTCTGTCGTTTGATCCTGAGCAAGCTAAACACTAAATATATATATTTATAATTTATACCCAACTAAAATAACCTCTTCAAAAAAATTTTCACATGTTAGAGTTTTGCTGCTATGGATAGAATATCATTACACTATTTAATACTTCCCCTGTTGTTCCTGGTGGCACTGCAACATTTTGTCTGCATCTCTGAGCTTCAAGAGAAGATACCAAAATGGAGACCATCTAAAAGCAGGCAATTGGCAAAAGGCTCTCTTCGTCCAAATCCATATCATACATAGCACATAAATAAGCCCTCATCTATGGCCTGCAGTGATTTATAAAACACCAGTAAATTTGTTTTGGACCCAAAATTTACTACCGACTTCAGACCACCTTGTTTTAGTATTGGCTTGAACAGCCTTTTTACCAAGGCTTGGCCATTTTTACACCATGTCCTTCAAAGGATGCAAACCCTGAAATGAGACACAGCTTTTTTGGCTTCTCTTCATTTTCACAAACATTTCAAAACTAAGATTGGATGTGCTGGCCAAAAGTTTTCTTCATGATGACTTTAATTCGGCATTAACTGTTGAAAAAAAGTAGCAGAGTTAGTGTCACGACATTCTCACAGAAATGATTAAATTCTCATCGCGTTTCAGCCGGATTTTAGTTCCAGTGTCTCCTGAATTCTTCAAAAGAGTGTGGAGTCTGTGAAAAGTTCTCTGAGCCATGCTGCACATGAACTCCTGACCTGTCTCACACTCAGGTGGAGCTGCAGCTTCAACTTCATGGCAGCTCAGCTCCTCATTCAAAGAGTTATTCTGGTTCAACTTCACCCACTGTAGCAACCCCAGTCAAATAAAAAGGCTGTGTAACACTGAGTAAAATGCTTTTAACAGAGAACAAATATTTACTTGTAAACCACACGTTTGACACCACGCGGCCTTCATCAGGGTTTGTGTGGCAGCAGCTGGAACTCTGTGTGAACGATTTAGCCCTGGATGATCCTTTGAATTGAATCCAAAGTTAGAATTCAATCTATACTCCTTTTTTTCACCTGCTCCAAGCCTTTTAAGTCAATTTCTTTTAAAGCAGGCAGGCTGATTGAAAACACTTTGGAGTGACAGAAAGTATCATTACACAGAGGAGAGACAGAGAAGCAGAGAAAGCAAGAAAGCGATTGAAAAGATTCTGCTGTTTTGATTCTAATGAATGCAGATACAACTGACAAAAATAAATGTCCCCTGGGAAGAAAGAAACGTTTTGTCTCACAGACATAAATAGAGAGTGATGGGGCTTTAAGATGGAGAGATATATTGGATTGGAAATATGAAAACTACAAACAAGCTCAAAGTATTCTGGATTCTGCAGGAACACAAACACTGTAATTGATAAAAGAGGAAAAAATTCTTTAACATGTCAAACAACATGGAGCTCATGGTTGATAAACAGGACAAACTCCTGTCTTTGTTTTGACGCACTCAGAGCAAGTTTTCAACCCATCAGCTGTCATCTGATTAAGTTTCATGCCTCTAAATCGGTGGTTCACAAATGGTGTGGCACACAAGTGTACATTGAGACAAGTCCAGGTGTGCCTTGGGAATTTGTGAAACTGTGTGTTAATTCTACAACTATGCAACAGCTGATGGTTTGTTTTTAATTTACTCAGGGCTCAATGTTCTTTGGTTTCTGTATAAAATGCAAATTAAGTAAATATAAAACACAACGTGAAGAGTTATGCTGTTATTGGGGGTCATCCCAGCTGTTATTAGGCAACAGGCAGGGTACACCCTGTGCCGGTTGCCAGCCAACCACAGGGCCACATAGAGAGACAGACAACAGCAATGTCAAGTCACCAATTAAGCCTGTTAAGCCTGTCACCAAACAAGCCTGTTTTTTGTCAGAAGGAGGAAGCTGGAGGGCATCCATGCATGCACAGGGAGAACATGCCAAGTCCGCAAAGAAAGGCCCTGAGCAACAAGCATTGAGCATCAAATTAAACCAAAATGCTACACCTTTTGACTGCCAGCTTATAGAGAAACTCTGATAACACTGAGCCCAGTCTGTTACAGGCATTAACACCATGCCGAAATCAGCAGAGTAAAAGTTAATTTTCTAACTAACAAGCTGACATTGGTTACAACATAAAATGTTTAAAATCAGCTCAGAAAAAATGACTGATGAGTTTAAATAAATTGTCATGATGTTAAACTAAAATGTCACATCAAGGAAAAGAAAACGGGTTTTGGTTAGAAACGTTAATCCATCAAACTTTTATATTTCATGAGTAATTGAGTTTGTCAATATCTGTAAACATGTACAAATTAATGAGATAACTAAGCTCATATTATAAGAGGCTTTTGTGATACATATCTTGATATTTTGGCTAGATCTTTAAAAACCACTCCTCTGAATGAAATCCATCACCTTGGTTGGTATGATGAAGCCAGCAGTGAGCTTTCTTTGTTCCCTCTCTGTGCAGTGTATCGTTTGCAGAGGGTTGGCATGATGTCTTCAAATTTCTTCCATCTCAACCCCAACAAAGCCAACATTCTTCTAAACGGTACTGATCACTTCACCTCCTCAGTTACACAGTTTATGGCACAGTTTATCATTCAAATTTATCATTCAAACATCAAACCCTTTAGATCCCCCTTTAGATCTGGAACTATACATTCATTTTCTCGAGTTAAGATTACTGGAACTCCCTTAACACGTGCCTCAGCCAATCATCACTCCACCGTTTACAGCTCAAAATGCAACAGATAGATTATTAAACCCCTTAATGCCTGTTGTATCATGTTTGATACATACTTTTATGATACCTCTATCTAATCAATATCATCAACAAATTACTAAAAAAACATCTGAATACAATACAATGTTCCTGTGGATTATCAGTTGCTAAAAACACCTAATGTATCAAATGAGATACAAAAATTAATGTAAAATTTTATGGAAATTTTGATTTTTTTGGATTTTATTTCACCCGATTATAAAATCTTGTTAATAACATATTGCTCCATATTCCTTCAACCGTCCTCTCAGATCGTCTGATCTTGGCCTTTTCTCCATCCCACTATCTAACTGCAGAACTAAAGGTGATCGAGCTTTTGCTGTTTTAGCCCCACTCTCTGGAATAATCCCACAATCCATCAGCTCTGCAGAATCTTTAGAGTGCTTTAAGAGCATTTATAAACTCACATGTACAGGGCAGCCATCATGAAACTTTCAGTTACTTGTTTGGTCTTGTTTGACTTGTTTTGTTTCTGTATTTTTTCAGCACTTCCAACTTGATGTTTTAAAACTGCTTAAAAGAGGGGTGCATATCGATGAACACATCAAAGTAAATATGACAGAATTAGCCAAAAGACCATTTTTAATCTGTCGTTCCTGGCAGGTCAGATGAAAATAACAAACACCAAATAGTGATAATAATAATAAAAATAATAACACACGACAAAACAGTAAAAGAGATAATTCACTTAATTACAACAATTCACAGTGCAATAAGAAAACACAGCACAACAAACAAATACATAAATTAAACTTGACTAACTTACTTACTATTAACCCTTTAACTCCCAACTCAACTATTTGGTAGAGATCAATAATTCCAGGAATATTTAATGTGTTAAAAAAACAGAACATATAATTGTTTGTTTCTGTCAATGTTTTAGGATACAGAAAATACTGCAAACAAACCAAAAAACTGATATTTTCTTTGTGTGGGATATAAAAGTTTAAAAATATATACATATACATATAATCTGATATTCATAAAAAATTGTGTTTGTCAAAACTTAGTATCATCTATTTTAAGTTATTTTTGATTGCTATTTTATTTACAAACATCTCTAACATTTCTGCCTTTTCTAATTGATTTGTCCCAAATATTTGTGCATTTTTATATCACCATGTAATCAAGTGTTAGCTTTTAAAACCTTTAAATCCCACACCAAGAAAATATCTGGTTTTTGGTTTGTTTGTAGTTTTCTCTGTTACCTGAAATATTAACGAAATCAAACAATGATTTGAATTGTACCATTTTTTTTAAAACATTAAATATCTCTGAATTTACTGATAATCTCTGCCAAACAGTTGAGCTGGCAGTTAAAGGGGTAACAGCAAATTTTCAGTCTCAAAAGATACTGAAATGTTGATTATTGGTGTTAAACACCGCCCTAATGTTTTTTATAGAGGCGTGGAAAAAGGCCATAAGAGACAAGATTGCAAGCTTCATATGAAAGGACATGTGGCCAACAGGTGTGGCCTCGGGACAGGTAAATATTAAATGATCTAATGGAAAGGCCCAGTGTATGTTGTGGGAGGGGCATACACATTAACAACCAAAAATGCGCATGCTCAAAAAACTGATCACGTTTGACTTTTGTGAAAAAGTCCCAGCCTTGGTATAAAGGGTTGGGGTTTAAAGGTCAATGCTGTGTAGTTTTTTTGTATATGCAATATCTGAAGAATCTTTAAGGGATCTCTGTCAAACTTGGCACAAATAAGCTCTCCAACTTGATACAGAGGCCAAGTGACCCCTCTGTTTTCACTCCCTTGCAATGAAAACCATGTGGCAGCGTCAAACCACCATGCAGTCATTCTAGTATGTAGTTATATCAAATCTTGTTCCCAGTTGAATGTGTTTGATCACAAATGATACAGGAAATGACAACATACTGCCAAAGTGTGTCATGGCAACTTGGCAGTTAAGAAAAACTCATAAAAATGCACAGTGAAGTTACATTTACTGTATATTGGCAAACCATCGCCACAGCTTGGTTGCTATGTTGCTCATTTTAAGAACACGGACCTCTCTCTCTCACTTACCAAATGCTCGGACTGTCTCTTACACAACATGCCAACATGTTGCTCTATATTCCACTGAATCCTTTCCCAGTCTCATCTTCAGGCCTATTTAAACAGAGTTACATGCCATGTGCATGACAGTGCTGAATACCTCACTTCCTGACTAACGTTATTGTATTTTCATAACAAGACTTTAATCCCAAACATCTGGAACAGAACCTTGTTACACTAACACAGCCATTTCTCCCTAACACTCCCTCCAACATGCAGTTATTAAAGGATCTAAGGTGCAGTGTGTGTGGGCGATATTTCTCAAACGGAGCAGCTGGGCCGTTTAACAAACATCTGAAATGACTGCGTGCCATTTTTGTGGCTCCAGTTCGAGTAGATCGAGGGCATAAAGAGAGACGACTCTCACAGATGACTGCAGGAGTGATGAGAAAATAGTTGGTGAGTGTGTGTGTAGTTCTCAATCTGACTCATCCACACTTCAAGTCAAGACTTAAGAAGTGCTGAGAAGGAGAAATGTATGTGAGGCACCATTATTTTACCTCTTAGTCAGTGAGGGCTGTGGTTTCTCTTCAGGGATGTGGGCTCTTGCCCCGGACTGCCCACAGAAAGAGAGAGAGAGAGAGAAACTTTACCTAACTTAACTTCTTATCAAACAAGTTTCTTTTCCGACCACCATTTGCTTAATGCTTTCTCAAACCACAACTTTTACATTTCCATAAAGATCAAAAGTGCAACATCAGCCTGTTCACACGTCACTTACTTTTCCCTGTATGGATGAAGAATCTGCCGAGGAGCTTCAGGACTGTAAAGTTATTCAAATCTGTTATGACAGCAAAATGCTGGATTTTAATCAATGATCAAGGACAATGGTCATAACAAGTTTAAAATAGTATGATCTGCAAAACAAAGAAACAAATCATACAAACATTACATGAAAAAAGTCAGGCCATACTGACAGTTTTGTTGCTTGTGAACCTTGCAGTTCAGCTGGATCCATCTGTAATTAAGCTTCAAGCTCCAATCTCCAGCGACTGTACACGGCTTGAAAAGGGATGGCCCAATCAGAGTCCTTTAACGCAGGCAGAGGTGGGAGCCACAAACAAGCAGGAAGTGACTGCTAATTCAAAGATTAGCAAAGATGCTAACAGCTTCAGCAGCTGTGTTATCAGATCAGCCCCTCATTTCTTTATTAAATCAAAAACAAGAAACAACACTGAAAGCATTTCCTAATAGGAAGAATATTTTTGCTCCACTTCAGACATGTTTTGTCCAGAGCTTGTTCAACGAGGTGGCTCAAGTTCTAACTTTAGACCACAGCAGTAGCGCCTGCATACTACATTATCTGACTGGTCCATAATAACTGTGATAGACAAAAAAGTCCTCCAATCACTGGCTGTATATGCTTTTGAAATGTTCTTTCATTCACAAACACTTTCTATCGGCTGTTTTCCAAATAGACAAGTGAAATGTAATGAATAGTCCATCTGGTGTGTCAGGTTAGTTGCTTGTGTTCAGTGGCGCTATTATTAAGGTTTCAGTCAGGGATGGGCAACTTTGGTGTTATGAGGGCCACAGAAATGCTGTTCTCACTTTCAGAGGGACAAATTGGTACAAATTAAAGGACACACTCTTAAAGTCCACCATGAATACCTGTAATTTAACAAAAAGAGTTAAATATATATATACATATATATATATATATATATATATATATATATATATATATATTTATTTATAAATATATATATATATATATATATATATATAGAGAGAGAGAGAGAGAGAGAGAGAGAGAGAGAGAGAGAGAGAGAGCCATATTTCCATTTCATGCTGTGATACATTTTGTCTTTGCACGTATTGTCGGGAGGCAAATCAGGATGAAATGCCTTGTAGCAGATTTTTATCATTTACATAATTACAGTTTTTCTTTAAATTTCAAGTTAAGTGTTTGGCAGCATTAAGAGTGGAGTGTGGCTGCATGTGACCCAAAAGTGAAATAGTTTAAATCAAATGTCTTCATTTAGCAAATACACTTAATTATCTCAACTTTAGGGATTTACTAGTAATTTGTTGTCGATACATTCTATTTTTCAATCATAATTAATAGTAATAGATTCATAGACAGACAGACCGACAGATAGATAGACTGATAGATAGACTGATAGATAGATAGATAGATAGATAGATAGATAGATAGATAGATAGATGGATAGATATGGTGTATGTTATGATGTGGATATTTTCTTAATACACTATATTGCCAAAAGTATTTGCTCACCTGCCTTGACTCACATATGAACTTAAGTGACATCCCATTCCTAATCCATAGGGTTCAATATGATGTCGGTCCACCCTTTGCAGCTATAACAGCTTCAACTCTTCTGGGAAGGCTGTCCACAAGGTTTAGGAGTGTGTTTATGGGAATTTTTGACCATTCTTCCAGAAGCGCATTTGTGAGGTCACCCACTGATGTTGGACGAGAAGGCCTGGCTCTCCGCTCTAATTCATCCCAAAGGTGTTCCATCGGGTTGAGGTCAGGACTCTGCGCAGGCCAGTCAAGTTCATCCACACCAGACTCTGTCATCCATGTCTTTATGGACCTGCTTTGTGCACTGGTGCACAGTCATGTTGGAAGAGGAAGGGGCCAGCTCCAAACTCTTCCCACAAAGTTGAGAGCATGGAATTTTCCAAAATGTCTTGGTATGCTGAAGCATTCAGAGTTCCTTTCACTGGAACTAAGGGGCCAAGCCCAGCTCCTGAAAAACAACCCCACACCATAATCCCCCCTCCACCAAACTTTACACTTGGCACAGTGCAGTCCGACAAGTATCGTTCTCCTGGCAACCGCCAAACCCAGACTCGTTCATTAGATTGCAGGTGGAGAAGCGCGATTCGTCACTCCAGAGAACGCGTCTCCACTGCTCTAGAGTCCAGTGGCAGTGTGCTTTACACCACTGCATCCGATGCTTTGCATTGCACTTGGTGATGTATGTAGCTACTTGGCCATGTAAACCCATTCCATGAAGCTCTCTGCACACTGTTCTTGAGCTAATCTGAAGGCCACATGAAGTTTAGAGGTCTGTAGAGATTGACTCTGCAGAAAGTTTGGGACCTCTTCACGCTATACGCCTCAGCATCTGCTGACCTCGCTCCGTCAGTTTACGTGGCCTACCACTTCGTGGCTGAGTTGCTGCTGTTCCCAAACACTTCCACGTTCTTATAATACAGCTGACAGTTGACTGTGGAATATTTAGGAGTGAGGAAATTTCAGGACTGGATTTGTTGCACAGGTGGCATCCTATCGCAGTTCCATCCTGGAATTCACTGAGCTCCTGAGAGCGACCCATTCTTTCACAAATGTTTGTAAAAGCAGTCTGCATGCCTAGGTGCTTGATTTTATACACCCGTGGCCATGGAAGTGATTGGAACACCTGATTCTGATTATTTGGATGGATGAGCGAATACTTTTGGCAATATAGTGCAATTTCCCCTCGGAACAATAAAGGCTATCTATTTATCTAAATAGACAGATAGCTAGCTTAAGAATTCACATATTTAGAACTGTAGCCATCAGTCAGGTGCACGCTAACACAGTTAAGCAATTCTTCACTGGTTAAATGGGCTTGAGCATGTATAGCACTTTTCTTGTCTTTCTTGCCACCCAGAGAGTGACCACACTACACCACAGGTCACACTTACCCATCCACATAATAACTCTCACATTCACTCACTGACGGTTGAATTTTTAATGATTGGGGAATCAAATGCAAAAAATGTATCTCATGTTGTTTCATTCCTGTTTCTTGAATCTATTTAGTGCTTCACTTCAACACCCCTGTTGTCTCAAACCATGACTCAGAAGTAGAAAGCTTTATAGTGATTCTTTAAGATATGGCTGCTGGTTTACCGAGCCCAGAAAAACTATAAAAATGCTCAAATTCTAGATTTTATGTATTTTATGTACTTTAAATAGAGCCATATTTCCATTTCATGCTGTGATACATTTTGTCTTTGTACGTATTGTCGGGAGGCAAATCAGGATGAAATGCCTTGTGGCAGATTTTTATCATTTACATAATTACAGTTTTTCTTTAAATTTCAAGTTAAGTGTTTGGCAGCATTAAGAGTGGAGTGTGGCTGCATGTGACCCAAAAGTGAAATAGTTTAAATCAAACGTCTTGATTTAGCAAATACACTTTATTATCTCAACTTTAGGGATTTACTAGTAATTTGTTGTCGATACATTCAATTTTTCAATCATAATTAATAGTAATAGATTTATAGACAGACAGACCGACAGATAGATAGATAGATAGATAGATAGATAGATAGATAGATAGATAGATAGATAGATAGATATGGTGTATGTTATGATGTGGATGTTTTCTTAATAATTTCCCCTCCCCTTCCTTCCTGTTTCTTGAATCTATTTACTGCTTCACTTCAACACCCCTGTTGTCTCAAACCATGACTCAGAAGTAGAAAGCTTTAAAGTGATTCTTTAAGATATGGCTGCTGGTATAACGAGCCCAGAAAAACTATAAAAATGCTAAAATTCTAGATGTTATGTATTTATTTATGTATCAATTTTGCCTGCACAGCAGCAATATACAAAGACAAAATAACAATAAAAACAACACTGATCACGAGGCTACTCCGATCAAATCTGAAACAAAGGGGACGGCCCAAAATCCTTTACCTTTAATTTTGATAAAGATACTTACATTTTTTGAGGATCTAGCATTATGTCAATCCAATTCAAATTGATATTGCAGTGTTCACATGAGGTTTGATCAAGTCATACGGAGAAATTTTTCATCATGTGGTTTCAAGATGAGTCCGAGGGAAACTTTTCACGTGAACAAAATTTTACCCCAAGTCGAGGGGAAACGCAGCCACTATAAACGTTTAATATTTGTGACACAAAAGATAAAAACACAGGAAACCCAGCAAATTGATCAACCGCATGTGGTACCTGTTTTTGTTTTGCTGACAGAGCACACATATAGAATTAAATCAACATGCTTAGGTGTGAAACCACATTTGTACTTTGTATCCCCCATGTGAACCTCAAAGTGTTATACTCTGTCATCTTCTGTGTGCTTCAGAGGTTTTGGGTGTCGTTATAAGCCTGCAGTCAGTGGGGTCTTTAAGTAATTACGTTTATATTTAAATGATTGAATGAATAAATAAATGGATCCTCTTTACAACATGACAGACAGTTATTCTGAAGTAATCTGAAAAAAAAATCAAATAAATGTCCCAGTAACTTTAAAAACAACTCTTTTGTGCCCCTACATTCATAATAAAAACGTGCATTGGAAAATGTGCAAAGGACAAAATATATGATGCAGCCGTGCATCACAACCCACGGAAGCTCAAAATAAATGTTAAAACAATGAAGGAAAACGTCAAAGAAGTTTAACTGTTCGGAAAAAAATCCCTCCTCTCCATCTCCTTCTTGCTCCACCTTTCAGAAAATAAAGTCTATTTGAAAAATATTTCCCCTGATTCTGTCATTAAGGGATATGCAACCTCCCCCAGATGGGAGAAACTCCCGAAGCAACTTGTTCGATTTGCTGGCTCCAGTGGAGGGAACATGTCTGGGCATGTCTCTCTGGCTACAGTAAACATTAGAGCACAGTGATGGAACACTAAAACCACAATAACCTCCTGATCAAACACAGCTCATGGGGATTTACGCTATGACAGCCTGTCCTGATCAGGGATTGAAATCGAAAACCAATTCCATTTCAGAATCAGTAACAACTCCCTCAAGGAATCAATATCATAAGTCTTTTTGCTGACCAATTCACTCATCAGTAAGTAATACACTGTTGGCTCAATTTTCTGCAAAAAGACGCTTAACGCACAACTTTCAGTAAGTGAAAATACTGCCAACTTGTTGAAGCATTTATCAATGCAGCACTGCATCGAATCAGCAGGGTCATGTGTTTGATAGTGTTGCCACTGAAAATCTACAGGCCAGCTTTTGCCCACAGAGAAAGTCAGCAGGAATCACTAGGGTCATTAAAGAATCGGATCAATTGTTAATGGCACTGGTATCAATAAAATCATACCATTTCCCTCTCTAGGGCTCAAGCAAAATCCAAAATTCAATATCTGAGAGGATCTTTAGGTAAGAAACTTTAAAAACGTGATCAGGAAACTGTGTAAACTTGTTAAAAAGGAGTAAAATATGTTACCTCTAACTTAGCTCTAGGCAAAAGTTCCCCCTGTTTTCTCTCAATACTTATCTGATGAGCTCGATATGAAACTATGATGAAAAAAAGAGGCATCTGTGAGCACTGTTTCCGGTTACAACATCTGTTGTTACAATAGGATAAACAAGAAACTTAAAGTCACCAGGTAACACTGAGACTACATAACCAGAACCAGAGTGTGTTATACTGCAACGTAACAACTGTGAGCATGTCTGTCGGCATGTTAAAGTCCTGATATCAATGCTGGGACCAAAAAGTTCGCCACAGAGCAACTCTCATACAGAGAGGTGACGATGTTGAACCACAGTGTGAGGCTTCAAACCATTTTCTGCACATACAGGAGACTATTAGATGGACAGAAGGAACAAATATAATGACAATAATAATAATTATGATCATCCTTGATCAATTTTCAGAAGTCAAAATCTCTAGAAAAATAGAAATGAAATGTCAAGAATGAAGTCAAAATTATTAGAATTAAGTTAAAATTTAAACGACCACTCTTTTCTCAAGTTGTATCAATATTATTCTTAACCTATATTTTTGACTCTGTTGTCATCACTGTGGTAACTCAACATCACTCTCAATGTTTCGACTGTTTTCTTGACATTTCCAATTTTACACATTATTGTACTTCAACGTTATTCTCAGTATTTTGACTTTACCACCATCTAACTTTTTTTCCGAAGAAGAAAAGATAATCTTCTTCCCCTCATTATTTTTCTCAGAATTCAATACTGGTCTGTATTATTTTTTTTAAACATCGTCTCCCTGGCAGGACTTTTCTAAAATGTGGGTTTTCAGTTACGTAAACACTGTTGCATTGCACAAAAGGTCAAACACATACAGGAGACTCTGCATTGTCAAAAACACCTGGCTGTGTGTAAAAGCGGCCATATAAATCCTCAAAAACACAACTTCTGAATAACATATACATTCAGTGGTGGAGAAAAATTAAATTCTTCCTAATTGTACTGAGGTCAGAGAAACACTGAAGTAAAATTCCTGCAGGACAAATGCACAGTTTGACTTCTTGTTCACAAACTCTGCAGGTTTTATTGTTTTTTTCTGTGTATTTTCCTTTTTTTGCACCAAAGTCAGCATAAGAGAGAAACCTTAACTGATCACAAAGTGAAACCCAATTCTTGTTAAAACCACCCACATTTCCTGATGCTTGTTGCTCCACCGCAGCACCAGAGCTGCAACTGAAACATCTGAACGTCTCTGTATGAGCTGGTCTGAGAAAGCTCTATGTTGAAACCTCGGGTTCACTGACCTTTTCACCTTCACAGACGTTGGACACTGAGTTGCTCTGTGGTCTCAGCTCATCACGCTGACTACATTTATGTTCACACTAACCTTTAAAAAACACTGACCTTGCATTTGATCGCTGAGCCTCATAAAGTGCACATTAACTGATGTTTAGTTTTTGACAGAATCGATGCTGTAAGCGACTCCACGGTGGGAATTTTCCACTGTTGGTGTCAGGATTCCACAAACGAACGTTCGCACACAATGAGGTCTAACCTCATATTCATCATCAACCAGCATCAGATCATTGAACATGTAAGACTTTACTGTTTGACAAATCAGCAGAGTGCCTGAGAAACATCAGCAGTTACTGTTCTCTCTCTGACGTCAAACTAAAACTGTACAAAAAAGCTTGTTTTATGTGAGCCCAACAAGAACATGCATACATGCAATTTATATGACTTGTTTTCCCATGATAAGTACATTACAGTTATTTCCTCAAGATCTTGACTGATGTGTCTTGTTTTATTATTATAGTTTTGCAGTTTATCCCATCAATATTAAAACAATCAGTTGATTTCTGAATATCTTCAGCAATTAAAGTCAATGGAGAGTCAGTGGAAAAGCTGCATTTCATCCTGATATGAAGGTCAGGTGCTAAACAAGGTGATGATGCTGCAATTTCTTAAAAGCTATTTTTTACAATTTACACTTCTTCCAGCTGAATACTTCCTATTGTAGAATCTCCAGCTTTCACAGTTCTTGATCCTGACCATCTCATTTAACTTAACAAACTCGCCGACAGCTCAGTGGACAAATCCAAATCATCAGCAGCTGTAGTTTGAAACATTTCACCTTTTGACTAACCTGACGCACCAGATGAACCATTCAAGATGTTTCACTACAGTCCTTAGAAAGTGTCTGGGAATGGGCAGAACTCTCAAAAGCATATCGGGCAGGTGATTGGACGAGCGCTCTGTCAATCACATTCACTATGAGCCAATCAGATTATGTAGAAGCCAGGTGCTACTACCACAGTGCAAAATACAAGATAGAAGAAGTTTAATTTGTTTTTCATGTAGTAAAGAAATGCAGTCTGTACGTGTTAGCTGTGCAGAAGTAGCTTTGTGTAACAGTGTTAAAGGGCCTTAAATTCTTAAAACACCAGCACTTCTTCAGTTGTATTCATTTAAGGTTTAGATAATAATCTTTCTAGGCAATTATCTGCCAAAATCAATATTGGTCCAATTATATTGTGCATCCCTAATTCTTATCATTGACTTTTCTTGCATATATGTCATTTTTGAATATTTTATGCCTTTATTTAAGTGACAGGACAGTGAATAGAGTTGAAAGTCGGGGAGAAAACGTGCACTGTTATAAAATTAAAATCACTGGCATCAAATGAATTTTTCAGTAAACAAATTATTTTTTGGTGTGTTATGAACTTAATCAAAGGAGTTATCCCAACTATCATTATTACGTTTTTTTATGTAAAGTATGGCTAATTTCTTAACTTAGGCAAACATGCATGATAGATAACATGCTGCAACTGCTCTGGGTACAAATCCTGCCTGGGATTATCTTTATTTTAAAAAGTTGTTCTGTCAGCTTAAAATTTTGAGTTTTGACCCAAAACTCAAAAATCTAGAACAGACAGTTACCTTGAAATTTTGAGTTTCCTGGATTTTTTTTTTTTTAAACGGTGTGTGGGATGACATGGGGTAAAGGAGCCACAGGCCACACTCAAAATGGGCCAGCCACTTCAAGGACTACAGTCTATACATGAAGAGCTCATGTATTCATGCTTCTCAACCACAGGGTCACTGGCATTTCCCCACACTGGTATCATTAAGTTACATCTGAGGACGGCCTACTTACTAGTTCTTCCAGGGGACATTGCAGATTCTATGGGTGGGCCTGGTAGGAGCTAAACAAAACTTTAAAAAACAACATTTACACACTCGTGAAATTACTCTAGAGTAGGGCTGGACAAAAAGGCTTAAAAATAAAATGCCCGATTTTTTTTTCACAAAAATCGATTAACAATTTTAATCTTTTTTTTTTTCCTCTCACGGAAAAAAACTCCAAGTGAAACAAAAATACAAGAATCCAGTTTTGCTTTTGTTATAAAAAAAAATATTCTGAAACTAAACAGAATTTCCCTCTTAAATTGCTTGCTGGTATTTTTTTTCATAATATGCTGATAATGTAGTTTGAACGTAGGTAGGTTTATCTGCATGAAGACTAAATTCTGAGCTATTTTCACAGTATGTTAACATGAAACTCTCTGATCAGTTTTTATTGTCATTTAAAAACAAATACAAGCCTAAACATGTGCTTGTGCTAAACCCGACAAGGCCTACCACAATGAAAACTGCACATTTTCAGTATTTGTATTTTCAAAAATTGCAACAACATGAGAAGAGTGAGTCAAGAAAAAAATCTCGATTTTTCGTTTTTAAATCTTCTGCAAAAACTAATTTGAATTAATTTATTTAATCAATATACTGCCCAGCCCTACTCTACAGCACAACAGCTTCAGAGCTCCTTCAGCAGCATCATAGAAACAAGTGACCAAAAGCAGGCTGTGATGAGCCATATAACAATCATAATGTAGTTATTCCTACACACAAACTCATCCCATAATTAAAAACAGAGCTCTGTGATACAGTGTCAGCTCTCTAAAATGCTACAGAGATGCTGTCCTTGGTGCTGAACATGTCAGTTATCTGGAATAAAAGATCCAAAAACCACAATTAAAAATAATGACCTTATTTTGGTCCAACTGTCGATAAAGCTGAGCAACTATCATTTCTATGTCTCTGCCATGTAATTCCTCTTTAAGTACCATTTTACAGCTGCAGCATTGTCTCCAAGTTGGACATGGCTCAAAGCAGTAAGTATGGCGTACACACCTCTGCAGCCACAGTGACACAGCCTGATGCAGCACACACACACACACACACCAACAGAGTAAACAGTGGACTACATGGACAGTCTTACCTGAGGACAAAAAGGCCCCAGAAGTCGCCCTGCGCTCAGGTGTGCTCCTGATGAAGTCCCTGACGAGGGTCGCCAAATGACGTCCATCCAGAATGTCGCAGTGCACATGCGCTGAAGTCTCTCCCGGCTCGTGCGCCTCTCCAGTGGAGTTACCTGGTGGTGCTGATGGCAACACCTGTGTTAGCTCGATCTGCTGTAGCAGCTGTTTCGCTCCTTCAGTCACAGTGTTGTTGTTCTCTTCTGCTGTCTTGTTGTCTGTGACACTTTATATTGTAGTTGTCTTTAAAGTTTTTTATTCAGCTCCACGATAAAACGCGAAATTCTTTCGTTTAAGTTGTTGCTCCTGCTCTCCATTTTCACCTGCGAACTTAAGTGCGCGCTAATGGGGACTTCCGGGAGATGACTTTTCAAAATAAGGCAATCAATCTTTATTTGTATAGCGCCAAATCATAATAAATATTATCTCAAAACGCTTTACAGAAGAGTATGTCAATGGCATACTCTTCCCTTATATACTTTTTATTTGATTTGATTTCATTTATTTCTTCTTTCTTTTTTTTTCAGGATGTAGAAAGGGCAGAGAGGCAGAGGAAGTAAACTAAAGACAGTGATAAATTTATGGATGCCACATAAAAGTGTCTTTATCATATTTCTCTCTGATGAATACAGATTTATTAGAGGTTAGCCCCTTGAGAAGAGGCATCTCATTCTCAAGAGGGTCCTCCTATCCATACAGTTGTAAAGACTATTATGGTATCTAATAAACAGGAACCATGGATAGAGAGATCAGAATCATCAGATTGGATATTTATTGCCCATACTTTTACACATACAGGGGGTTTTACGTGTGTAACTGGAGAAAAAGACAATCAACATACAGAAAGATTAGAAAATAAAAATGTCAAGAGGAATAAAAAGGAATTTTTAAAGTATAGAAAGTAGGAATAAAAAGTATAAAAACAGCTAGAAAATAGTGCATATTGAATTTGGCAGATATTAAAAACAATATACACAATAGGCACAAACAAGAACAAAAATACAACACAAGGTGTAAACAGAAGATGCCGTGAAGGAGGTGTACAGCTCAGCAGTGGCTGATAGGACAATGGAAATGGAAATAACTGTATCAGAATAGGATACAGGATAGGATAGAGTATATAAGAGTATGAATATAAATAGAACTATTTAACATTAATATTAACAGCATTAATGAATTTGAATCGGAGAGGACTGATGTGAGTAATGGTCACAGTAATATTTGTGTGATATTTGCAGGGACTATTGTGTATTTTAATTGATTGATCATTCTGAGGTGATTTAGGAACTGAAATGATAATGAATAGAGCTAAAGGTAAGGTCAAACACTTGTGATTGTAGGAGTGCTGGTTTGTTGGAGTGTAAGCAACCAGGCTCGACCCATACACATGCTTCTGCTGGCCCGGGTTCAAATCCAGCCTGTGGCCTGTTTGCAGTGTGTCCTCCTCCTACTCTCTCTCGCCCCTCTTTTGTAAGCCTATCCACTGTATCTCTGTCATATCAATAAAGGCACAAAATTGAAAAAAAATAAAAAACAAAAAACACTTGTGATTGTATTTGAAGTTATGAAGGTCCACAGCAGCAGACTGTCCACACCACTGATCTGGAGCAGCTGACGAGACAAGAAACAGAGACAGTTAAAGAGGAAAGTCCTTTTCTTTAACAATAACTTCTACAAATTTATTTTTTTATGACACATCAACGTACTCTTCAAATTATAACTACCATAAAAAACTTTTTTTTTTTTTTTTAAATAACTGCTATATTTATTGAGATATATTTATATGTTGTTGCTGTCAGGCACAAACCTCCTATCAACACTTTATGATTTTTTTTTTTTTTTTAATGAAACAATCCTATCGGTCACCTTCCCTGCTGGTCAGTAGAATTTAATTTTTTATCCAAATTAAAGAACAAATAGCAATTTGTAATCAGGACAATACAATATTCACTCATTCAGTAGAAGAGTTTTTTTTTTTTTTTGCTTTTTTTTTTTTCATTTCCTGAAAAGTAGCAGATTTTGGAGTTAAGAGGTTTGTGCCTGACAGTGATGATATATTTTTAAGATAGAAGATTATCTGTTAAAAATGCAGGGGCTGCACTGCAAATTGCTTACAAGGACTACAAAAATGTCTGATTGCTGTCAAACAAGAGGTGGTAGCTGCTTCTAAGTTTAACCTCCATAATGTAGTTTAGTAATAGCTGAATAATAGCATTTTACTCTCACTGGTTACATTTAAGCTCCGGATTGTAATGAAGAACAAAATGTGTATGTGTCGTATACTTTGATTTGCCAAGGAGCTTATTAGCAATTATCAAAGAACAGAATGAAAAGTCTCATATTGGCTTATAGTTGAGAGAAGCAGTTGGATGCTAACTTCCAGGTTGGCCTACAAAATTATTAACCTGACATGCTAGATGGAGCGTTCAGCATATCTCACCAATCTATCTGGGAAAGAGCCCTGGAAAGTGTTTGGGGATGGGCAGAACCTTTCAAAAGCAAATCCAGCAGGTGATTTGATGACCGTTCTGTCCATCACATTCATTACCGGCCAATCAGATAATGTCGTAGGCGGGCGCTACCGCAGCAGTGTTCAGGACAGAACGTGAGCCACCTCCTCAGAAGTGGAGCAAAAATATCCTTACCACAGAGAAAGGTTGTTGTTTGTTTTTCATATAATAAAGAAATGTAGTTAAGATCTGATAAAACTGCTACTGAAGCTGTTAGCATCTATGCTAATCTCTGTATGAGCAGTGACTTCCTGCTGTTGTCTCTCCTGTAGCTCCCACCTCTTCCTGCTTTAAAGGATGCTGATTGGGCCGTGCCACTTTGGGCCACTCACAGTCCTTGTAGATTGGAGATTGGCAAGATGAATCTGTCTGATAACAGACATTTAGTCAGGCTGATCCAGCTGCACTGCAAGGTTAAAAAAATTATGCCAATTGTGCATGCTTTTTTTATGAAACTATTTTTAAGGAAGAGAACAAGGGAAAAACAGAATACATCACATAATAATAAACATACTCCCCCTCTTTTTTTTTTTTTTTAAAGAACGGATAACAAACAACCAAAAACACTGTTTCTGTGCAAGGTACGACAATAATAACAAATAATAATAAATAAAGGAAACTATAAATCATCAAATATTTACAACCCATTGAACAAAACATAGTAATAAAGGACAAGAAGTTAAAAAAAGAAAAAAAAGTATTAGAATTGATTAATTAGAGAACATTGAAAAACAAGTATACTTAGGACAAGTGAAGTAGAATATATTCAAATAAAATGAATTAATAACCACATACATAAAAAATAATTATTAGTTTAAAAAAGGCGGGGGATCAATCCAGAGAGAAGGTTGGTTTACAGTTAAAAAGCTGATTAAACATTTTCTATAGAATTTGTTAGAACAGCCCTTTACAGTAAGACTAATCTTTTGTAATTTAAGAAAGGACATAATATCTTTTAGCCACGTAGATATAGACGGGGGCTGCATGTTGTTACAGGGCAACCAAGAGTTACCAATGGCAAAGGTAAATTGCTATTACATCCAGCTATCAGGTTGCCTGGCCAGTTGTTTGTCCTTGTTTGCAGTTTGTTAGCAACAGTCCTTTGAATGACACAACAGTGCTTTGACCTTTCAAGGTGGAGCAATAGCAGATACAGTTTATGATGCAAAAAAAGAAACTTACAAATCTTGCATGAATGAATTCACAGGAAGTCCTAAGATGCTAAGATGCTAACTCGCACTCATGTTTTAGGACTCATTCCTGCACCACTCTGTTATGCAGCTATGGGCTAACAGTCCTTCAAGGTTCTATAAATTCACAGATCAAGATCATGGGGTACATTTTCTTTGATTAATTTCATTACCAGATCAAGAAGGCTGTACGAATTAGCTCTGCAGCATTATTATTGAAAAAAAGTTTTAAAATGCAGATAAAGTTTAAAAATCCAGTCTAAAATGTGTTTAATTAACTAACAAGAATCAAGAACAAATAATTGACAGTCAGAGAAATAAAAGCAGACTGTATCAGAACGTAATACCAAATTCATATTAATAAAATGATTACTGTTTTGATTCACTGAGCTCATATCGATGCAGCATCACTTTGATTCCCCTCCATTCCTGATGGATCCCACACCGACCTCATCTCCGTCGACCCGCCCGCTGTTCCTGATGTCATCCATTTTGTTGCAGTCGTGCTCTTTTCAAATCTATGGAAACCAACTGGAGTGAGCGCCGTGTTCACCTCTCCTCTGCGGCCCCCCTCCTTCACCATAAATTGCTGCTTTTCATTCTCAGTCGGCCTCATGACTTTGACTTTGAGACGAGGGATGGGATTAAGGGTGCTGACAGGAGTGTCAGATTGATACTCTCTTCTTGCTGTATTTACTACAGTATTACTGCACACAATGACTGCCGCCGTGTTTGTGGATGTCAGGCATAAAATGTCTAAAAATAAGAGGGAATAAAAGGGAATATTGTTTGCATGTGTGCACAAATAAAGCAGGAGAGAAAAGAGGCAACACCCGAACACAGAAAAAGCTGAAAAAAAAATCACAACTGTACGTACACAAAAGGCACAGAGACACAAAAGCTGCGCGGCTGCACCCAAAAACCTCTTTTATGTGACACTGCATTAAGAATGTATGACTGTGATTTTCATATAATGTGTCATATCACAAAGTGGCAGGTTTTCCAATTGTCCAATAATGATCTATTTGCCAATTCAATAGCACTGAGGAAGAGACAGCAGGCAGACGTAAAATGAATAAAACATTGAATGGCGGAGATTGTGACACTTCCATTTCAATCTCTCGTTCCTCCTCTTCCTCCTCTTCTTCTTCTCTCTGAAAGTCTCGTGTGCAATGGGGTAAAATCAGTACTTGGACGGTTGCCTGAGTTTGTGTGCACATTGCATTTCTCTGTTCTCTTTATCTCACTCTAGACGCCTACGATGCACCACTTTCACAAGTCAAAAAGCAAACGTCTTTTTGCATCTGTTCTCTGCTTTGTTGAGATAGTTTACTGGCAATGCTGTATCCGTAGATTAATTAGCTCATGCCAAAGGAGCTCAGGGGCTAAATATAAAAATGGATCACAAATGTGACCCTCTTGATTGTTCTGAACGCCACTAATGAGGTGCTAACAGATCTGATCATTGTCTTGTAGGAGCTGTGATTGTCTTATATGAGATTCAAAATAGGGTTTCCTAGACCTTCAAACTGAAATGGCAAAAGTAATCCAAAATGACTTATCATATGTTTTATATATGAATAAGTATTTTTCTTGCATACTTATACAGACTGGAATATTTCCTTAATTGTCTAAGTCAGGAAGTTGAACTATTGTGATGACCACAAAGCCAGAGTTGCCATCACAGACACACGCCACACACAGCACTACTCTCCCCAGCTAAGTTTGCATGCTCTCCTATTATCAACATTACACCTCTGATACGACCTCTTAACCCTGCAGCACAGCTACAGTAGATCTGCCTGATACAGTGTCTGTGATCAGGCAAATCCATCTTGCAAAGCTAAAAGCCAGAACCATTGAGCTCAGTCTGAAGAGGTACTGCCCAATCAGCATCCTTTAGGAGAAAGAGGCGGGAGCTACACGCGTGATGACAACGAGAAGACCTGTAATCAATGGCTGCTTGGACAAAAAATAGCATAGATGCTGCTCACTGGAGTGGCAGTTTTATCAGAGCTGAACTACAATTCTTTGCTGAATGAGGAACAGAAAACAACACTCAAAACATTTCTTGATTTTGGCAAGAGTTAGCTGAACAAGACTGCTAAACTCAACTCAAACTTTTGGTGCAGGAATAGCACCCGCCTACTACATCATCTGACTGGCCCATGATGAATGTGTTGATATAACGGTCAGCCAATCACTTTCTGGATACGTTTTCTTAAAGTTTCTGCTTCCCTATAACTATGAATGCAACTCCAAGATCAACTGCGATTGAAACAGTTTTATCAGAAATTATTTTATGTTTGATCTGACACCTGACAGCAACTTTGACCAGGGTAAAAGGAAACTGGGAGTCAAAACCAGTGACAAAACTAGAAAGCACTCGGAGAGTGCAAACCTCCACCAAGGTAGCTCACATATTGCTGTTACATCTTTAAGCAATAGTTCCATGATAAAGTTACCATCATAACATGATTCCTTGACCCTGAAAACCCACACATAGCACTCGGAATCATGTTGATATCATTATAAGTTAGACAGTTATTGAGCAAAAATGATCGTTCTTTAATGGCGGTTATCTGGACCACCACCAAATTTTAATCAGTTTTAAGTTGGGACATTACCAAACATCTCCTGAAAATTTCAGCAAAATCTGTTCTGTTTTTGTGTAATCTTACTGACAAACAGACAAACAAACAAACCCCGGCAAAAACACAACCTCCTTGGTGGAGGTAAAAATGACATCCTCAGAAAGCAGAAGGTAAAATAGCTTTATTGCCCTATGTGGCGGGCAGTGGTATAGGTGATATGGACGTATCTTTTTAGGCCAAGAAATACTCAAAACCGTGGGAAAAAAAAAACAAAAAACAATAATGGCATGTTTATTGTGGAATTTAGGCACAGCCTCAGAAAGGTGGGGAGACTCCCAGTGGCTGTAAGGAGAAAATTAAAGTAGGAGCTGTGTCTGTATGTCAGTGAGTCCAAACTTTTTATATCATTACTGGTTTTAAAAATCCAGCCCCTGTAACATCTGTCAAGCAAAAACTGGTCCTTGTATAATTATAGCTGATAACCTCTGCTGTATAATATATTGGAGTGTCTATTTGGCATGTCAGGTGAATAGTAGATCTGATCACTGTGAAGACGAAAGTCACTGAGGCGTGAAGTAACAGTGTGAATAGGGCTTGGGCATTTTTAAAAATAAAAGTCACTACAAACATTATTTGTCATGCAAGAGAAACAAAGTTAGTTATTTATATCACTGTACAAGAACTGCCCTCCATGAGGAGAGCAGAGGTATGAAAAGTGAACTAATATTCTCTTTTTTGTGGATACATTTGGTGTAACAAGAGAGAACATCTGTCAGGAGTGGTTTCCCTGGTTCAGGCCGTGAGGTATCCCAGACTATTTCATTCAAACACTTTTTTGATTGCATTTCTTTAAATGGAGTCGACATGGTAACAGGCAAGGAGGTGGAGCTGAGGCAGGTCTACACCTCTTAACAAACAGCAACATCGTGCCCCTGATTAAGCAGAACTCAGCTTAGTAAAATCAAAACAATTGGCCATGAAAAAATTAAGTATCCTGACCAAACAGTTTCTGGGTGGGTGCTTTATATATGATGTCTGTTGCCTTTGCAGTCCTCCTCAAGTGGACACTCGAAGAACTGCAGTTTTTGGCACTCCAATTACCAGATTGACGCAAAAACAGGAAAACAAAGGCTTAGAGTTTCTAAGTCATTTCAAAATACAGCAGAAAGTGGAAATAATATTGATGTCTGCAGCAAATCAATGTCAGGCAGGAAATAAAACCTGCTGTTTACATGTTGCTCTTCCTGTTACCTCGTAAACTCACTATTACCTCGAGAAACTGTGGCTGCGCTCTGCTGTACAGCGTTTTAAATACGCTTCCTGTGGGCAAGGACACCCACCATCGATTTGAGAAAAGCTGCAGCTAGGATGTGAAGCTTCACAGGTGAACTATGTGGAAATTTGAGGTAAGAGCCCATATTATGCTTTTTGAGTTTTTATGACCTTTAATGTGTTTAACGTATCTCAAGTGATAGAGTTCTTCTGTGCACAAGACAAGCCACACAGAGCAGATTGGTGGGTAAGGAGGCCTCAAAGGGCAGGGGTACCAGCAGACAAACAGCTGGTCTGGGGTACTCAGTATATGAAAACTAGAAGGCTTTTTAAACATACTTAAGCATACATCAAAAATAGATCTATGAACCCGAGTTAGGGCAAAATATGGCCCTTTAAACCTTGTTTTCATTTGTGTCAGAATGTTAATGTTTTGACTGAGGGCCTCCTGGTGGCACATTTATATTCTGCGTAAATCAGGACAAATGAAGACATGAACACACATTCACTTTTAATTTTTTTTTATTATGCAGGTTTGAAATAAAAGAAGCATTGTGACACAAACAGATACTGCTGGCATGAGGAAAATAAAAGAAGAGCAGCATCCAAAATGTAAAAAACAAAGAAAAAAAGTTGTGGTCATCATTTATTTTTATCAAACCAGAGAGAAAAAAATAAGAATAAAAATACACCTCCATTGTAAGAAGCAAAATCCAATTTATCTCATAAATAAGAAAACCTGTCCAATGGCTGATGGGCAACTATAGCAAAAAAAGAGAAAAAAACAATATATTGATAACCATTTAAAATATTTATCATTACTGGCTTTACAAATAAAATAACTACAATTGGCAGGTTGTTTTTCCTTTTCTTTTCTTTTTTGTACACAAATTAAATGTTATAGTTCCTGTAACAACTAAAACTGAAATGCTGCTACAGTAAAGAGATAAATACAGATGTCTTTGTCAGCAAAAATGCATTTCTGTTAATCACACAAAAAGAGTTAAAAAGATGATATCAACACAACCAAACACCATCTAGAAACTTATTTTTAAAAAATCACTGTAATGTGGATGTGATGGCTCCTATGGTCAGGGTACCAAAGCATAATTCACCTTTGAACCACACTTGTTGGAATAAAATACAAAGAAACCAATCAAATTCTTCAGACTGTTGAGACAAAAAGAGAAAAGGGGGCTTTAGAGATGAGAAAAAAGTTACAAAAGGGAGATCTTGCTCTGATATCATGGTAATGAATATGGGAATCAACAGGAACTATTAAATGACAAGAGAAAGTTATAATGTCAGAAAAAAAACCCTGTTTCACTCTGTTCCCTGGGCTTTATATAACATTAATGCTTTTTTGAAGAAGTCCCTTTTAAAAAGGTTTTGTCCAAAAGAAAAAAAAGGACTGTTTGGAGATTAAAGTCAAGAGTGGGAGGAAACTGGATTGGTAGATAGATTTGAAATTACTACAGTAATGATCAGACCACTGTTTCTGATAGGACAACTATTGTTACTATCAGTACTATCAATAAAATCTATATTTACCTATAATAACAAGAATAATGATAATAAGTATCATCATCTATATTATTATTATAAATAACAGAAATAGTATTGGTAGTTGCAGTATCTATCTATCTATCTATCTATCTATCTATCTATCTATCTATCTATCTATCTATCTATCTATCTATCTATCTATCTATCTATCTATCTGTTTTCCCTGCACTTTGTTCCCATGGCTTTTATTTGACATCATTACATTTGCATCCTTATCATGTTGATGACAATGAAAATAAAAATAATCTTGAATGTCAGTGTGCCTATAGGTAAATTCTTTTTTTCCCTTTATACATTACCATAAAATCAGAGTTTATTGTCATCATTTGTATTGTATCACTTTTTTCTGTTTATTTTGAACAAAAAAAATGTCAAATGAAAGTATGGAGAGGCTTTTTGTTGTTGTTTCATCGCATCTGGTTGCAAAAACAAGAAAAAACAAACACAAAAGAAACAGAGAAAACAGAAATCTATATACCACAATCTGTTTCTCAGGCTTTTATTTTGATGTTAATTCTTTCAGTTCCGTATCATGTGACTTTCCATTTTCTTTTTTCGAAATTATCACTACAAAATAAAATAAAACAACACTGAATGTTGCTCTGGAATTGGTTTTAACAACTATATTTGTGGTTTGGGTTTAAAAAACTTGTTTGTGCCCCTGACTTTGAAACAAATGTGATCTAAAATTAATGTGTAAATTATATTTTTCTGTTGCTTTTAACCAAAAATACAAACAGCCTGAGTGCCCAAAGCCAAAGACTAATTTCAAAATAAAAGCCTTGTGAACAGAGATTTTTGTTTTGACATCCCAGTCTTTTCCTTACCCATTACCACAATGCCAAAACAAGTAAATAACAAAATTGGACCCCTCATTTTGAATTATTTTTTTCTTTCGTTTGTAACAAGGCATTAGCAGAAAGATCTCCATACTTCTGCTTTCTTGTTTTTGATTTCAAACAAATGAACAAGCCCATGACCAGTTTCTGGTTTATTATCTAAGTAAAATGTGGTCCAACACTTAATTATACTTTGATACCCTGACCTCCGTTCACATGTTTCATTACTTCACTTCTGCATGTCGAGGAGACACGGATCAACGTTATGGCGGGACAAAATAAGAAGAAGGAAGTAGGGAAGGTGGGTACAGTGGAAGAGGGGGAGCATTTTGAGGCAATATATTTTCTTTTTTTTTTTCCATCTGCAGCATTATATCTCATTTTATCTCCCTGTTTCGTTCTCTTTTTCTTTCTTCTTCCCTCCTCATCTCTCACCTGGCTCCTTCCATTTAATGATCTGCAGGACACATATTGTGTATTCAGTTTTAGATTGAACTTTATTGGAAAAAAAACACACCAGTGAGCACAGATTTAATGCAAGAACGAGAGTGTGAAATACTCCTCTGAAATCCAGCTGCACAGGCCTGTTAAAATTCACGAGAAAGGCCGCGCTGCCGGCGTGTGTGTACCCGCGCACGCACACACACACACACACACACACACACACACACTCAGCTGCATGAATGGGCTACATTCGAACGTCCAGACGCACACACTCACACACTCACACACAGAATGACTTACATGTAATATTAAAGAAGAAACAAATCTATCTGGACATCCAATTCCCAATTTGATCCCATAAAAGTGATATTTACAATCACACTGTGACAGCTCGGCAGACCCCGACCGCTCTTTAATATTAAAAAAAAAAATCTTGTTTTGTTTCTTCTCCCAAACTCGAGTCTTTTGTATTCATTCGCAGGCCCTCTAGCAAAGCTATCATAACATCTAAGCCTGCTACTAGAAGTTAATATTTTTCTACAGTACAGGGCCCGACGCTTTATGGCGGAAAAAAAAAAAGAAAAAAGAAAAAGAAACGGAACAATTTAAGCAAGCCAGAAATAAATAAAACAGCAACAACAACAACAAAAAGGAAATGGAAATGATTAAAGAAGAGGAAGAGTATTTTTGTTTCTTCTCATTCTAATTAAAGCTGGATGGGGCCCCTGAGGGGACTCTGACGAAGAGGAGAGCTCTTCGGCCCTGCCTGCATTTAGAGAAAGGTCGAGGACACACAACTCAAGAGGAAGGGGAGGGGGCGAGGTGGGAAGTTCGTAAGTGCTTGGCAAAGTTTGAAACAGCAAGAGGACTGCTAATACATTAAGTGGTACAGACAGCAGTCATCTAGTCAAAAAAAATCTGCTCACAAGTTCTTCTAGAAACTGAGAGAAATCATAATTACACTGACAAAGAAAGGTGGTGGTGGTGAAGGTGGTGTTTGGGAGGCGGAGTGTGTGTGTGTGTGTGTGTGTGTGTGCATGTGTGTCAGTGTATGTTAGGTGTGACCTGTATGTAAGTGTGTGCATCAGGAGAAGGTCGAGGGGGAGATATGGGTGAAGGGGGTCAGTCGAGGGGTTAGGGTGGTGAGAGTAGACTCCTCGGTGTCGTATTTGTCGACAGAGCATGATCTTCAGTTTTCAGGTGAGGTAGAGGGGCTTATCCCTGCCAATCATGCTGCCACTGGAGAGAGAAACAAAACACAAGAAGAAGAACAGAGGCATGGTTAGTTAAGCAGGGTACAGACTACAAGATAATCAGCGGGTGATGGGACAGATCCCCCTCTCTGACTAAATTAAGCAAATGTCTTATGTGTTGGTTGGTCCGAAATCATCTCTCGAGATTTTTTTTGATTTGAGATGTATAAAGAGTGAACTTCTCTGTTTTGAGGAACATTAGGACCACTACGATTTTAATTGTGAAAGAGCCCATATTATGCTTTCATTAGTTTTATGCCCCTCAGTGTATTTAACATGTCTCCAGTACTTCAATGCACATGACAAAAAGTCTGCAGCATCAGGACTTCACCCTCTTTCCCTCTTAACACACTGCCTGGCCAAATAAAAGTCGCCACCAAAAAGGCCACACTCTAATATTTTGTTGGACCACCTTTAGCTTTGATTACAGCACACATTCGCTGTGGCATTGTTTCGATAAGCTTCTGCAATGTCACAAGATTTATTTCCATCCAGTGTTGCATTAATTTTTCACCATCTTGTATTGATGATGGGAGAGTCTGACCACTGCGCAAAGCCTTCTCCAGCACATCCCAAAGACTCTCAATGGGGTTAAAGTCTGCACTCTGTGGTGGCCAATCCATGTTTGAAAATGATGTCTCATGCTCCCTGAACCACTCTTTCACAATTTGAGCCCGATGAATCCTGACATTGTCATCTTGGAATATGCCCGTGCCATTAGGGAAGACAAAATCCATTGATGGAATAACATGGTCGTTCAGTATATTCAGGGAGTCAGCTGACCTCATTCTTTGGGCACATAATGTTGCTGAACCTAGACCTGACCAACTGCAGCAACCCCAGATCATAGCACTGCCCCCACAGGCTTGTACAGCAGGCACTAGGCATGATGGGTGCATAACTTCACCTGCCTCTCTTCTTACCCTGATGCTCCCATCACTCTGGAACAGGGTAAATTGACCACATGATCTTCTTCCAGTCCTCCAGAGTCCAATCTTTAAGCTCCCTAGCAAACTGAAGCCTTTTTTTCCGGTTAGCCTTACTGATTAGTGGTTTTCTTGAGGCTACACAGCTGCTCAGTCCCAATCTCCTGCGTTCCCTTCGCATTTTGCGTGTGGAAATGCTCTTACTTTCACTGTTAAACTTATCCCTGAGTTCTACTGTTGTTTTTCTTCAATTTGATTTGGCCAAACGTTTAAGTGATCGCAGATCACATCATTCAGGATTTTTTTCCGTCTTCCCCGAAGATGATGGTTCCCCACTATCCTTCCAGTTTTTAATAAAGCGTTGGACAGTTCTTAACCCAGTTTTAGTAGTTTCTACAATCTCCTTAGATGTTTTCTCTGCTTGATGCATGCCAATGATTTGACCCTTCTTAAACAGACTTACATCTTTTCCATGACCACAGAATGTGTCTTTCCACATGGTTGTTGAAGAAATGAGAAGCTACTCATTGCATCAGCTGGGGTTAAATAACTTGCTGCCAGCTGAAAGATAATTGCCCATGCAGTAATTATCCAATAGGAGGCTCGTACCTATTTACTTAGTTAAATCCAGATGGCAACTTTTTTATTGGCCAGGCAGTGTAGTTCCCCCAACCCCCCTCAAAAAGACCTACCATTGTGATGCCCTGCCATTGTTTTGTCTCCAGTGTAAGCCAATTGGCTCAAGCCCAGTGCAGAGCAGAGATGCCAGAATAAATGCAGAATTGTTGACAATATGGCATCAAGCAGCACTGAACCGACCAATTACCAAAGAATAGATTAGTCAATCAACTAGAAAGCACTCGGAAAGCGCAAAGGACAAGATAGCAAGATTCATCTGCGAGGACATGTGGCCCAACAGTCTGGCCTCAGGAGAGGTAAACAGTAATATGACCTTGTGGAAATGCCTTGTGTCTAATGATCAGCACTGAACACCTACAACTAGAGCACTCAGACAAGACCACAAGCTGTAGTCTCTGCTTTGTTTATACAAACACAAGCAGCAGGAATTGAGGCTAAATGTGAGTGGCGACGTAGCTAGTTAATGTGGCTAGAGACAATATAGCTGTCACAATTTGGTCCATTTCCTCACCTTGTCAGGTTGGTTTTAGTATGTTTTACAGGACACATAAACTCCTATTTCTGCATTAAACAAACCTAGAAAATAATCAAAATACTTCCCAACACTGGCACCAAAGCAACATAAGAACATAAGCTCAAATACCCTCCAGTACTGCAGGACTATCAACATCATCAGTAAAACTTGTGTGTTCGTAACATCTGTTATTTTACTTTTTTTTACTGCAGTCTGACAAACGCATGACAAGCTCTATTATCTCACCATTACCTCTGCAGCTGTCTCCCAGAGCAGAGCTGACAATATCAACACTTATTTTATGAAAGCAGCCACAGACACGTCTCACACGACTATATATGCTTATTTCTAAGGATGTTATGTTTCAAATTGGACTGTATTTATCAGAATATTTCAACCTGAAAAGCTTGATTAAAGGTCAACATGGAGTCACACAGTCTTTACATCGTTTTACTTTCCCATAAAAGGTTTCTCCTTTTACCTTGAGTCCATTCTGTGCTTTCACTGGATGCTTCAGAAGTGATTTTAATGACTCTGAGGCAGGCGCATACAGCTCCTCATGTTCTGCCTGATAGTGTATGTATGTGGCTCTGGTTCCTTCTAACATGTATTTATCAATTTTACTTGCTATTCATGTCTTTTAAGGGTAGATCTGTGTACATATTTGTTTGTTGGAGAGTTAAATCAGTTTCAGGACTTAAACTAGCAGAAGTGATTTTTCTTTAAAAACTAATAAATTCTTTTAGTGCCATCAGCTGAGACCAGTGCAAATGAGAGCCAGTGGGAGGGCAATAAACTGGTGTCCCTACATGTGATACTAAGCATTATTTAGCCTGGATTGCTAATTTCTCTATTTTGTGTTTTTGAAAGCCAAAGAGTTTTGCAAATATGCTTAACGTGGGGTTTTGCTTATTGACCAACAGAGATCTATATACTGGCTAGACCACTTAGGGATTCTGATCAGAAGCATCATTAGGACTGGGGGATTTTATGAAAGAGACAATACTTAACTCTTTCACCTTCACACAATTTTAAAGTTGATCTTGTAGTGCTTTCAACTTATAGAATGAAGACTATCCTACTTCCAAAAAATGCCCCATAGTTGGCTTTCACCACTTTAACTTTGGGACACGCCCATGGTTCTCTTGTGAGAAGTGTGTAATGTAAGATATAAGATGGATGCCCTACTTCCTGTTGAGTTATGTAACTGTAACCCTACTATTGAAAGGCTAAGAAGTGACATATGGTTTCTTTTCTCGTCTTTTGTCATTTTACCAAAGCTACACTTTGTTTCTTTTTTTTGTGCTGTATCTCCATCTCCTTATTGAGACCAAGAAAGTGGACTACATCCGTCCAGTTCTGAGGTCTTTACATTGGCTCCGTCTCTCACAGGAAGCACTTAGAAATACACCAGTCAGGCATAACATTATAACCACCTGCCACCCTGACTGGTCTGCAGCTATACAGCCCCATACACGACAAACTGTGATGCTCTGTGTAATCAGACATCTTCCTCTTCTGCAGTTTGAGCAACAGGAGCTGTTGGATTGGACCACATTGGCCAAGTGCATCAATGAGCCTCAGCCGCTCATGACCCGGTTGTTGGTTCACCACTGCTCCTTCCTTAGATCCCTTTAAAGAGACACTGACCACCGCAGACCAGGATCACCCCACAAGTTTTGGAGATGCTCTGACCCAGTTGTCTGGCCATCACACTTTGGCCCTTGGCAAAATCACTCACTTCCTCACTTTCCCGTTTTTCCTGCTTCTAGCATTAACTTTGAGGACAAAGTGTTCACTTGCTGCCTAACATATCCCACACACTAACAGGTGCCATGATGAAGAGAGAATCAGTGTTACAACTTCACCTGTCAGTGGTCATAATGTTATGCCTGATCAGTTTATATTTTAGTTCATAAAGCACTGAAAGATTTAAGCTATAAACACATCAGTGACCTTCACTGTTGGGCAGTAATTGTTTCCTTGTATCATATTACAGGACAAATATTACTTCTTCAAGTTTTAAGTGGTGTAAGAGAGTATAGTTTTTTAAAAAGGTGACAATGTGACAGTTTCTAATTACCAGTCTTGTAAAAACATCTTGCCTTGCCTCATCTTATATAATGATTGAACCAGTGACTGTTAACAGAATTGGACAAAGCCAGAGTGACGCCAGCTGTTTTATTATCCAAAGAGACTCTGAAATGCTTTGAGAGCAAGTCTGTGGATACCAGGATGTAAATATGTTTATTTTGACTGTAAAAAATGGCTTTTCCCAGACTACTATAATGTGACTTTTGGTGTTTCTGCAGCCAGCCTCTGGTGGACACCTAAGGAACAGCAGTTTTTGGCGCTTCTGCAATGGTTTAATTCTTCAAACCCCTGAAGATTCCTCCGGGGTTAAATATAGCTGCATTTTCACCGAGCAGTCTGGTTCAGTTTTGCTCCGTACGGCACGCATTTACTGGTGTTTCCACTGTCAGATAAGGAGAATGGGTGTCCAAATTAACCGACCCACGCTGACCCACTTTTTGGCACAAATCTGAAGGGTGGCTGGGTGTACCAAACCAACTCTAATAGGTGGAGCTAAAAGCGCAGCAGTCTGTTAAATGGTCAGAAAAATCCTCAATTCGCATGTGACAGCAGAGAAAACAGAAACACATACCTCACCATCTTCAAATAAGCCGTGGAATAACGTGATTTGTTCACTGCTGTTACTGTAAACAATATCCACATGAAACAACACCCTAAGGAGAACTGGACTGCTGCTCTTTGTTTACAATCACACTCAACTGCAGACCGCTGCACAGTGCTGGCGGCTGTGACGTCACGCCTTACGTGGCCGGCGGGACCCTCTCCTCTCAGCTTACACACCCCCAGGTAAAGCTGGCAGTGGAATCGCAAACAAGATCAGGGCTTACAGCTCCAAACCGTACCAAACTGTACTGAACCAAACCAGACCACTCAGTGGAAATGGGGCATATGGGGTTTATTCCTCTTTTGGAGCTGGCCTCTAGTGGTCACACAAGGTACTGCACTATTTGAGCAAGTTGGCTTTATTTCAAACCCTTTTGATTCTAATTCGGTAAAAATGTCAAAAAGTTAAAAAAAATGTCCCATTGGTTGAAGTCCTTATGCCTAACTTGATTTAAAAAGTCACCAAATGTTTGATTTCATGAGCTGCAGTTACAAAGGTGTACGTAAAAACAGTCAGTGTGAAGGATATAAAGGTGTCCCACTGTATGTTCTCACTGACCTGCAGTGGTTGCCACACTCCCGACTGCAGTATTCACTGTCCCAGTCATGGCTCTGAGCCACTCCTGGGCCTGGACCCGGGCCAGATGCTCCTGGAGACTGGGAACCCCCAATACTCTTCTGATACTCTGACTGAAGGTGGGAAAAACCCTGAGGAGAAAGACAGACTGTTAGCCTTAAATTTTCCAGGATAAACCTTCATGTATGTAAATGTATGTCTCATTTTGTGTCTTTACCTGCTGCCCAGGAGGAGGGGAGTGAAGAGAGGCCTGCAGCCCCATCTGGTGAGAGATGATTGGCTGGGACTGGACCTGCTGCATGCGGATAGGCTGGTTGAGCAGCGAGCTCTGGTGCAGGGAGAGCTGCTGGTGGGGGTGCAGAGGGGGGCTGATCTGGAAGGAGGAAGGGGGAGAGGCACTAATGCTGGGCAGCATCTGCGATTGGCTGAGCGTCTGCGACAGTGCGTGGCGAGGGGCGTGTCCCGCGTAGCTCTGCAGGTCGGTGAGAGGGAAGGCCCCGGGCCCCAGGTAGGGCGACGACGGCTGGGGGGGAGGTGGCACGCTGTACAGGGGCGGGTTGGCTGGCATCATGTGTGGAGAGGCCTGGCTTGTTTGGGCATTTTTCGTCTCCACAGGGTCATTATATGTCTGAGGAGGAGAGAAAGTTATCAGTGTTTCTCATTATAAAAATACACACAAGTACAAGACATTATATACATATTATATTATTTTACCAAAGGATCAGCAGCAATGATAATAAAATGATAATATTATTGAAAAAAACGGTAATTACATTTTAAACCTTTTCCAAACAGGCTACATTTTACTGAGGTTACATATATAAATGTGTATTTTTGTCTCTTTAATTGGAAATGTGAGTGTTTGGCCTTAGACCAAAACAATTTGTTAGCATATAAGTAATTTTAGGTATGTATATTAACACTGATTATTATTAACATATGCAAGTAATTATAGTAAATAACATATATGTAGTTTAGAACAGATATACTACGAGGAAGATTTTGTATATATATAGTATTTATGAGATGGATGATTATGAATACTGTGGACATTTAAATAGTATGATTATGTATGTACTGTATTTGCACTATGTAGATATGTATAATATAGATATATAATGTATATATTGATTTTTCTGAAGTGCTTACTTATTATTAGGATGTTTTTAAGTTCGTTCTCTTGGTGATTTATATGAATAATGGGGTTACTATTACCCATGGATTTACATTGTTTCCATGAATAATGACAGTGGGTATTGATTTATAATTCAGTATTGTATCTGATTTGTAGGGAAGAGGCAGGACTGGATAAGCTCTTTGCTTCTTTCTGTTCCTTCTCAAACTGGTTGTTGTGCATGTGTATGTACTCACATGCTTAATATGTTTGATGGACATGTACAGTTTGGTATACATATTATTTTGCATTGTTGTTTGTTTGTTTTAAAAGTTTGAGATAAAAAAAATAAATAAAAAATAAAAAAAGTAAAGTTTGGTTATACCTGCTTGAAATTAAGATAGACTATTTTTTATGTTTTATGGTCCCAATTTGAGGCTGGGCCCCAGAAAGCTTTTCCATGTATCCCGTCTTAGGCGGCCTTGCTTGTAGTCTTGTATAAGTATTCCTAAAAAAACAACACTGTGACTCCATTTTGACTGCTTACAGTGAATTGTGCTGTTTATCACTTTCTAACTTAAATAAGAGTATGAAATTAAATTATAGAGTAACTAATTTGAACAAACACAGTTAAGAGACTTATAAGCTAGAAGATAACAGGTGATAAATCTGTCAGTATCTAAAATAGGTCCACAAAACCACGCTGTAATTCTTAGCATCTACTCAAACCCCCAAAGACAACCATCTAGAGGGATTAAAAATATTAAAAATAAAATTCAAAGCAGAAGAAAAGGAGCAGCTGTCATGTGTGCACACATTCAAAGACATTTCTTCAGACAACTTGATGAGAAAATGAAGAGTGAGAGATGACAGCGCTCTAATTCCAAAAAGAAATGTTTCAGGAAGTGAATTCACCTTGAATAAATAATCATTATGGGAGTTGATGATGTGGTCCAAGTGAAGCTAAACTGTGAGAGTGCTGGTAAATTATACTCCAGCGTTCACTGATTCAGCTCTACGTTACCTTTAGGACTGGCAGTGTGCTAGCATTCCTGGCTAATGCTGCAAAAGGTCACAGCTCTGATCCTCTTTTTTTCTTTCTGTACCCACACAAACACAAACACACACATTCACACACACATTTATTCTGCAGATCTTTCTCCCCCTCACCCTCTCTTTTCACAGGGTGCCGTTTGTATGAAATACACCCCGTGTTTCTCATTAGCTGTCAGAGCGGCTGGAGTGATGTGTGGTGGTCTGCTATTTAGTAATAGCTCACATCCATCGCTCTGAAGCCCTGAAATAATCAATGGGACAGGATAGAGGGATGGATAAAAGAGCGGGACGGACACATTTGCAGGGTCAAGTGGAAAATGAAATACTGAAGAAACGGAGTGAGTGGAGCAGGGGAGTGATATGTGAGGCTTTTATTTTTATTTTGAAAGGGAATTTAAGCTTGTTTTGTATGCTGGCTCTGACGTTCACAACATGACAACAATTAATAAAACATAAAAACAGGACACAAAACAGAGCACCTCGTAAGAAATCACAACAAATACAAATATACAACAACATGACAATTAACAAACACATAAATAAACAACAAATAGCTGACTTAAAAAAGTCATAAATCCAAACACATGACAAATAAGAAACAAAATACAGTCATAGGTCAGAAGAAGAAAAAATTACATAGCAACATATAAAGGACAAAATCACATGAAGACTTATGTCTGCGTGTTGTTTTTGTTGTGTTTTTGAATAGTTGCTCATTCAATTTGTTGAAGTGCTTTTGTTTATTGTTGTGATTTTAATTTGTTGTTTTTTTTTGTTGTCTCTTTTAGTTGTATTTTGTTATTTGTTATAATGTCTTTAATATTTCAAAGATGTTATGTTTTATGATTTCTGTGTATTTGATTTGCTCTTTTGTTTCTTTTTTTAAAAAAAGTGATTATTATATTTATGTTGTTATATTTTTTGATTTGTGAGAGTTTATGCTTTCTTTGTTGAATTTTTGTACTTTTTGTTGTGTTCTGTGATTTCTTGCTGTGTTCTGTCATGTGTTGTGTTTTTGCAGTATCTGTTGTGTCTTTATATTTCCTGTTATGTTTTATATTTTAACTGCCTATTTGTTGTTGTGCTTTCTCATTTGCAGATCTCATTTGTGCCATGTTTTTTATGTGTTGATTTTGAAGTGTAATTTTTTATTTTTTATTGTGTTTTTTGGTTTCTAAGTGTTTTGTAATTTACTTGTTGTGTGTTCTTATTTGGTGGTGGTTCTTATTGTTGTTGGTCTTTTTGTTGTGCTTCTTTTCATTTGTGGCTGTGTTCTCTCATTTGCAGCCATGATGTCACATTTGTTCTGCGTTTCTGAATTACTGCTGTGTTTGTTTATTCTAAGTGTATTTTTAATTTGTTTGTGTGTTTTTGGTTTTTCAATGTGTTTTTTTTTAAGTATCTCTTAAGTGTTGTGGTTTTTCAATGTGTTTTTTTATTGATTTCCCTTTTATTGTTGTTGGTAATTTTCATATGCTTTTTTTTTTTTCTCTTTTGCATCTAAGCTGTCTTATTTGTGCCATGTTTTGTATTGTTGTTGTGTATGTTGATTTAAAGTGTATTGTTTGATTTGTTATAGTGGCTTTTGGTTTAAAGACGTGTTTTTGTGAGTTGTTTCATTAATTGTTTATGTGTTTTCCTATATGTGTTGTGGCTTTTGAATTGCTGCATTTTTTGGTCATTTGTTATTGTTTTTATTGACTTGTTGTAAGGCTTTTTGCTATGCTACTTTTTATTTGTTGTGTTTTCTAAATTGTTACTGTTTTTTGATGCTTTGTTTGATCCGTCTTTGATGCGGTATTTTCTTGTTGGTTAATTTTTACATTTGTTGCAGCTTTCTTAGATCTGTTGTGTTTTTAGTCCTTTGCTTTCGTATTTGTTTTGCTTTTTTATTTTTCATTGTGTTTTCTGATTTGTTGGTGTTTATGGTTGTTTGTGTGTGTTGTTTTTAGATTTGGTAACATTTTAGAACATTTCTTATGGGTTTCGACTTCTCGTGGTCATTATCTTTTGTAATTTGCTATTGTTTACTCTTTTCACTCCACTGCATCTTATTTGTCACTGTGTTTTGCACCCCGAGGCCACCACAGTGTCACAGAGATGACTCCTAATCTGTGAAATGAGACTTTATGATCATATCTGACAAACTTTTCTAAATGAGTTTGTTATCTAATCACGTTTTGTGATTGGTACTTTTTGGATTCAAACACACAAAAAGAGAAGTACCATGCCATACAGGGGGAGGCAATCAGACTTTTGTTTTTTCTCCCTCTCCCAAACAAACCAGCGTACATCAGGAAACAAAAAGGCAACAGGTGCACGCTGAAGATGTGAATCCTTCAAATGATCCTCCAATTACCTCCAATTCCACCCACCCCAATCCACTTTGAAAAGACTCCTTCATTGGTAATTAAAAAAAGAGAGTTGCGTTGAATCACGAGATTCAGCCCTGCATTCAGATTGCCTGGTCCTGAATGAATGAGGGGGTTGAATTAGAGGAGGGGGTTTGCAGGTTTTATTTTTGCCAGTTCAGTTTTTTTGACTGGCAATCCACCAACATATATTATCAATCAAGTCTCTGTATAGGAGCTCTGACATGAATGTGTAATTGCAGTGAAGACAAGAGATGAGAATAGTCTTTTTAGTTGAAAGTATGCCACAGTGAAGAGGCTGATGAATTAACTATTCATGCTTTAATCAAGGTGCTTGTTTTCGGCCCATGAGTGTGAGAGGAAGTGTGGCGCTGTGTGGTGGGGGAGGAGGGAGGAGCGCGGGGGAGGGAGAGCGGGGGAGAAGGAGAAGAGGAGGAGCTTGATATATGCTAATGCAATTTAGACTTGTGTTCAGAAACAATGCAGAAAAAATGGAATAAAATTCACCAGCAGACTAAAAATCCAGTATTTTATGATGCAAACTGCAGATGAAAGACTTTAACAACCTGTCTCTGCAGCGATAGCTCGACACCATGAGTACTTCATCTAGAGGAGGTGCAAGTTTCATGTTAACTCATCTAGAAATTACTGATAAAGGGTTAACAAAGAATCACAATAATACTTACTTTAACCCTATAACAATCCACTGTGCTTGAAGGAACAGTATTGAGCAATTTGAGGAGGTGTGTTTGCTACCCCCTAAAAGTCTTTAAATCTAACCTCCCCCGCCTGTGAGGCTACACTTCCATCATGAAATCCTGGAAAACCTCTGCAGAAACCACAACAACGTGCTGCATATCCCTGCATATGAATCTTGTAATCTTATCCGTGATGGCCTGCCAAAAAAGCGCGGTCACACAGGGCTGAACACTTGACGAAGCGCCTCTTTCTCCTCCGCTGACCTTGGGTAAAAAGCCAAACAGTGAACCCACAGATTTGTTGTAGATAAGGAGTAAGCCAGCTGTGTTGTACATAATCCACAAGCAGGTTTTTGTTTTTAATTTTGCCGTCAATGTTGTAGAATCCCAAATACTCCCACACAGTGCTCCTCAGATGTTTGGTGTTGTTATTGTCCGCTAAGAGTGGCTTTGTCTGCCCTCAATTTTCACAAAAAGCACCTGACTTGTCATTTAGAGATAAACAGAGTATAATTCGTGCATAAACGGTCTGAGAGCGCCCTCTCCAGGCTTCCCGTTGTGCTGCTTGACTACATTTTTTAATATTTTTAATTTTACCAAAAAGTTTGAACAAATATTAAATTCAGATTATAAAGTGACACCTCTTGTGTACCCAGGTCCCCTGGTTTCGGTCAGTCCTGTGCTGAAGACACTGCTGGACATTTTCTTTTGCTCACCGCCCTTTTGAAGGACACAGCTGTTTCAGTTAATGACTGTTTCAGCCTACATGTAAAAAGTAATTATCATGAGCACCTGTTTGGTTTCATTGGTTAATCATACCTCTGACTATAATCCTATGAAATCCCTGAATTTATGCAGGTGTACCTTCAAGAACTGATGCTGGTTTGAAAGCATAATAAGACACATCAGATTTGACTTAATCTTTCTTCTGCCTTAACTTTGATTTTTGTAGACTGATTAAAAACGAGCACCTAAAAACACTAATTTGAAAAAACAATGCAACTGTACAGAATATTATCCTGAAATCTTTTGTACTGTGTGGTTTATCTATTCAACAAACCTGCACAACCGCTTGTTTGTAAACATAATTCAGATACTTACACGTCGTAAATATGACATAAACTTGTACACACTGTGTGTACATTTTATCATCCATAAATATATTCTTCAAAGACAATCAAATTGCAACAATGATAGAGATGGTGGTTTACTGTCTTTCCCTTTTCTCTTCTTCTTTCCTTGAGCTGAGCTTGTTTGCTGCATCCACCCACCAACATAAATAAGATTATTCTAATATCATCACTTACTATACCATACTTTATATATCTATATATACAGATATATAAAGTATATCAGTACGTTATATATCTAAGGAGTGCCATGACGGGCAAACGTTGGACTGTTGTAAATGAATATTCATCAGGATATTAAGACAGATGCACATGTTGTTCTACAAGAGTTTGATGCTACAGAGAGATGCCAACTTAACTTCTTATAGGTAGGAGAGCAGTCTAAATTAATTAACTCATTTTGCCTTTCAGTTGTCCATAGTGGTGCAAAAGTTTGTTTTGCTCTCATCCTATTTTTATCATGCTGTGCTTAAAATTGATGAGATCAGTTACAACTTAAATTAATTCAATCCTTAGCTGGCTGTTGTTCTGAGGTTAGCTGTCTAGCTTTCTGAGGTTTATCTGAGTTATAATAGGGTTTATCTGAGTTATAATAGGGTTTATGCTGCGTTTAGTGCGTGCTCTTTCTCTTTCTCTCCCTGTAATCGTGAATCTGCATGTAGAAATCTAGAATTAAGGTGTCACATACGTTAAAGTTTCATCCTGGTGGCACTGCTGCATAATATAATTATCAGATTAATATTTGAAAAAAAATCTTAATGCTTGACAGTGCAGTTACTTTCATTTTTTGCCACTTGCTGGCAGGCCAACAAGCTTGCAATGCAATTTAGGTCTCTTGTTTGACCACCATGCTCTAATTGTTTGAATATTTCATCATATTTAGTTTAAAAAGAGTGAAAAAGCAGTTAGTGAAAGCATTGTCCAAATGGCACATAAACATTTTTAACGTCATTCAACTGTGAAAGTCTGGACAATTTAGACTGTATGCTCATAAACAACTAAGTACCAAATGATTGGTATGTTTGACTTCTATTTTTGTTACTTCTCTATCAAAGCTAAAAATAATACATGACCAAACCTCTGCTAAGACTTTCCAACATTGTTGAGTGAGTTATTGTCAAGAATGTGGTGAAACTGCCTTATGCCACCATGTGAATCCTTAAAAATCCTTAAAAAAATATTGGATCTGCATCCATTTTTAGATCACCAAAAGAATCTTATCACTTGTACCACGACCAATATTCCCTAAAAATGTCAACAAAACTTGATGATAAATTTTTTAGTTATCCTGCTTACAATCTAACAAACACTGGCAAAAGCGTTACCTCCTTGTTGGGTTAAAAAGCATCTAAATATTTGATTTTAACTCGTATTCACATTATGTGGACCAAATGTACCTTCAGTGTTTAGAGTGAAGACTTTTAAAGCTATGAGTATTAAGCTGACTATGACACAGACTAACATTCATGCTGAAGTCATTAGGACTCATGATTAATCATTTTCCTTCATATATTCTCTGTTTAAAATGCTGGTATCATGATGACCCTCAGAACACATTATCGGCCCATCAGGGAGGACACACACCAGGAGGACATAAAATGATACACATGATGTCCACTCCAACACGCACAGACTCACATAAATGTGTACTGTTACTTCTCATTTCGCCCCAGGTTGCAGATGGGGTGTGTTTGAGGCCTAATTTTCACTGTTCTCCTCTGAGCACACACTCACTCACACACACACTTATGCACAAACACGCTAACCCTCCCTCTCAGCGAGCAAACCCTTTCCTCAGAATAAGAGTGAGAGGAATTCTGTCTAATTTATCATCCCTTATATCGCCGCTGACCCATGTATATCAAAGACATGACCCCCGTGGTTACCTTGGAAACCAGACTGGCTCTGTAGGCGGCGAGGGCTTTCAGGTACTCCTTCTTAGCAGCCTCTGTTTTCCTCTTGTAGCTCTGCAGGAGCAAACACAACAACAACGATTGATTACAAGGTGATGCCAAAGGCTAAAATGACCCCTCGGTCCACTCACACTGATGTGGATGAGATTTTGGGGGGCTGTGGTGTGATTGTGTGACCTGAAGGTTTGCTCTGTGATGAAAAAAAAAAAAAAACATACAAAATGCATTGCATGGTTATCAAGGGAGAGTGTCTGACCATCTGCATGATGTTGCTGCATTTAAATCATTTATTTCCTCAAACTGTCCAGAGTTAAATGGCAGAAAGCCTGTGCACAGAGCAGAGGTAATTTTGTCATCCACAGATATGACTACAAATGTTCTTACTTTTGTCCATGACAAAAAAGATAAAGCTATCTGCAAAAAGATATAAAACCTGACAACATGCATGTTACATTTTGTCAAGCAAAAAAGACATGAATGTCAGATGTTGACTTTCAGATATTCAAAATCCATGATATTTCAGCTGTATTTTGTTTTCACCAACTAAATATAATAGTTGAATGAGTTCTGTTGAAACTCTTTGTCTTATTTTCTTCCAAAATTAGAAAAAAATGTATCATATTAAAGACTCCTTTTACGTATTCAGAGTAAGGTCATTGGTATCAATGTCAATCACAATTAACCCGCTGAAAAAACCCCCCACCACAACCACCAATCAGGAAGCTCCCCCTTATATTGTGGCAACAGCTGCTATGGTACATTGAGACAAACTTTCCCAAAGACAAAGTCTCTTTAGTTTGTGATAGTAAAATTGTGATGAGTTTAAATTAAATTGTGCTGCTCTGCAAGTCCAGAGGCTTTTCTTATCTTGTTTTCTAAACTGAAGATCAATCATAGAAAATGTCCTTCTTTGGATGAGCACAATAACAATTTAATATACTGACAATCACAAAAGATTTGTATGCATGCTTTAAAGTAAGAGAAACCATATATCTTATTCTGTTAGTATGTGATGTTTTTCTTTTCAAGATGCCAAAACATCAATTAATGACTACCCTGTTAATGTAAATGCTCAGAGCATTACCATAATGTGATGTTGACATTGGTTAATTGTAATGTTAGCTAACTAGCATTGAAGAGGTCATATTTTGCTGCAATTCAAATATTTGATTTTAATGACTGCTACGGTACGTTCACAATCACCATTGTCAAAGAACCACATAACCATATATGCCCTCAAGTGAGTGTAACATGTCTCATTAACATGAGAGAGCACCTCTATTAACAAGACAAACTGCAGCATCATTAAGGCCTCTGCTCTCTCTTTCTATGCCACCAAGCAGCTGCCTAAAACTTGTCTCTTCCCTCAACCTAATTAGTCCTACCTCTTTGGTATCTTACCATTATTTCATCATCAGTTTAAGCCCATTGGCCTGTGGTTGCGAGCCCAGTGAAAAGGGCAGACATAAGACTGCAGAGCATCTGACAACATGGTGCCAGGCAGTACTGAACTGAGCAGCTACCACCTGTAAACCAATCAGAGAGGCCTTGACTAAAGTGGGGAAGGGAGCCGAGCTCCAACAGAGCATCTCAGACAGAGAGAGAATACAGCTGGATCAGGAGTGGTCTGTATTCTAAAGCTAAAGTTAAAAAACAAACATATGAACCTGACTTAACGTTAAATATGACCCCTAGTCTGTTCTGATTGGTTTACCAGTCTACTCTTTGGTAATTGGCCGGTTCAGCACAGGTCAGTGCCATTTTCAAGGCTCTGCTTTCTTTTTACAGTCTCTGCTCGCACTGGGATCCTGAACTAATGGGCTTGATTTATTAATGCAATAGCGGTATGACATCACACTGGTAGATCTATCAAGGGTGAGCAGGGTAATCAGCCATTTTGGTCAGTTACTGGTGCTGTTCACCATTTTCTTAACCTTATCCCATCCCTCTTAGGCTGAGCCTCTGAAAGCTTTCCCCTAACAGGAAGACCATCCAACAGTCAGAGGCCCAGTACTGAGTATAATATCAACTCCTCCTTGGTGTATCCCATTGATTTTATAGCAGTAGCAATGTGAAATCTTCACGGGGCATTTTAGGTAACCTAAATGCATAACAGTGCTCTTTGCTGCTCAGTAAACAGGACTGATTTGCTGGACTCGCTGATAAAAGAAATCTACTAACAATTACTGGAGGCACTCCTACTCCACTACACCGCCAGGCATTTCCGTCTAAATATCATAACTTAGACTAAATCCCAAATAGCTGCAAAAATAACTGGCACAGAAACATAAAAATGCAGCTTGAAATATTTCAGAGCAAAAATAAGAAGCTGTTTGTAATTTTTCTGCCTTTTTTCCTCTATTAGGGCTGTTGCTCATGCCTTAATCAGAGCTGATGTCCCTGCAAATCATTCAGACGAGAAGGAGAGAAAAAAATAAAAGGATTGAAAACAGCATTTGTAAAGAGGCAATCTCCAGCCTTCTGAATGGACCTCAAATGATGCGTTAAGACAGGGAATTCGAGTTAATGTCATCACATGTCACTCACGGCCTCTTTATAGTTGCCACTGCCTTTTTGATGCTAGGAAAACAAGTCAGAGAAAGTCCAGCCTTAAATTGACGAGGACGACTCAGATGTGGGCTTTTCTCTCCCTTAATAAGACAGAATAATTCCTGTGTGTGTGTTAGTGTGTGAATGCAGCAGGTAATTACCCCTCCTCAGTGAGAGAGAGAGAGAGAGTTTGAGGCTGCATGGACGGGGGTCATTTCTTTCAAAGAGGTGGGGTAGGATAACCATTAAGCATTCATGTGTTGCCAAATGCGCATAGGCTGGCAGCTGCTAACACATACAGTCAATAAACAAACAGACATCCACGCCGAACAGCAAACAAAGCTGGATGAAGACGGATACAATCTCTTGCTCAAACAGCTGATGTTTATCCTCTCACTCAACCTTATTTACAGCATTTTTTATTATTTCCAGTCCATGACGCACATTCAAGTACTTTAGAGTAAGGCTAAATTATATTAACTGAATTAAAACACAAATTTTTTTTACAGAAATATACATACAATAGTTTATTAAAGAATTTACACCATATATACACCTCCCTTTTAATAATACTAATTGGTATTAATTTTATATCTTTGGAAAGCCTGATTTTTCACCTTTACAACGATATGCAACTTGTAAGGATTGTGCATTCATGGAACGAGCAACACATAAAAATGTGTGGGTAGTGCCCCCAAAAAGTGTGAAAATCCCCTGCAACTGGAGGCTGGTGTTCTGGTACAAAGAGAGGCAGCATTAGTTGGTGTCAGCCCTGGAAACATTTCCAAACTTAGGACTAAGCTCCGTCAGACTGGTGAAGTCAAAAGACAGACAGCAAAGTGGGCGTCCCAGGAAGACAATGTCCCAAGAAGATTGGTTCTTCACCTTTGCTTAACTGAGGCTGTCTTCCAGGGAAAAAGGGAGTAAACCCATTAGAGAGCGTCATTTTATTAAAGCCCTGGTGAACAAACATATATCAGGTTTGCAGGAGGAACATAAACTCAAAGCACATCAGCATTGTTCTTCAAGTCATCGTGATTTGTTCAAATGAAGTCTCAAGGAAAATAAAATTCAACCTATTTTCTAAACTTGAACAATTACATTTTTTAGGGGTCAAACTTTTTTGTTAATGTTTTTTTAACATTGCTTTTCATTGATTTTTTCAAATTGAAAAACAATTACAGATGCCAGCATGAACTGAGATAAAGACCCCTCCCCCTCGATGTCACTGATGTAGATAAGCCTGTTGACACAGAATGTAGTTACAGATAAAATAAAAAAATAAGAAATAAAAATAAGAATAAAATTAAAAAGCAAGAAAAAAATAAAATAAAGATTTTAAAAAATTAATATAATACAAATAAACACACACATATATATGCACATACATGTATATACATACATATACATACAATTACAACACATAACAATAATAAGATAACAATACTAATTCAAATAGTAAAAAAATAAAATAATATATTAATGGTTTGAATGTTGTGGCAAAAGAAAAAACACTAACATAGTACAGAACTATCAACAAAAATCTGCAAACACTAACACATACACACTGGCACACATACATGTCATGTGCGCACCTACACATAAATATCACCAATACATCTTAAAAAGGTTAGTTTGTTTTTAAGCATTATAAAATAGACATAAGATATTTTAGTAGAAGATGTAAAGCACTTGAAAGTGTTATTATTCAGTGTGTTTTTTCATTCTGCATCCTAAACTGCATCCAGGGTGTTTGCGAAAATGTTTTGTTTTTGCTCAAGAATTTAAAAAAAATGTTTACGAGTCAAAGAAAGCATTTTCTCCTCAATGACCCCTTTGCTGTTCTGGTAAAGAAAATTCCTTAAATGCTTCAGAATAGAAAGGATTTTTTAAAACTGTGCCCCAATGGCCATGGTTGTCAAATCCAAACCGACAACTGTGACCAAAAAATGAGGTACGTCTTTAGCAATGGGCTAAGTGCATATTATATCCCTAACCATATGTTTTTTTTTCTTTTATACGGCCAATTCTGTCATGCTTTCTTCAAGTTTATGGTAAAACTGCCTTACAGGCTGCACTGAATAAGGAGAAGTTTCCAGTTGCCCACTCCTTCTTTAGAATGTGACTAAATTAAAAAAATAATCATAAACAGGAAAAAGACACCATAATTTCTCAACACATAAAGCTAATTCTTGGAAAAAAACCCCAAACAAAACAGTGTCAACCTTACCATAACCCCTTAAATATTGATAGAGCCGCGGCTGCCTCCTTAATGAACCCCAAACTACTCCCAGCAGCTTTAATTTCAAATTAATTTAACACAGCTAATGATTCGTGCAACGACGGATACTTTTAAATAAATTACCATGCCTAAGGATGTCTAATTATTCCAAAGTGAGTAGATTCATTAGCAATTGAAGCCGTCAGAGGCTGCAGGTCAGTATGAATTAAAAATAACAAAGCTGCAAGGGGAGAGCATATGCCTCCATCGTAATCCTGACACAGAGGTGTCCCGCCTGAATTAGCCCCTAATTGTACCTTAATGAAATGTTCTTGTTTGATAACCAGTTAATTACAGGAGACAATAACGGCGCGCCCCGCTGACACTGAAGGGAGTGATTACCCCGACGACCGAAACGCCGACACATCGAGGAAGGCAAGGGAGGAGGAGGAGACAGAGGAGGCGAGACATGAGGGAGGAGAGGGTGGAGACATGAGGTGTAGTGTAAGGCAGTGGTTCTCAATTGATGGGTTGGTACCTAAAGGTGGGTTGAAGAGTTGTCTCCAGTAGGTTCCAAATGTGTGCCAGGAAAAAAAAAATGTGGCAAAAAATTTCTGAAAAACTGAAGCTCAAAGCAGTAAACATCTATATATTTTACCCCCTCCAAGGAGGTTATGTTTTTACCGGCATTTGTTAGTTTCTTAGTTTGTTTGTGAACAGGATGACTCAAAAAATAATGTATTGGATTCGATGAAACGGTGTGAGATAGGGCAGTTTTTCCACAATCTTGACAATAACTTGCCCGACAGTGTTTGAAATGCCTTGGTGGAGCTTTGTGCCTTTGAAGCACTTCTAGTTTTACCATGACAACAAATAGATTTTTGTTGCTTTCTTGAGATCTCGACAAATTTGTTCTGTTATATTGAGGTAAGAAAGCTGACTTTCCCCTGATGTGTTAGTTTCACATGATCTTCGGGAGACAACCAAATCAATGTAATCATGGCGAAGGGGTGTAAAAAATGTTTCCATGCATGTGCTCCCAAGGCATCTGTAAATATGTCATCTTAGACACAGTTGTTTTGTCCTCTCTTTATGTTCAGTCATATGTTTTGTCTCATCTTTAGCTCCAAATTAAAACAATTTGAACAATCTGAGTGGTAGAAATTTCTATACACATTTGCTGTACAATCTCTCATTCAGAAGGAGGCAGGGGTCCAGAGTTCACACTAGTTGAAGACCCCATATGGAAGGACATAAAAACAAAAAGTCACACGTTAAAAAATTTAGGAGCTCCTGCCCCTTTAAGGCTCACGTGGGCCCTGTCCGCTTTGATTGATTTACAAGTCAACTCTGTGGCAATTAGTCAGCACCATATTGTCAACAGCTCTGCATTCATTCTAATGTCAGTGCCATAGACTGTAAAAATGAATTGGACAAAGCCATGAGACATTAAGCTTTTGACTATCAAAGAAGCCTTTGTAACGTTGCTGATGCGCCATAATGGGCAACGCCATACTGTACCTCATCTCAACTGAACTTTAGCTCAACCTACTCAAAGAAGCCACAATGAGGCAGGGTTAAAGGTCAGCTGACCAGGCAGATATGTAGCCAGGTCAGCCATGTCCTACTTCCAAACCTGAAATCTTCAATAAAATAAATACAGCATGATATAAAAAAAATAGTGAGAGCACATAGATGTATTAAATATTGAGACTAAAGCTGCTTTTAGAACCAGGCTGTAAAAATGTTTATTTAGGCTGTTAAAACCATCCAACCGATCATCACACCTCCAAGGTTTCTACAGCTCACTTCAAGTGGACACCTGAGGAACTACAGCTTTGACATCTCTGCATGGGCCTCCTTTTTCAGCCCTGGACGTTGCTGCTCGGCCTACGCTCTGCGCTGGACGTGCTATCACGAGCCAATGAGCTAAAACTGACAATGAAACAATGGTATGATTTAACACTGGTAGGTCTATTTCTTCACCATTCGAGTGCTCCTTTTTAACTTTAGCAGGTTGTATTGAGCTTGTCTACATGCCTTAATGCACTGAGTTGCTGCCATGTGATTGGCTGATTAGCTGCTTGAGATACTGAGCAGTTGAACTGATGTACCTAAAAAAGTGGACAGCAAGTATATCTTTAATATTCAGCTCAAAGCTGATTGTTGAGTGAGGCTGTACATATTTTTATGGCTCATCTCTACCTATTTACAGTCATATTTTTTTGTACAGCCAGCCCCAAGTGGACACTTCAGGAAGTGCAGTTTTTGGTACTTTAACACTGGCTTCATTTTTTAGCACAGGTGGTTGCTGCTTAATTTAAACTGAAAGTCCCTCACTGGAGCTTTAATGCTTGTTATGTGTAGCATCATGCATTCACAGTTTTCATGATGTATCTTGTGTGTTTTCCTCAAACAAAAAGCAATTTAGCAAAAGTTTTCCTAAAATACTTAACTAAGCAGACACTCATTAATGGTTTCACATCAAATCATGATGTTGAACATTTTGACAATGCTGTTTTTTCCTTTAAATTCATCTTTTCAACGTTTACAGTGCGGCCTGGGAGACTCAATTAAATAAAGCTGGAGTCTCTCCCCCTTTTACCAGACTCCATTATCGCCATTCCTCCCCACAGCTGTAAAAACGCAAAATTGATCTTAATCTTAAATAAGAAAAACAAGAAAAATGTTCTTATTGTGTTTCTGGGCCAGCTTTAACATGCAGTCACCTTGAGGAATAACACAGCCAAAATAACTCATTGATCTCGCACCATAAAACGAAGGCCTTCGGGAATTAGAAAGAAAAAAACTTGTTATAGTGTGGCGGCTTTCGAAAAACATCTTAATAAAAAAGAAAATATGAACATAAACATGAATAAAGAAGAAAAGAAAGACTTTTTTGTAACAAACTCAAGGGCGGCACTGGAGAATACACAACAACTGGAGTAAAAAAGGGTAACAGACGCACTCTGAAGCTGGAAAAAAGACTCGCAGAAAGGAACACAAATCACAACAATGGAACTTGTGATCGTTTCTTCAATAAAATACAGCAATAAAACACGCCGCCTTCAATGCGTTTATGTGAATTCTGCTGCGTTTGAGGATAGGTAATTGGAAACAGGGGCCGTGTTCTAGTTAAAACAAAGCAGTGTGTAGGGGAGGGGGCTTGTGTTTACATTGTGGTGCTCCTGCGAGGCTCCACAGGGTCTGACTGTGACATTATAGAACACACCTCATCGCTCCTATAGCATGACGTGACAGCCCGTGATGGGGAGAAAGAAAATGCAGAGGGACATTTACATCAACAGATCAAGAGCAGGAGGAGACACAGATTAAAGCTGAAAATGGAAAGTTTCATTTTAAATGCATTTCACTCCAGTGCACTATTATAATGCCCTTATTTAAAACCAAAGACAGAATTTTTAATCCCTTCAGAGTCTTAACATGCAGCAGCTGAATTGGTTCCACTCTGTAAATGCACAGTTAACAAGTTTATCCATTTTGTTGTGCAGAAATAAGTGAAAGTGCAATAGTCGGTGAGAATAATTAGAGCAATCACAGCATTATTATTGCCCAGACAGGGGACTACATTTCACTCCGTAATGACATCATTACCTCCAGTTAATTATGGGACTCACAGGGTGACACGTTCGATTAAACACATGAGCGCACAAACAAATCAAAAAATTAGCCGTGAAACAGCACAATAAATGGGTGGATTTATTTTAATGGTGGATTTGCCCTTTAGTTGGTTTGTCTCTGTTCCTTGTTGTGAAGGATGAATGCACGAGAGTAACATACATAATACAAATCTTTATTTCCTTTTGTTACTGCAAAAGTGATAATAAAAAGTGATGTTTTATCAGCCTTTTTACTCTGTTATATTGTTTGCTCTGCAGATTTCCCTGTTGACTTGACTCCCCATGCTAACACTTCATGACTCCCCTTGGAGATGCCCATCAGAGGTGGACTTAGCAATTTTCAGGGCCCAAGGCAAACCCTGTCATTAGGCCCTCCACATGGGGCTCTACAATCTACACAGACAGTGTAAAAAACCCACTGGTTATAAAATGTCTTCTTTAAACAATATGATATCAATACAAGTAACGAGGCTATTCCAGATGTGGTTTGGACTCTGCTCTACTTTGTTGTTTTCCAGGGATTTGGCATCCCCTCTGGTGAGGTTCAAAGTAAGCTGAGCCAAGACTAAAATGTAATGTGGACATGCTGCTGACTGCTGAATGGTCGGAGTATCAGCACAAGAAGTCAGGGATGTGTGACAGTCAGGGATGTTGTCAGCTCCATCTGCATTAATTTCCAAACTCTCCTCTAATTAGAATGTTTTTTGCTGCTTACTGTTGTCCCTAGAATAAAACTTGTTTCCTTACTATGACAAAAAGCAACAAATGGAGGAGGGGCGGGAGCTTAATCTCAACTTTTCCGTCTTTGTAGTTGTGAGGATGTCATGGAAGTTTAGCTTCATGCAACTATGCTACGACAATCCCACCAGCCTTCAAAAAGTTCTATCAAAATGCATACTGTAATGGTAAAAAACCAGTTAACCTCACAGAGCACATTACCTCAAAAGGAAAAGCCCGATAAGAAAGTGATATACTGTCATTCAAATGTCAGACCTGTTTCTGAGTGCTGAAACATTAGTAACTCTACATCTATGCTCTAGAGTTTGTTAGTTGTGTTTTTTTTACTTGTTTGTACACTGCACAGTTTTCTGTATTGTATGTGTTAGGATGTTTTCACAGCTAACACGTTTGGCCCGGTGAACTCTGATTGCCTTTTTGGGAAAGTTTGTTTCAGCTGACCAAAACGGATGCTAAAGCAGGCAGCATGCTAATCTCTACACCAGCAGGTACTGTTTACGGGCTTGCAGCTGCTTCTCGCTGTAGTCATGCTTGTAGCTGCTGCCTCTTCATGCGCAGGGGACACCTGCTGCGGTTTGTATCTTATTCTATTTGTTCCACATTTTTATTGATGTGCATACAGAAAGAACAAGGCACGTGCATATACACCTTTAAATTTATATTTGTTTTTTTAATAACAAATAACGAATGCAACTATAAATCCAAACAGACAATATATTGAAAAAATAACATAAAATCAAATATATACATATATTTACCTACAGATACTTACATATATGTATACATATACATACATACATACATGCATGTATATATATATATATATATATATATATATATATATATATATATATATATATATATATATGTTTACATACACATACACACACATATGCATGTCATAAACATAAGAATAGATAAAAATAAGTAAAAATAAATACTAATAAAAAAGAAGGGGGGAGGGATTACATTATCGCAAAAAAATCCATTTACGGTTGCCATTTATTAGACAATTTATTAAAGTTACCCTTATTTGAATGTCTGAGTTTCTCTACTTTTAAAAAGGACAAATTCATTGTGTGCTGGACGGAGCTGTTGTGGATTTCCAGTTAAGAAGGAGGTGGCGTTTAGCAGTTATGGAGGTGAAAGCTATTACTTCTAATCTAATTCTGTTTGATTGGGCCTTAACATATTGTAGCATTTCAGGCCTGAAAAATATGAGAAGAATATGTGATGTGCGACAACACTGTTGGATAATACAATAAGAATATGAATTAAAATAATTTAACAAAGGATAATGAGTGCTTATAAGCTATTACTTGATTTCCAGATCTGTGTTTTTTTTTTTAGATTGTAGTGGCAACATGTTTTTTTCAGTGAATCTAAAAGAAATCCAAGAAACTGTTTCTTGACTAAAGCATTATATATAAATCTAAAGTCTTATAGCCACCGTAAGCTTCACCTGACTGCAACAAAATGAAGAATGCTTTTTTTTTAGTTTATTGTGATCAATTTAGACAGTTGGGATGGGTTTGCAGCTTGATAAAATCATGATTAATCGTGCAGCCCTACATCATATTACATGATTTGGCACTGTGTCATACCATATTAAATTTTGAGGTCCTTTGATTCCCATCCCTAATTGCCAATACAACTATCACAATATTCATGCTTATAAAGCTCACTGAATTGAAATTTAATTGAAAAGCAAATTGAAATTGAAAGAGAGAGTGAGCAGAATCTACAGCACCGGATCTAAGGTAAAAAAAAAAAAAAAAAGACGCCAGGACTTAAAGGGTTAAGAAGCACAAACAATAACATTTCAGGAGCAGATGTCCTTGAGGCAAAACCAAGGACAAGGCAATTGCTAATCTTGTATTCCCAGCATGATCAAATCACCAGGCAACAGATATAAATAAAAGGACAGGAAATGAGGAATTCACATTCAAGGGTGTCAGCGGCGAAATGAAGATTCATGGTGAAGAGCCCCGGTGAAGGCGGCAAAAATTAACTGCAAATAAAAGGGACAGACGGCCTCCAAAGTCCGGCGTATAAAGTAGGTTTGGTGAGGGGAAAAAAACACACACATGCTAGATGGGGTTTGGCCGACGGAGGCTGGGGCTGAGGAGGAGAATGGGCTGCACTTTGTCATGGAGACAGGTGCTTTTATTTGACACCCAATGGGCTGCGGCCTGACTGGATATTCTAAAAATATGAGTCTGCGCATGATCATCAGACTGTCTCGTTTTCCATTCATTTCACACCATCATTTGTTACCAGCACAAACACACAGAAACCTCTTTGACTTTGTCTGCTGGCCGGGAATGTAAAATGAAATAGAAAAAGTGCTGGGAGGGAGGAAATGCTCTAAACTGCAGTAAATGTTAATGCAGTTCCATATGCACAGGTCAGGCTGTAATAAAATTAAATTGACTGCTGAAATATTCAGGGAAATGTGCTGATGGTGGCAAACTTTTAACTCCTTTCAATATACATGCTTTTCACTGCATTAGGACAGGATAATGATAGAGTCAAACCGGATGATTCTGTGCAGCTGGTGCGCATCTAATTCACAAATAACTGTCTGAAAAGGCTTCAGATACATGTCTCTTTTACAGAATAAGTCAGTTATATGACAGCTTGTCACTATTTCCAAATGCTACAACACATTAAAGTCTTTAAATAAATACTGTTAAACAGTCTAAGTAAACAAAAATCTTCATGATGCCTGTTATAGTACTGCTTTATGCTTTGTGATGTTCAGTGGACTGGACTTGTCAGTTCATTGTTGCGTATTCGATTTTGTCCTGTTAGCTTTCACACTGCACTTCGTCAAGCATAACAAAACCTGTTTTGTTTAATGAAGGCACCTGCCTCTAGTTGGAGCTGTAACCGTGGACAGATGGCTCTAACACTGGGCGATTCTAATTTCCGAGATTTCTCCTGGTCCAACAGGCTATTATCAATTTTTGACAGTACCTTCTCTTTTTTAGAAAGCCATTCAATAAAATCCGACAGTGGCATATCTTGTAACACATATTTAATGGATAATTGATTTAATTGGTATAATTAAATATTCACTGTTAATTACCTCCACCAAGCAGGTTATGTTTTCACCAGGATCTGTTTGTTTGTTTGTCTGTTGGCGAGATTATGGGAAAAACTACCAGGTGGATTTACATGAAAATTTTACCAGAGGTGTAGTTTTGTCCAAGGAAGAAGCCATTAAATTTTGGTGGTGGTACAGATATTGGTCTGGATTAAAAAAAAATCCCAAAATTTAAAGAAATCCCATAGGTTAACATTGGGTGGATTTAAAAAAAATCATATCTCTGACATTTCTTGACGGATTCGCTTCCAATTTTACGGGATAATATGGGGTCCATGTCTCTATCATCAAGGTAAATTTCATCTGGATCCAATCCAGACTGATGTCACAAAAAACACTGAACTTTTGAATGAGAAAACCCATTGACGATATTCAATAATTCATATAAAATCCAAATATTAAGCGATGTTCCCAAAACTCGTTGTGTTAATACAGGATAACAACCTCCATGTATGTGCTGAGTTTTGTCTAGATCCTGGCACTATTCTGGATCTGGTGATCCAGAATTGTATCTTTTACAGGTGTTGTGGAAAAGCCACTGATGAAAATGAACTGCTTGGTGGAGGTCTGTCCTCTCTGAGTGCTTTTCTAGTTTACAATGTATTAAAAGAACCATCTTCAAAACTACAAACAGGTACATAACCACCATTTATTAACTCTTCCACAAATCTCACCCAGAAAATTTGAGTCTTTAGAAACTTTATTTCTACTTCAAGAAATTTAATGGCATAACTATTGTTGAAGTGTTTTTTATTTATTCATTTACAAAGTGAAAATTGAACAAATGCATTAAATTATCCATCGAAATAATGTAATTTATTTTGTTATTTTGTTTATTATGATTGATCAACAACACAGTCACCACTATTTTCAAAATACCTGCCATGCTTGTAAAGACCATCCAGTCATCAGTGAGATCTGAACAGGCCAAAATTGGTTTATCCGGGTCCCAACTGCTCATATCAGTGCACCTTCAGTAACTATGGTGATCTGCTCCTGCCATCTGACCTACTGTTGCACAATGACCCAGAAATATGCAAACGTACAGTGAGGTTCTGATAGTGCAAAGTGATTTGACAGAATTTTAAGCTACAGGATGAAATGAGCTTTGGCAGGTGAAACTGGCATACAGCCCAGACTGGTGGACATTAACCTGCAAGGAGGACTGCAGACTGGCCATGTTTGCATTTCTAACACTAACAAAACTCTGCTCACCTATTTGATTATATTTCCACAATATTAGCTTGCTCACTGTTGTGTATTCTGAAACATCTAGCTACATTTAACCAAAGATGCACTGTTTTTTGGTTCCCTTCCCTTGTTTAGTCGTCTAGTTTGGATGGTTTTCACACAATTTGCAAACACAAATTTGGCCCACTTTACGACAAACAAAGACCCTTGTTCACAAGCAGACTACAGGTCTACAAGTTTACCCCTGAGTTATTAACCTCTGCCAAGGGGGTTATCTTTTAGATGGCCTTTGTCTGTCTGTTTGTCTTTTAGCAAGCTAACTCAAAAAGTTAGGCATGGATTCTGATACCATCTGAGATTTTGGTGGTGATCCAAATCCGCATGCAGATCCAGCAATTTTTTGAAGGAGTTGTTAACAATTGCTAAATAAGGCAGTTTTTCACATTTTTGTGGATAACTTGGCTAAATTGTGACTTTTTGTTTGAGCATATACATCACCCAGAATCAACTTAACTTTCCAATACAGCAAACTAGACACTGTATTAGGGAAACAGTGACAGGCCCTGACGTCATGCATTAGGGGATTCGACGTTTGACTTGTTGGCCATGACTCATGAGAAGACACTACAGGTGGAAAAAACCATGAGACACAACAGAACATTGAAAACAATGAGAATTTTGAGTATACACTTTCACATCACTATGTTGGGGGTTGATGCTGCAACATCTTGACCTAAAAACCAGTGACAGAGTGTGTGGTCTCCACGGAGCATTATTGAAATTGTGAGTACAGGGGAGAGTAAGCTGTTTGTGGCACTAATGATGCTGCATGGACAAGGTGAGTTAAATAACTTAACTACACGGTATCTTAAACCTCAGTTGGGAAGCTTTAGTAACACTTACATGTTGGAGAGGTGCTCAGGTTATGGAGAAAACCCTATAAGGGTTAATAAGGCTATAATATGCATTTGACAGTGTAACAGTGTAACAAAGCTTTGGGAAATGTTGGATTCACGATTAAAGGGATTCAGGATAGAGCTCATGAAACATACTTGAGATGGGCACTGATTTCTGTATATTCAAGATACATACCCATTCTTCCATTTTAAAGCTATTTTACAAGTAATAAAACTGTAAAACCAATATTTTAGAGTTGAAATATTATATATTGTGTTTTCAAAGAGCAAACAAACAAAGAAGTGAAGCCTGGAGACACAACTTAGGTGCTAAGAGATTCACTTTTCCTCTCTTCACTTGGTCCATTTTGCTGAATATGTTGAACATGTTTGATAAAATGATCAATATAAAATGATTTAATGAAGGGAGTAGATCATTTTTCAGCTTAAAGCAGTGCAGAGCTGTTCAAAATCCGTTAGCTTTCTAATGGCATATTCCATTATGGGTTAGCATCAAGCTGATAAACTCAGATGTACATCCTGGTCCACCTCTTAGAATATTTTTAGATGTGTTTTTCAGAATAATTCACAGATACTACTGAAGAGGAACTTCCTTGAATGCACATTTCTAAGATATAATTGATAAAAAAAATACTTTGCCTGGAAAAGCTACTTTCGATAACTGCACTGAAGTCACTTTAGATTTACCATATTGATAGTTTGGCAATGTTAACGAGTCGGAAGGATAAAGACTTGTTACTAATACCACTGATACCAGTGCTCTTTGTGTTCATCTTTGCAGCTGCATGAAGCAGACTGATCTACAGTATTATCAGTCTCATTTAGCACACAGTGGTACATCACTGAATGCTCTGCAGTGTTTACAGTACATGTGGTTAGCCTGACCTATATATTTGCATGACCACGACCTAAAAATTATCTAGGCTTCTGGAGCAGGTTTACACCCCTGACCAACATTTGAATATTTTGCAGATGATTCTCCTTGTGGCTCATCATGTGTGTAAACGTGTTATCCTTTAAGTCAAGTGTGAAATACTACCATTAACATGTAAAAAGCTAAAACAAAAAGCTAAAATCAGTGCTTAGTTTACACAGAGGACTGTATGACCACTTGCATGTTAAATAGGTCACTGGTAGTGTGGAGTACCTAAGGCATAATACAAACTGCAGTTATCATTCTCTGTAAAGCTCTGCAATTCAATTTTCTGTGGTCTAAAAGCTTTACTTTGACCACAGCATGCAGCTGTTTCCAGGAAGAACAAGCTCCGAAATCTATGATACAAACTTTTTTTTGAACACTAAATATCAGACAGAGCTAAATTAATAATACAGAGCATGTAGGAGCTCAAGTCCTGCTTATCTTCATGAAATGGTGGTGAAAGTCATTGACTCTTGATTAAAAAGAAGGCAAATGATAAACTCCAGAAGACTTTCTGTGAGGGAGACAAAACATCTTAATGACCCTAAAGGGATAGTTCAGTATTTTTTACATTGGGTTGTACCAGATACTTGACAACAGTCAGTGAAGTGACTGAAAGGGCTCCCAGCAGAAGTGTACTTTTTAGAAGAGCGAGCTCAGCTACGGTAAGGTACACTGTTGGCAGGTACAGTTATTTTGGGTAATTGTGTGAGTTTGACGTAAAACTGACTATGTGGTCATCCTTCTTCTGCTACTGTTTCAGGTGGAAGAATACATAGCCATTGCTGCTTCGTAAAATAGTGCCAAACACAGAAACCTCCTGGACAAAAAAAAAAAAAAAAATGGTCTGAATTTTTTTGCCAGATCATACATTTGACCCAACATGGTTTCATGGCTCTTTTTATACGTAAAACTCACACAAATATGCAAAATAACTGTACCCCCCAAACAGCATTGTACCATACTGGTAGTCCAAGCTCGCTCTTCTTAAAGGTACAGCACTGCTGGGAGCCCTTTCGGCCACTTCACTGACTATTGTCAAATACTTGATACAACCCAACTTAAAAATACCGACCTTTACCTAAGTTACTCTTTGAGTTTAACCCCAAACTGAAAATTGATCTTTCCTAGCACTTTAAATAGGCTTGTATCATCAGTGATGTGTCAAACTACAAGGCCCAGCTATAGCAGGTTTTTCAAATGTTACATAAACAAAAAGATCACTTTACAGTTAATTCTACAAAGTGAGTGACAACAATCTGCATTTACCTGTTTCTGCTCCTCTCCCAGTCCATCCCACATGGAGGCCACTATCTTTGAGACGTCTCCAAAGGTGGCGTTTGGGTTCTGCCCTTTGATGGCCGCTTGGGTGTCTCTGAAGAAGAGGGCGTAGGCTGACACAGGCTTTGTTGGCTCATTAGGATCCTTCTTCTTCTTCTTCTTTTGGGGTTTGGGTTTGGGCTTCATCATCTCTGAAGACGGCCGCTTCTCACCCGTGATCTGGAAGAGCATCAAAAATACGCAAAAGACAAAACAATTTATTGATACTGCAGAAATAAAGTCGACTGATTCAACTGCAGAGAAAGAGTAACAGAGCTTAAATATAATGTAAATGTGATTCATTCAAATACTCAGTTGGTATTCCTAAAATACTTCAGCATTTCTTGCTAAACTTTGACACAGTTTGTGATTGCAAGCTTTTTTTATCCTGCCTTAACTTTTCAGAAATAACATCTGTTAGTTGAATTTTATCAAACCTTTTCAAATCTTTATTTTTCAGTTGTTCAGCAAGTCATAAATTCTGACTTTTCATGCCAGGGGTGAAGGGAATTTTAAATCGTCTGCTGTATCTGCTCGGGCTTTGATGTGGTCTCCGAATGAATTTGAGCGAGCAAAAATGGAATTACTTACTGATAGGAGAGGTGGTAATCATTTTTATTCACACACACAGTGAGAGGCACAGTACATGGAGGAAACTGTATTTTTCTTTAACTAAGGGAACCCCTTTTTGTTATACTGCATCACTGTGGAGCCAGAATTTAAATACAAAGATGAATCTGAAACAGTTTGGTTGTGGCAGATTCAATTATGCACTCATTCCCATTCCCTCGATAGAAACAAAGCAAATCCACAGAGACTTTGGTGAGTGGGTAATTTATGAGAGCAGATTTGCAGATTTACATAAACAAAATGGCTGTAAACAAGTGTCCTTCTCTTTTGATTAAAATAAATGAGTGAATTAAATGATGGTTTGGGGATTTTGACTTTATTTACCTTCAATGACAAACTGAGAAGGACACCTTGTTTCTGTTTTGAGTGTGACCATCCCACTAAATTATGCCTCATCTTTGCTTATAAGGCAATGGCTCATTTATTGGTAATATATGTGCAACATCTGAAATATAACCTTGGATCAGAAGATTTCATTTCCTGTTTCATGTCTTTTCTTCATTTTTGTTTGCTTCCAAAGGTACAAACATGCACTTAAAACCAGGATTGGAATAATGTTTATTTCCAAGTTTAATTACATCTGCAACAACTTGTCTTTGTTTTTGGGTGTGAGGGCTAGATGGTAGTGAAATTAGTATCACGTCAATGCTATAGCAGTGAATTATGGAACTATAATTGACACCTGTTAATGTCAGTCTTTGTCGTCTTATGCTATTGATTGTCTATACAACAAATACTGGTTCAGACACTGTCAAACTTAATTTGCCAATGGATACAAACAGTCTAAAAACCTAACCTAAATGGGACCTCACCTTAACTTAAACCTGACCCTACCTTTCTTAACCAAAGGTATTGAATTAACTGGACCAAACCTCACCTAACCTGCTGAACAGACCTCTCCTGGGCTACACCAGCCTAGCAAAATCCAACCCAAAGCAACCAGCAGAACAAACCAAACAAATGTTACCTAATGTAAAAAATGTTTCTTGCCATGTCATGGGGGTTCTTGGTGAGCTGCTACTGGAGGCTTGACTTTCCCTGGGGATCAGTAAAGTATCTAAACAATCCAACTATTCACCAAATAAACCAACCAAATCAAAATTAACCTGATTGACTAGACACAACACTAACCTTGTCCATTCCAATCAAAGAATGTTAGACAAGGTTCAATCCACCTTATCAACCATTAAAACATTAACCAAACTGATCTAACCTTACCAAAACTTAAACTAACTGAACTGAACCTAAGTGAACTGAACCAAACTACACTGAACCACACTTAACTTAACCTAGGCTAAGAATCCAACAAGCCTTACCCCTTCCTAACCAAAATTAATCTAACTGAACTGAACTGAAACTATCATAACCCACATTGAATTAACAGAGCTGAACCTAGCCTTATTTTATCTAATTTAGCCTAATTTATCCTTCCCTAATCTTACAAAACCTTTTCAACTCGACCTAACGTGATATGACCTGTTCTAACCTTGTTTTATCAAACCCAATCCAACCCAATGCAACACAGCCCAACACACTAACCAAACCAAGACAATCATACCTAGTAGAACTTAGCCTAATCCAAACTTAACCTGACAAAATAGAACCTAATCCAACCTGATGTAGTCTGATCCAGTCCGATTTAACTCAATCCAAGGACTGAACAACCAAACCAATTTATCCAAACTGCTCTAAACTAAACCAAACCACACCTAACCCAAACAGAGTTAAACTAATCAAATCAAACTTAACCTGAGCTTGAATCTGAACTTCATCAAACTGAACTGAACCTAATTTGACTTATCCTAACCCAATCTGATCCAAGCTAAAACACAATAAAACAGAATGATACAATGATTTTCAAATCCATCTTTTTTTTAACCTAAATACAACTGAATAAACTATAAAGTCAAGATATTTATATTCAAACTGAAACTTAATTGTTTTTGCAAATATATTCACTTATGTTGAATCTGATGCCTGCAACACATCCCAAAAACAGCTGAGACAGCAGAAACAAAAGACAGGGAAATTTGAGGAATGGTCAAAATACACCTGTTTCCACCTGGAAACAGGTGAGCGTCATGATTTGGCGAATCAGAAGACACTGGATTGTTGAGCATCTGAAGTTTTCTATCATGCAAGAATGGGAAAGAGTTCTTTCACCAAGCTTCAACGATAGTCGTCCTCAGTTCTCAAATGCATATTAAGTGCTGTTAAAAGGAAAGGTGAGGTAGCGGTGGTAAACATGTACCTGTCCCAGCTTTTTCTGCAAAGTGAAGCAGGCATCAAATTCAAAAATTAGAGTAACTTTGCAAAGAAAAGACAACAAAGTTGATCAGTTCAGACATTTAAGGTCTTGCCTTTGTAGTGTAATCAATTGAATAGAGGTTGAAAATGATTTGTAAGTCTGTAAATAACATGATTAAGATCACATTTTTACCTGCTCTTTTAGTCAAGTGTACATTGATAATATTTTTAGGGACTGGTGTGATACAAAAGACATATATGGCAGAATATTATGTATTTAAAGGCATATGAAAGTATCGTCTTCATGCTTTGTACTGAGTATATTCAATACTGCATATTCCAGATCATACAAAGGTTGTGAACTGCATTTGCAGAATGTGGTACTGAATTTAATCACAGTCTAAATATTTCAAAGCTTTTCATGGTTCAAGTGTTAACCCGCACTCCACCACACCATTAACTTCGCAAGAAAAAATAAAATCATGTCCTCAGTTCTCCTTTAAGAGCTAGATTTCTGCAACCATGCAAGACTTCCAGCAGACCAAATATAAAAGCTCAAGCATGACCTCCCCTGAATCCCTGCTCTAAAACACCCTCTTTCCCTGCAGTGTGCATGCAAACCAGCTCTAAGAAGCCCCGTCAAGCTCCTTTTTCTGCCTCCACTTTCTCCACTACCTCCATATGCCAGAGAAGCCACGTGAGTACCTTAGAGTGAGGATCAGTCTCCTCTTCCTGATTGGAGCTGGAGGGGGAGGGTGTGGCCGATTTACTTCCGGGAGGTGAGGGGGAGCCGTGAGGCTGAGCGCTGCGGCTGACCTGAGGGTTTAGCTGGGACCGAGCGCTCATGTGGTTGGGCAGTATCGGAGGTGAGCTGTTTATCAGGGGGTGGTGTTGGTGATGGTGGTGGTGGTGACGGGCGGGGTCATAATGAGCGCCGTCTGGGTGCTGGTGATGGTGTTGCTGTTGGTGGTGATGATGCAAAGCCATTTCCTGCATCTGGGGTGAGAGAAGAACACCAGCTTTACTATCCTCTCCTTGATTCATTAAAATTTGCCAATCAGCCAAATATGTAAAGAATTAGAGGCGGAGATGACAATTTTAGATTTTGAGATAATATGTGTGTGGATTTAGAGGACAGAAGGTGAAAAGGAGATATTTTGTAATGAGGAAAATATGTCTGTAATAAGAAGATGCACAGACAAACCCTCAGTATATATGCTGGTGATGCAAGCTTCTCTTTTCTTGGTCAGGCAAAGGGCTCGATCTTAACATGTGCGCTTGCCTTTAGTACATGTTTGGTATATGATATATGCACTGAGACTTGTACAGTGGCAAATAAAGATCAACGGGAGCAAACATCCCACTGATTAGAGAAAAAAGGAGACAACTCTAATCTACACTTTGAGTAAACAGGGTGTAACACCACACAAGAGTTCACCATAAACTTTGTTCTTTGGTTCTGGGGTCAAAGTTTGGTACAGATGTGAGTCTCAAGGAAACAAAACTATAAAAAGTCTGGGATGCACATCTCTAGGGTCTTTTTTAATCTATTTGGAGTAACAGTGGCGCATGCTCCAGGTATTTCTTTCAATTCAAAACTACATGTGATAAACAACTATGCTTTTCTACTTTGAATGAATAACATGTCCAAATGTAAAGACAGATAAGAAATATAATCCTCAAAATAGTTTGATAACATTATTTTGGTTGATTATTTGTATTTGTAAAAAATACAAATTTGTTTTATATTGCTGGAAAGCCTGATTAGTCACCTTCACAGCAAAGTACAACTTTTAAGGGCTGTACATTCCTGGAATGAGCAACACAGCCAAATATGTGGGTACTGCCCAAAAATGTCCCAAAATCAACAACTGGAAGCTGGTGCTCCGGTACACAGAGTGGTGAAATTATTTGGTGTCAGCCTTGGTGCCATTTCCATACTAAGGACCAAGCATCATAAGACTGGTGAAGCAAAAACAGGCTGTGAAGTGGGCGTCCCAGGAAAACAACATCCCAAGAAGACCGGTTCCTCACCCTCGCTTCACTGAGAAATTGTAGGCTTTCTTCAAGGTAACAACAAACCACACTCTGTTACAGCTGTAAAACTTTAGGATTTCTCTGGCTTTGAAAGCTTTGAGAAATATTTGAGGTTCAAGGTTTTTACTTAAATATAAAAAACAAAGGTTGTCATTTTTTAGAAATGTAAATTGGACATTTTAGTGCCTTTCAGTCAGTTGTTTATATAACCACATACATGGAAGTGGTACAACTGCAAGCCCACTCAAGGCCACTAAAACACTGAATTCTTGTTGGTGTTTGGGGTTAAAAAATCAGTTCTTGCTTTTTAAGTGTTAATTTATAAGAGGGGAAAACTCTGAGCACCAGTCAGCAGCGTTGATCAACAAGCCCATCAGCCTCCTGCAGATGTATTATACTCCCTGTGTGCTGTGAAAGAAGGAACCGTTACTAACTGCCATGCTAAATAACACCTTTCTCAGATGGAGATAGAAACTAGAAATGGCACTTGCAGCTGGAGAGTGACCCCCGGCATGCAGAAAAAACACATCTTGAGAGTGATTACAGAAGTTGTGGTCTTAAAAGATCTTCAGTAATAACTACATCAAAAGCTTTCCTGCAAGATTCATCAGGACAGAACACAGCGCGCGGACCAAAGGATGCTTTTAATGCGGGCATAAATGGGAATGTTTGGCAATTTACGGATCAGAAAGTGATGAACTAGCATTTGTTAGCTCGTTGAAACATTTATGAGTTGAATAATACATTACACATTAGTGAAGTGCTAAAAAGATCAAATTGAAAAGGCCCGAGCATATAAGGGTCTTGATAAACACGAGCGGAGGTTCAGAGATGAAGGCTCTGCTCTCTAATCATAATTGGTCCCAGTAGATCGCTGGAATGAAAAATAAAAAAAGCACAACAAAGTGATGCTGTACGAGGCTCTGGCCTGCTTTGAAAAACTCATAATATTCACACGACATTAGATTCTGTGTTTGCCTCAGCAGCTGCTCACAAAAGGCAGCCGTGAACAAAGACATTCCTTTTGCATTTCAAATAACCAACCTTCCCCCCTGAACCCCCATCCACACAGCAATCTCCAACTCCCAATCATGATTCACAAATGCTACACTTCTTAAAAACATGAGAAAATAGCTCGGGCAAAAATAAGAAGTAATGCAAAAAAAGGAATAAGGAATAAAAAAAGGAGAAAAGAAGAGGAAATAGAAATCCATTAATTCTCCATTTTCCACAGACTTGCTCTTTAAGGGTCCTCACAAACCAAGAAGCATTGAAAAACCAATTAATCAAACATGAATGGCCTATCATAGCTATGGCAGACGCGTTGCTATGGCAACAGCCTCCAGGCAACCCCCCCATCACTCCCCTTTAATCTGAGCCACACCATGTTTAATATAAACAAGAGGGAGATGTGCAGAGCCAAGGAGTTCAGTGTGGCATCGTGGGTACTCGGCATCTGAGTCATGAGAGTTATGGTGGACAAACACCGGGTCAGTCGGCCTCTTTACACAAACATAAACCCACTGTTTTTTTTCAGAGCAAAGACCTTTGCTGTGAAGGTCTTTTTGATTTCTATAAATTTGATTTATTCTCACAGAGAAGAATTACAGAGATGCCTAAGACTGTAGTGACATCCAAAGAGTGACAACAGATTAAAAGATACAAGAAAAACTGAAATAATTGGCTGAATTCCTTCATTTTTCTTGAATCAAAGGCTCAATTTAACAGCTTTTTTTTTTAACTTTTACATTTAATATTTACCTCAAACATATAATGCAAGGAATTTTTAGAAAATTGGACACATATTTTTCAAATTAAGCTGAAAATGACAATGTCTGAAAATGTCTACATCATAAATAGATTAATACCTCGAATGAGCACATCCACTGCTTCAAATATTTGCTGAAGTTTTTAGGTAAAGTCTTAAATTCAATCATTTCCGGACTGCTGCTTGTTCTGTAGCTCAAACTTCCCCAGCACCATGCACTGTCACTCCACCCCACAGCCTGATGACACTGCCACACTGACATTTCCAAGTCAGGACGAGACCCAATGTCCCTCTGACCGCCTTCGCTGTTTACTTCTCTTTTAAATTTAGGACTCTGGGGTGCATGGTGTACCTCAAAGCAAAAAGGTTGCTGGTTCGACTCTCCTCTGTCAGTCACAACCTTTCTGTGCGGAGTTTGCATTTTCTCCTCATGCATGCGTGGGCTATCTCTGGGTACCCCGGTTTTCTCCCACAGACTAAAAATGTGGATGTTGGGTTGACTGGTGACTCTGGTATGAATAGCTGTCTGTCTTTACATGTTGACCCTGTGGTTGGCTGGCGACCAAATAATTGTATTTTGCAGATTTTTTGATAATTCAACCTTTTTATTTCTTTCAGATATGAACCTGGCTCGCCGACAAAAAATATTTCCCCATAACATTGGAACACATCAGTTAACAAACCAAAATAATAATTTAAAAAGAGACAGCACTCACGGAGCACAAACCTCCACCAAGGTAGTTCGCATATTGCTGTTAAAAGCAGTAGTTCCATGTTGAAGTGACCCTCACAATCTGATCCTGTGATGCTGAAAACCTGCCCCTAACTCTGGGAATCATGCTGATATCATTATAAGTTTGACATTATTGAGCAAAAATGATTGTTTACTCATGGCACTTATCCAGATCACCAACAAAATCTGATCATCTCCAGAAAGTTTCAGCAATATCTGTCCAGTAGTTGTTGCGTAATCTTGCTAACAAACAAACACATGCAAACACTGTGTTCTAAATGAACACAAGCGCTCAGTGTCGCCCACTTGCTGTCTACACTGCAACCATTAAAATTGTAACTCCATGCCCTATGCTTCAACTTGTAAACAGAACTTCAAGTGCCTTAAAGGATAAGTTCAGTTTTTTGACACCTGGACCTTATTTTTAGGATTAAATACGCTCGTAGACTCACCCAGACAATTTTGGCGGAGCTCGGAGCCGTTTTCGAGCAATTTAGATCTATCCGACGGCGTTTTTCTCTCATGCCGTAGTAGCAGACGGGGTCAGAAATCGTATTTTGGGGGGCATCAATATGTGTTTCCTCTGGTCTCAAGTCCCACTCTGAGCAGCAAAGGCACTCCTCCTCTGTTGTGTTTGCCGTGCAATGTCCACAACAACACCACCAGTTAGACCCCATTCGTGGACGTGCAGTGGTTGCTTGTTCTCTGGCCAGCTGTTCGGCTCTTTCCCTCTGCATCCTCCTTTCAAATAGCTCCTCGTCGGTATATTCTGGCTCAAAACGATACGGGCATCCATTATACTCAAAGTCATCGTCAGACACTTCTACATCGGATAAATATTCCGCCATGTTGCACAAAAATAGCCGTGTAGCCGTGTAGCCTAGCAACAACAGCGGCTCTACTCATGTTCTTGTCTATGACGTCACCAAAAGTTACCCATCCATGTAAAGCCCCGAATGACCATAACAACAAAGTTGAGCTGACATGGTGATAACACTGGCCATTCATTTATAAAATGTAGCTGAAATGAGCGAGTTTCGCAGCAGATAATGTCTGATTTAGGGGCTTCGATTTCTGGCCCCGTCTGCTACTATGGCATGAGGAAAAACGCCCTCAGATGGATCTAAATTGCTCGAAAACAGCTCCGAGCTCCGCCAAAATTGTCTGGGTGAGTCTACGAGCGTATTTAATCCTAAAAATAAGGTCCAGGTGTCAAAAAACAAACTTATCCTTTAACTGTACATGTGGAGAAACTTGAAACAGGGCCTTCAGGCAAAAATGTTGCACCATGTCAGCCAGCATCGTGCTGCGTTGCTAGTGGGCATTAAGGACACTCACATGCCTTAATGTAATTAGCCTGATTTTGATGCTGACACTTGCGTTTAGTTAGACCAAGGTGTCACAAGGACCAATTACATGCTGACAGGGCTAAGTAGTGTCTTTTTAACTGCCTGTAGCTGTGACTGAGTCTGGCTGCCTGAATGTCTGCCCTGTGATTGACTGCAGACTTGTCCAGGATGTGACCCTGCTCTTGCCCAATGACAGCTGGGACAGACTCCAGTTCCCACCAAACAGGATAAGCTGCAGAGATAATGGTTGGAAATGCAGCTGTTTTTGTACTGAAAAAAAACTCAAGGTCTTGACTTTTTAAAAAAAATCTAACTATGTTGGGGAAAAAATCCTGGTTTTAAAGAGTACGTCTTTGTTGTTTTCTCAACATTTGAATTTCCTCTATGGTGAGACATTTCAGTAGTTTACTCATGTCCTTGAGAAATAAATACATTACCGCGGAAAAACTGAGCTGTTGATTGAAAATGAATAAATAAATAAGTCAAGGTCTCAACAGGATGGATGGAAGTTCTTGCTATCAAGGGAAAATAAAGGTGGGTAAAATGAATGAATGCATGATCTTTTTTCAGGCCTTGTAGTTTTTAGCAAAGTAAAAATACAGATTAAAGTACAAAGAAACTTAACATAGTACCTGTAAGCCATGCTTGACCTTATTAAAAGCAGTTAAAAACATCTATATACAGCTACTTAAAACACCTTTAGCACAAGTGATAATTATGAAAAATGATCCCCACTGTGTTAATGAAATTCTGTCTGTCCTCTTATGCACTTGTTCGTCCGAGTGATTTAAGTTCACCAAAGTGAGAAGGAAAGAGCTAGAATTTATCACTCTGAGCCATCGAGTCCAGGCTATATAAAGCGGGTGGCAGACGGCTGTACAAATATTATGAAAGAATCTGACAAAGGTTGCCGGTTGCCATAGGTACTGTATGCTAATTCCTAATGGTGTCATCCTGGAGAGCGAGCTGGTCCAAAGAGGGGAGGGGGTAGTGAAGAGAGGGTAGAGGGTTTCTGTTTGTTACTGCACTCTGGTTTGACCACTTTTAGCATTTTCTTTCACCAACTTTTAGCTTTTAAAAATGTTTTGAATATTTACCCTTTTTTGAATTTTTTGCATCTGTTTTGTAATTTGTTTGTCATACTGGAAGTCACTGCTCTGCAAATCTGCCTCCTGCTACAAATGAACAAGAATCATTAACACACACCGTCTTAATATGGACTTTTGACACAGACACTGGGGGCTGTGCCAGGAATTCTGGGTCCCATGACATGATACTACTTGGGACACCCCCACTAGTCAACCCTGCAACATTGATTTAACCTTCTCCAAGAAACTGTAATGATCATTAAAAGCTTTACAAAAAATGTAAAAATGTTCAATAACAGTTCTAATAAAAACCCCTGCTACTCTAATGATGTGTAGAACTAAAAGTATAGAAACTCTAAAGTAAAAATTAAAAGGAAAGGTGTCTACAGGAAAAGTTGGTCCACCAAAACATACAGGAAGACTATCTTGCAGCGCATTGTCTAATTTGGAGATGTTGGTAAAATTTCAATATAAATGAATGCAATAATATTTTTTATCTATGTTTTTGCATTAAAACAAGGCCCATAGTCTGGGCCTTGTTTTAAAAAAAACAATAAACTATACAATATTAGGAACCTTGGACTTCTATTTCCTGTTGCTGCTGCTTTATTAACATGCCCTGTCATTACAATCATATCAAAGTTTATACTTACAATGTTGTATTTGATTTGAATATCTTAAACCTTGTGTTACACGTTTAGAAAATTAGATGCAGGTTAATTTAACAGTAAGAACTGTTATCTGTAATGTTTGGCATACATAAACACCTAAAATTCTAAGACAGGACTGTGTTCAGCACAAAAAATGTATATATATTTATAGGTTATGGTAGTAGTAATGGAAAAAACTAGTTTGGAAATTCTGAGTGCAAAAAGTCATCATGATGCATCCAAATAACAAAACAATCAGTTAATTTGTTTGAGTAATCCCACTCTTATTTTGACAATTGAAATTAGAAGAGGGAAAAAATGAAATAACAAATGTATTTCAGGCCCAAATTTCCTCCAGTACAGTTCTTAGCATTTAGCCCACTTTCTTCCACAACAATGACCATAGCCAAGCTCCTCAGTGTCGACATTATCCTGTTTTCTGGATGGATGTGGGGTAAGAAAGCTAGCACCACTGTTAGCCTTAGCTAACTCATAGCACCATCTGCTTTGTATAGAAATGTTGTTTCTTCTGCAACTGCTGCTCCAACTATAAGCCAATAAATTCCAGCTTGTGCAAAGCAGTGGCCTAAATTTGTATTTACATTATTTATTGAGTTGCATCCTGTGTTCCCTCGGGAATCGTCTTAGCCGTGTTTAACCTGCAGCAATTTTTGTTGTTTGTTGTAAAGCCCCAGGAGATCAGAGTCCTTCATAAACACAGAGGAAGAAAAGTAAAAATCAGAAAAAGAAAGAGGACACTACAGCAGAAAGAGAGAGAGCTAGAGAAAGACATAACAAGAAAAGCTACAAAATCACATGACCTTAGTAACAAAACCCATTTCAAAAGTTAGCGAGGGGACAGCTGGATATTGCCTTTTGGTGATGAGCACCCAGGCGGACCTAAACTGTGATGTAAAGCCAGGAAACTCGGTGTGAACGCGCTCCTCCGCCATCGCTGTACGCCTGTCGTGTTTGTATTCACATCTTGTACATCATAGTCAAATGGGAGTCAAATAACAAAGGCTTTCCAATTATGTGTAGCACATTGTGTGCGAGATGGAATATCACAAAGCCATTGTTCCCCCTGCTCCCCCTGACCTTACCTTTGAAATGGTTTCACGGCCGCTCCAATTGCCTGCACCATTTGATTTAGCTAAGGGGATTTGACCACCAGCACTGAGATGAGAGAGAGGAAGAGGAGAAGAAGAAGAGAGGCCTGCACTGCTGCAAGGAGAAAGAGGAGAGGCTCGCACCAGCGCAGAGGGAAGCAGCTAACCTTGCTCTATAATTATGATGATGATACCAGAGTGGCATCTGTTTCATCAGCTAAATAAGCAGGGTGATCACCATGCAGGGTTTTATTGCTCTGGCTTCATAATAAAGCAGATTGTAGCTGCTAGAGGATCAATAAATGTTGTGTATATGTTTGATTTATTAACAACTAACATCATATTTGATTTTTATTGTGTGTCCTGGGTTATGTCTTGACTTCTCTGACTGGAGTGGCCAAGCTGGTGTATTTGAATATGGACTGAACGACACAACACAAAACACAAACTAACACAAAACAAGTGCCACTGACAATAGTGAAGGACACTCGATGGGCCGTTAGTGTTAATTATGCAAATATTAAAGAATACAGAAAAAGATTCAAGCTGATAAATTAAGTGAATATATATTTACAGCCCGTCATTATTTGGCTTTCAGCACACAGAACATAAGTTAATGTAAATCCTGTCTGATCCTAAGAGGATGGCTTAAATAATTAATAATGGTATGTTTTTGTGCTCCAAGCAGAAATGTTCTCCATGCTTTGAGCACCAATACTTTGAGTAAAACATATGGGCAGCTGTCCACATATTTCATAGGTCCCCAATCACTAGCCTGCAGATGGTATTGGGCTCTAGACATTTGGTAACAGGCAATAGAGACATAAAAAATTAATTTTATTACCCTTTTTTGAATAAAAGAGACCAATGGGTGTTTTAATTTGAAGGAATGACCCTATCATTGCATATCTGTCTTTCTAGCTTAACTGTGCAGACTTTACACACAGGCTCCCAAAAAAGTAAGGCCTAAGGTAAACTTGCTGTTAGTTCTTGTGCTTGCAAACTCACCTATCTGTGCTCAAAACATGAATGTTTTAAATATATTTGACTCTGTGGAGTCCAAGCCAAAGAGCGCTTTATTTCCTGGTTTTGACATAAACAATTCAGAGTTTAAAACTAGTAAATAACCTTTAAGTAATTAATAGAAACATTAGATCAGCTTAGACTGATGACGGATGGATGAAACACACAGCGTCAGCACTGTATGAAACATGTAGCACAACTTTAACAACCTTTTTTCCAGCACTCAGAAGGTGTAGCAGAAAACAGTCATCATGTCAACTGATGACTTTCAGCTTATTGTGTTCGTTAATGTCATTGTTAAGAAAATAAAAAACAGCATGGGTCCTTATAAATATTCCTTCTTTGTTTTAGTTTAGAAATATGCCCATCGCTCCCTCTGATCCTGCATTATGGGGAGATGTGCACAACATGTGATGAAACAATAAAATGTCACAAAGCAACATTCTGTGCATCATTACTATTATTTTTGGTTCTGAAAAAACTATCCACATGAACTGAAGAAACCTCTGGCAGGTGAGGCAAAAATTTTCAAGATTCTAAACCAGCTAGTTTGGGCACTCAGAATTCAAAAGGGGCCAATGCCACCAAATGCCACCCGTAAGACACCCCCTGATGATGTCTTCTAAATCACCTGCCCTATTTAATGAGCTTCTTTAACATTGTGCACCATATATTTTTCTAATGTTCTGTTTCAAAAATATGTGTCCATAGCCTGTCTACTAACCAATGCAAATATCCCTCCTCTCCCTCTGTTGCTCGCTCCACATTACAGAAAATAAGAGCTCAAACAGACCATTTGAACTTTCCCTGTTGATGTCATTGTGGAATATGCCACTCCCCACAGAAGTGGGACAACCCCTGAGCCAAGGATTTGTTCAGTCAACAGCCAGCTTCAGTGAAGCAAACATGTCTAGACTTGACTGTTTAGTGGCAATAAACATTAGAGCATAGCACTAGGAAGCAAACAAACACTCATTTAGAGGGGTGTGGTCAGACATTGCGAACAAGGATTTACACTGAAGCCTTGGTCAGCCTTGTTCAGTTATGAATCAAACACGTCCTAAGTATGAAAGCAAAATGCAGCTTCGGCCTTCTGCCACCTCAGATGGATGCTAAGTTTACACTGAAGCCTTGTTCAGACCCAAAGATTTGCAACACAACAAGACCTTTTCAGAACGTTGTCGGTGACGGTCACAGCCATGTGAATTGGGTGTCACAGCTTAAATAAAGCCGGCTGACATTTCTGCCTGTGATTTAGTTTGTGAAATTACAAACATTTTTTTAAGAGCCAATCTGTAGCTCAAAACCAAGAAGGCAAATGTGTAAAATGGGGTTCAGCTTTTGGTCTACAGCAAATGTTGAACAACAGTTAAGGCGTTAGCCGTTAACTGTTGTTATCGTTAGCCAACCTCATGATTAAAGAGTACTTGCTCTGATTATAAGATAAAACACCAACTGCTTACATGATAAAACAGCACCTATAACACCTGAAAGAAACTGACAAAATATGATATTTCTCCAGCCTCAAACCCACGACATGGATTGGTTTCAGTCCCCTGAGGTTTACACTTAAACACACATGGACAGCTCTAAAGTTTGAGTCATCTTAATTCTGGTGGTTATATTTTTGCTGTTTTGTCTGTCTGTCTGTCTGTCAATCCATCTGTGAGCAAGATAATCCAAAAAGTTCAGAAAGTGTTTTTGCTGAAACTTTCAGGAAATTTTGGACATGGCACAAGACTTTATTTTAGTTCTTACTTTAGTCCACTTGTCTCTGTCCACCTCCCTTTCTCCGCCCACACACCCAACACAGCAAAGTGTGGATGGCTGTTCATCATGAGACTGGGACCACATTCAAGATTTCCTACTCCTAAACAGAGGTTTTTCGTGCCACCATCATGGGTTTATGTTGGGTTTTGGATGTATGTACAGTGCCCAGCATAAATGAGTACACCCCCTATTAAAAGTAATGTATTAATCAATATCTTAATGAACAAAAGAACAATTTCCAAAGTTTTGACAAAGCTGAGTCTAACAAAACATTCTTTTTCCATAAGACGAAAATAAGGGCAAGATGATAATTAAAATTTAGCTTTGCTCCCAAACTTTAATTGGGGTGTACTAATTTTTGCATCCTGATCTTAAATTAAGAAAAATGGTTTTCTGACAAATCTGAAGGGGTGTACTCATTTATGCTGAGTACCTTATGTTAATATATATGTATATGCGTGTTTTATATATGTATGTACCTATGCATATATGTGTATCAATAAAATGAGGAGTTTATCTTCAGCTTGCTCTCTTGTAAAGTGTGTTGAGATAACACTTGTTATGAATTGGTGCTTTACAAATAAAGATTGATTGACAAGAAATTAATCCATTCATACTTTCCATTAATGCTGTTTACAAATAAAGAACATAACAAATGCCAGAAAAAACATGACCTCCTTGGTGGAGGTAATAAAATATCATTCACTTTAAAAACAATATTAAGAATTGCTAACCCTCTGACTTCGGCCCCAGAGAGCTTTACCCTGTCCCCCTCCTTATGGCCTTGCTTCCTACGCTGACCTGCTCTCATCCAGCCTCTCACACCCTCAGATGATCTCTGTGTTCCCTCCTTTCCTGTTTGAATACGCTGTGATCAATGCTCCTGCAAGTCCTGCCACTCTTTATTCCCCTCCCTCCCCCCTCCCTCCCTCCCTCCCGCCGCTGCTCGACTGGAGCCATCTTGTTTAGAGTGATGGCTCACTCACACAGGTTCACGGCTGCTATTGTAAAATCACCCAGCGTTTAATTGAAACAAATGACTATAATAATAGAACATTATCCCTGCAGGCACCCAGCCATGACAGCTTTAATTAGAGGCGCGTTAGAGACTGATCCTTCAAAAGCACAGCCGCCGCGCGACACCACGGTAAACACGCCTTGAGGTGGGGGAGCCGACCGTGGGCCTTGCGGCGCTCCAAGCTACTTCTCATTCACCCTGAGGGCACCGCACTAACAACTCTGTTCCTCAAAGAGCCTTAGAGCATCACTCCCCCCCTCCTCCTCTCCTCCCTCTTTCTCTCTCTCCCTGCCTTCATCCATGTCCTCAGTTTATCAAGCTTATGTACACCCAGGAGGGTCATTTACACAAGCTGAGCAGAATTATTAAGAGAGTGGATTTATGAATCATACGCTACTTAAGTACGAAAGCAAAACGCAAAATGCAGCTTCTGCCTTTTGCCACATCAGACAGATGCAAAATAAGGAGAGATGATGGGCGGCAGATGTGGATTTGTTCAGGCTTAATTGGATGTTTCTATGAAAAGTGCCCATAAAGATATTGCTCATAAAGAGGCAGCATTTCAGTCAGATGTAATATGATGCTGCCATCCAGGTGTTTTCATAAGCCAACTGCATTCACCAACACACTATTAAAAAAGCCTCATTTCATTTATTAGCTTGGCTGCTGCTCCATGTTGCCAAAACAAGACACCGAAAGGTCACGTTCAATCGTTCCAATTACTCGCTAGTCGGAAAGAAAAAAAATAAAATAAACTGTTTGCTCTCGCACCTCCTGTGTTGAACTGTGATCAAGTAATTAATCTGGCAGACAAACAGCATAAAGCTCGCAAAGTCGCAGCGTAAGGAAATAATTAACGGTTTCAACACAAACTTTAAAAAGAGTGAAGGAGAATTCATTTTCCAAAAAATGTTTGTAAGTAGGCGCTGTGTTGAAATGGACTTTGCCACTTCATCTCTCAAAGCCAAACAGAGAGCAAGCCAACACATTTAAGAAAACACACAGCTGAAGAAATCAAATCTTAGAGAGTGGATTTGTCTCATTTCTATTCAAAAAGACTCAATTATACTTATCATAGGCCAGATTTACCTGACAAGTCCAGATAAACATCTTCTTTCAAGGTATAAAAAGCAAAACTATGGTCTTTTGATGGGTATTAATATACAGTATGCCAAGTCTGCTCTATTGGCAGATATTATAACAAATCAGCCTTTAATTTGGCTTTTTATATCTTCAAATGACAGATTCACTCAGGATAAAGTTGTGAAAATGTTTGATACATCACCACAGAGGTCTCAAGTGACATCCACTTCTTCCATGACCATTCATTTCAGTAGAGATTGATGCGAGTGCAGACTCTTTTGTCATTTTCAGCAGTCTGGCAGCAGACCTGACCAATCAGAGACATTACTGTGACACTCTAGGATTCTGGGTAGTGTACTTAGTTTGCCCTTAGTTTGTCATGTCGCATCCCTCCCCCTCCCACACTTTTCTGAGGTATTTTGTATTATTTCAGGGCACATCCACCTCAGCCAAAGCCTTGGTGTTCAGAGGCACTTTGATAAAGTTAATTTGATTTATAGCTTACCTTCTGTTTCTTCACTCATACTCGTCCTTTTTAAACCTGACTCCTATGTGTCTCTTGAATTACCTTTATAAATGCAAACAACTAAATCATTTCATACAGATCACTTATTTTTCTAGCGTTTTGTGATGCACTTATTTAATGCTTCTGGAGCTCAGTTTGACAGAAACTACAGACAGGCGTGATTCCAACCTCAGTCTGTTGGGGCTTTCTTGGACGAAAACTTTGACATTTGTCAGCCCTCCATCACAGCTTCATTCACCTGGTGGGACTTGATCATTTCTGCCCATCAGATTTAGGGTGAGCGCATGAATAAGTTCTGTTGTGGATCTGGACAGACACTAAAGCTACCCATCTATCCATCATGCTCACTTAAGTTTCCCAGTGTTAGCTGATTTTCCACCACAGGTTGAATACCGCAGGCCTAAAATTGCACAAGATGCACTCCACTTTAGAGGTAGAAGACAGCTTCAAAGTGCTTCTTCTGGTAAACACAACATTTCAAACTGTTATGTATTAAACAAAATGAGTGCATGTACAAAATGACTCAGTGACACTCAGTGATTCTGCATTTAAGAGTCACAATCAAGCAAACTATGTTTTTTTCTAAAAATATGGTCAATGGTACGGTTTCCTTTGCAATTTTTAACGTCTCAACCTAAAAGTTTCTTTCTTGGTTAAAAAGAAACTCAAGTCTGTCCAAAGTTACATTAGCTTGTAATTGAGAAACAACAAACAACATAAAAGCAATATATGAATAGATGTTGATAAATCAAAAGTTCAAAGTAAAAAAATAAAATGCTATATTTGATGACACAAAGTTCACATTACAGTCGACATATCTATTAAGCTGAGTCTTTTGAGAAATAAGACTTAAAAAGGGGTGGTGATGTCCTAATTTTTCATCACTGTAAACAGAAATGATGACTTGAGTTTGAGACTGGAACTTGAGTCGGACTTACACAAGTCGCACCCAAAGGTGACTTCAGACTCGACTTGGACTTAAAGACTTCAGATGCGACTCAAACTCTAGGTCTGAGATTTGCACCCAATCATATTTCTTTAGTTCTTGTTCTTTGAGCCACATACAAGAGACGAGCTGCCTCAAACCTTGACTTTTCACCTCAAGTGTTTTAAAGACGGCTCTTGTGAAACATTACAGAAGTTACTCCCCACTCTTATCGCCTACCTACGTGCTCCTACGCACAGCCATCACAGGTTACAGCGATGAAATGACAGTCGTTCAGAAAACTGAGGGCCTCTAAATGTTTAGAAACAGGAACGTTGGCAGGTTTTCTTTCCAAAACAGTTTGATTTACAGCATAACACATATTTATCTTCAGAAAGAGACACAGACAGACAGACATGTGTGTTCATGTATGTTGTAGAGAAAAAATGAAGTCGAGACAGGGGCTGTGAGGATTACAACACTGCAGCCCCATTCTGCAGGGGAGACCAGGGAGAGGTGTAACAGTCAGCAGATCTAACACTTGAAATTCGTCCAATAAGACACAAGCTGGGTTGTTAACATTAAGTCTGCAAATGCTCAGCAGTGTACACTTTGTGTTGCTTTTATTAAAATATGACAGCAGTCGCCCTTATCACCTCAAAAATATTTAATGATAACATCTTTATAGAAAAATATCTAATAAGACCTTAATACATGACAGAGTCCAAAGGCAGGTTTAGGTTACAGGTATATCATTGACCATGTGATATGGTTTTATCAACTTTATTTGTCATTTTTGCTCTGTTTGAAAGGATAGAGTTTATTTTTTTCAATTACACTGCATTTCTATGATCCTGTCAACTACTTAAACTCATTAAAATTCATATTACATGTCTAATAATGATCACACTATTTGTCTTTTATTCTGGATTTTTTTTTTTATCTATTTAAGCCATTTTATTATCATTACTTGAACCTCAGACACTGAACTCACTTGTGTCAGCCACCTAGAGTCCTGAGACCTGAGACTTGACTTATTGGGTAGTATCCAACTGCTGTAATAGCTAAACAATGATGCATCCAATAAGGGCAAAGCTAAAAATATTGTATAAATGCAATCATAAAAAGTAAATGTGTCAATTTTGGACCTTTATTGCATCACATTTAATGTGTTAACTCTGACAGGCTAACAGTAAAAGTAGCACCAAAATGAACAATAATTGATTTTTGTATCAAAATCTCACAGCTGATTTCTTCATTAACATTTTGTCGATCTGATTTTGAATTTCACAAGAATTTAGCCCAGAAGCATAGCTGGAAGTGTCTGCAAAAATAGAGGCTGATGTCTCTACTTGTGACTGACAGCAAGGTTTGAAAAGTACAGTAGCACCCTGAACGCCTCACAGAGAGAATCAGTGGCTGGTTGATTTGCAGATAGTAATGTCATGATGTCCCCCTCGGCACCATCCTCCATGTTCCTCATTACTGCTAATGTCAGAACCTCCTTTGCTTTTATTTTCTCTCTCTCTCTTCTCTGCTCTTCTCTCCCCCCTCCAGTTCTCCCTCTTGTTCCTCACTCTCTTTTAGTCTCCCTCTCTTGTTCTCTCGTACTGTCCCCCCCCCACCCCCCGTCTCGCTCCCTCTCAGCCCGGGTGTGTCTCTGAGCTCACCTCACAAAGCCGAGCGTCACAGAATCAGAGCGGCGTCTGACATGACATGCAGCAGACGGCTGTGAGGAGCAGAGGGGACACACACCTCTTGACAGCAGAAGGCAGGGCTCCTGTGCTCCCACTAATGAGACCCCTGACTGCAGTGTCAAATACACTCTGTGTACGTGTGTGTGTGTGTGTGTGTGTTAGTGTGGGGGCGTGCCTATGCCTGCACAACAAAAAAATATGAACACAGATGCAGGAATAATAAACAAAAACAACAAAAAGAAGAGTACACAAATAAAAAGCAGGTACATGTGGTGTGGTGTGTGTCAGGCAGGCGGAGGTCACGCTGCGGTGAATTACATGTATACAGAAAAATTCATAGATGCTGGATTACCAAACAAATTTACATATTACTATTGTTATGGCAGCTGTGATCACACCTCACTCCATCACAGCTTAAGATACATAATGTATGAGAGTTTTATTCAGTGTTTTACATTAAAACTCATTACTTTCAGCAGGCTCCGTGTCCTCATACAATCAAATGCTGTGATGCGCACTGCACAACAATAGATTATTTAAAGGAGACATATAATAGCACCTTTTTTTCACCTTTTAACACAGCCACCTTTAGTCTAAATGAAACATATGTATCATGATTTGCTCAAAAAATAATTCCCAGAAATAGTTTTGACCCTCTATAAACCAGCTCTGAGCAGCCTTCCTCAAAACGCTCCATTTTGGTGTGTGTGTCTTTAAATGCACTATGAGCTCCTTCTCATCTAGCTCCTTGCTGTCAGGGGGTGTCCCAACACACAACACAAGGACAGCTGTGTGCCTCCATGACTATGGGTAGTGATGGATGGGTGGAGATACCAGGTGAAGGTTTTATAAGTTGTTGTATTTTCAGACAAAAATGGGCCACCAGCAAAAGACTGGGCTGTATTTCTTTACATTTCATCCATCCGTAGATACTCAGGATACTAAGTATACACACAACACTGCTAAAAAGTGGATTTCCACATGTTCCTGCTCCCAGGTCTTCTGAATCAAAGAAGTAAGTGCTCCAGAGAGCTCAAACCTCCACCAAGGCATTCCCAACATTGTCTGGCAAGTTATTGTCAAAAATGCTGAAAACTGGCAACAACTCTAAATGTAAAGAAATCCTATGAAAACATTCCTTAAATCCACATCCGAATTTGGATCACCACCAAAATCTTATCACAATTTCCTTGAACTATGACCAACATTCTCCGAAAACTTCATCAGAATCTGTTTATAACTTTTTGAGTCTTCCTGTCATAAATAATGTGTAGAGCTGAGCTGGCAGCTCTGCAGTTTACCTTTGTTAAATTGAAGACTCTATCAATCCAAACAGCACTCTACTGACAAAACAGTGAACCTCAGTATTTAATTCATGAAATAGTTTGATGCAATGAGTTAGAGTAGCTGTTAAAAGTGTGCAGCAGGGTACTTGCAACTCATTGTATTTTAATTGAGTCTGCTATCTTTAATGAACAAAGGTATCCATTTTTGTGAGTCTCTGTGTGCCGTCCTTAGTGGTGTCTAGTGAGCAGCATGTACTTGAATATTTCTTTTAATACCTGCCTTAAGGCTACGGATGGAAATTGAAAACCAATTCAAATCGAGAATTAATAAGAATTGTTTCAAGGAGCAGCATTTGTCAATGCAGAACAGCATAAAATATCAGAAGTGGCATGTGTTTGACATTGTTAACACTGCAAATCTGTGTAAGCAAACCTTTTTCACACAGGAATCAATAAGGGAATCAGTCAACAATCAGACTGAAAAGCAGAGTCAACAATAGCATTGGTTCCAAAAAATTCTTACTAGATTCCAGTAGAGCAATGGATGTAATCTAGCTGCTGCGCTTATTGGCATATTTACTGTACATTGAAGAGTATTGCTGATATGCTGGTCTCTGACCCTACTCAATGAATATAACTAATACATAAAAATTATAGGATTACTTGCAGTGTGAACCAGGAGGTCCACGTCTTTGACTTCACTTTTACCTTCAGGCCACTTGTGCAAAAGTCAATACCTATGTCTGGCAACACAGATCCTAACAGATTTTGAACCTGTGGGAGACCACAGCGATCAGTACCGCCTACATCATGTCAGACATTAAAATCCTCTGGAGGCACCAGACATTCCCACATTGCTGGTGTAGTAACAATTTCACGTGGAGGACAATTATTTTATCTGGCATTGCCTGTGACTATTATAATCCAAAAACACAAGATATTTACTATTTATCTGATATTTACTATTTGTTATTGGGGAAGACTTGACACTACATAAGATAGTTGTAGTGACAGCACACACGTAAGGATAATTTAGACAACAAGACAGATTTTCAGGCCAAGTCCCTAACCTCATATTTGAACAAATTTTTGCCCAAAATCTGTCCTAAAATCTTCTTGCATGTTGCAGGCTTAGGATGAGTCATTTAAAGAAAAAATATACCCCTCCAATACTGTGCATTTGCACCAAATATTACAGCATTATCCAATTACACAATATCCCATCATCCATTTATTATCTATAGAGCTTATCCCTCCAGTCAAGCAGACCTGGAGCCAATCTCAGCTTACAGTGGATGAGAGGCAGGGCACACTCTGGGCTGGACACCAGATGACCACAGGGTTGACATGTAAAGACAGACAACCATTCACACAAGGGTAATTTAGAGTCACTAGTTACTTAACAAGCATGTTTTTGGTCTGTGGGAGGAAACTAGATTGCCAAGAGAAAACACATGCATGAACGGGAGAACATGCAAACCCCAAACAGACTCAGGGAGTCAAACCAGCAACCTTCTTCCTGTGAGGCAGAAGCACTAACCTGCTGCCCCACTGTGCAGCACATTACACAACATACAGTCAAAATGACATAAAATTACTGAACATGAAATGGTGCAATTTAAGTATTGTTTTTTTCACCTTGAGCTCATGTTTCATTCAGTGGGAAATACTAAGTCTTACAGTAAATCTTACATTTCCTGACATTTCTTCCTACAAATCTAAATGCCTCATGACCTTTGTCTCCATCCTTCTGCATTTACTTTGTTATTTTACTTTCTTATTAAATTAGGGCCTTCTTATTCCTTTACAGAACAAGACTAACTATGCTTATTTAGGAGAAAATGAGGATCTTCTGGTTGATCCAAAGCACAACACAAGCTTAACCGTAAAAAAAAAAAGTACAGATTTAGGAGTAAATAGCCAAAGGGGGCAGATTATACATAACGCTTTATGTCACAAAGTGCAGATTGCTCTTGACTTTTACACTAAGCTGTCTGACAGTTTTAAAGTAAAATAAGATACTTAAAGGTGCAGAGTAGACTCTGAATGCCATCCTCAACTTCTGCCTGTATCCACAGTGACAGTGATACACATACAGCTCACAGTGATCAGTGCTACATGAATACCAGGTTTGTTTTTAGTCACCCTGACTTGAGCCTCTCGAGCACACTATCACAAGGAGCAGTAGTGTTGTGTTGGACCGGTGGATCAGCGGGGGAGACGTCCCTTTGTGAGAAGAACTCGGGGACGTCTCTCCTCGTAGACCGGGGCAGAATATTCCTGGTGGTGAACGCAGCACAATGAGCTGATGGATGGTTGAGATAGGGCACAGTGCAATATGGACACGATTTCATGGTGTGATAAATCTCAGCAGGGGCCTGTGGCTAAGTGTAATATGAAATCCCTTATCTATGTATCTGCTTCATAACAGCACCTATCTGCTGCGGCTGGATCTGCCTTTGTTTCTGTTCGCCTTCTCCTCTGAGCTTGAACGCCACTTTTGATCACATCTACAACAACAACATGTGCGAGTGATAACACATCTTTTTAGCCTGTGTTTTTGAAATATGATGTGATGAATTATCTAAATTGAAAATTGTCACTGCAGAGATCCTCTCCTATTATCTGTGATCACACTGATAGGCAGTTTTATTAGACTTTTTGCATAAAGAACTCAAAACACGCTCTACAACCTGGACTGTGTTCATACAGACACAAGTTTAACCATCAGTATATATTGATACTGATATCTGTATTTATTTTTTAAATTAGATATTATTGTCATTTTCTACTATTGCTTAATCAACTATTTTTTATATACTTCAATTTTAAAGAAATCAGAACTCAAACCATTGAAATGTCGTTGGCTAACAGCCACAGAGAAATAAATTTATAACTACAAGTGCTCCAAGAGCATAAACCTCTGTCAGGGCATTTCCAACATCGTTGGGTGAATTATTGTTAAAAAGGTGTAAAACTGCCATATCTGTCACAATATTAACAAGTTACTGAAAAATGTTCTGCATCCATGGATTCTTACTAACACCAAAGTCCGATCACTTCTTCCTTGTGTCATGACCAACGCTCTGGAGCATGAAGTATCAGAAGTTGAGTCTGCTTAGAGAGAAACTCCCTGTATGAACTCTCTATTGACCCCAGGAGACGAAATATGTGGTTTCACTCTGGGAGACTTAAATGAGGAAATAGTCCTATAGGCTGAAAAATGGTAAAAACTACAGATCTGAAACTTGGACAAAACTGAAATGTTATCATAAGAAATTATATGTTTTTATACTGAGGAGGCAATATGGCCATCTAAATACAGCCTCTGTTTGGCCTGAATGGGCTTAATGTGATTATGGATAACATTTTAACACAAGGGCGGCACAGTGGCACGGCAAGTAGTGCACGTGGCTCACAGCAAGAGGGTTGTCAGTTTGATCCCTTTGTCGGTCAGGACCTTTTTGTGTGGAGATTGCATGCTCTCCCCATTTTTTATTTTTATTGTTTCTTTTGGTCTTTTTATTAGATGCAAAGATTTTCAAAAGACAGGTTTTTTTTTTAACACTTTATTGTTTTTATCCTTATTTTTTCATGTTAAAAATAAATCTTGAATGTACAGATTCAACTGGAAATGGGATTGCACCTTTATAATATCGTCCTTTAAAGGACATTAAATCAAATATTTAACACACAGCATATGACTCTGTCTGTGTAATGGCTTCTTTCTTATGCTCATGATTATCTGCAGGGGCGTCTAAAGTCTCACGCTCATGGCCTCTCCTGTCACATACGAAGGCTGTTGTCCTGAATGTGGGCAGCTGACTTTTAAACTGGCCTGTGGCTCCTTTCCTGCATGTCATTCCCCTCTCTATCACTCTCCTCTGTGTCTGATTCTATCCATTGCTGTACCCAAATGAAGGCACGAAAGCCCAAAATTAAATCTTTAGAAAAAGGTATGGCTGTAAAACTGCTCTACTCTAAATCTATCTTGTTTTATTAATCCTCTCATTTATTTCCGTGTATTGTTGCACCTGCAGTGGAGCACTCTCCAAAGTGTGAGTGTTATTCAACACCGTCTCTTTAGGATTTCTGATTAAAAAGAAAGAAATGAAGTCGCCCTCCTATCCTCTGATTAGCTTAATCCAATAGGTTAATTGACTTTATCAGGGCGCACCAAACAGACGAGCTGCCATCCCAGGCTGCAATAAAAATCCCTCTAAAATGATGAAATTGGAAAATACCCTATATTTCTTTTAAGATATTTCTTAATATACAACTACAGTTTCATATCACATTGCCGGAGAAATAAGGCACTTTCTCCCAGGAGATGAGAAAAGAATTGAATTTTTCCTTATCGGTCATCTATTTTTCCACAGAATGCTATTACTTGCTGCCTGCCGTTGCTTGGCAACAGGAAATATTAATAGGACCTTTTATTAGCTCGGCTTTACCCGTGGAGTACTAAAATGAGGAAGTGGAAAACATGAATGTGTTACATAAATCTCTGAACCTTTCAGGGTTTGCACAAGTCTCTGTTTGTCCGCTGATTTATGGCCGTGATGGTTCATTTATAGGAGAGGGGGGTGTGAAATGCCACATGGAACATTAGCCTGCGGGACAATTTGAAAATAAATAATCACAGAAAAAAGTAAAGAGAGAGCAGTTTAAGGAACGGATGTGATTTTTTTCCTTTATTGTACTGCAGATTTCAAGAAACCATCTAGTAGGGCTGGGTAATACATCAAGTTTATTGGACATTATCATTATATTTTGAAATGAGGTGCATGGTAAGACAATATTGCTTATATTGATATAATTATAGTCTTCTGACTTCAGCTTGCCATTATTGAGTGCAATGTTTAAATGATTTTTTAATAACAAGGTAACATGATAATAAAGAAGATTGTTTACAGCAAGAACTACTTACAGAAAAATGCATATTGACACCAAATCAATCTATTTTGTTTTTCAAATGGGCAATTAGGACTTTTTATTCAAGTCATTTAAGAAGTATTTTACTATTAGAAAAATAAAATGAAAATTTAGGCCTCATTTTAAAAATCCAAAATTAAATGTTGTAACCTTAATGTTTTCATGAAATACTCTGGTCTATGTTTAATGAAGAACTGTCATTCTGAAAAATTAACTAACGCTAAAGCAGACGGCATCCACACAAATCTCTTCATGAGCAGCTAATGTTTACAGGCTTGCAGTCACTTCTCACTGTCATCATGCTTGACACATTGTACATTGGATCCAGCTGCACTGCAAGATTGTTAAACGTCAGATCTGTGACATGTTGGTTAGTTTGAGCTAAAACAAACCTTATATCCATGATGTAAATTAAGAAAGCTCTACATGTTTTGGGTACAAGTAGGGGGGGTCCAAGGAAATATGTTGGTAACCACAGGTATATGGGGTATGACAATGCTAATCAGAGTTTGGACACCACCACATTATATATGGCTGGGCCCCTGAAAAACACAGTGAGGGCCCTTTAGAGGTGGCTTAGTATAAATTAAACCCATGTGCTGGATCAGAAGTGCTGGTGCCAACATTTACCTCTTGGCTTATCACTGGTTAGGCCTTTTTTGTCCCATTAGCTGCCATGCCAACATTGATTCTGGTCCTTAAACGGCAGAACTCAGTCCAACAGTGAGGGCCCAGTGGTTAAGTCACACAGACCTTGCAGAGTGGTGATATTGGATAAAGGGCCTGTAACATTTTCAGAAAGAATAGTTTTATGTTTTAAAACGTGCTGTATTATAGTGAACACCTTTAAATTAACATGTATTTTTGTTGCCTTAGGAAGTGTGAGTATTTAGGTTAAAAGCAAAGTCTGGTTATCTTCTAACCTTTGTAAGTTTGGACCCCAGAAAGGTTTCCTCTTTCCCCACCTTATAGGCGGCCTTGAGTACTGTATTTAGTGGATAGGAGGGATTTTGGAGACACACAGTATTTTTATGCAATTTGGACATTGTATTTATTGCCATGGTATCAAACAGATATTAATATAAAGTGGTTCCGGACTAAGTCCAGCAGAAGTGAGTTAGCACTTAGCACTTCCTGGTTCCCAAGCCTGAAATTATATGAAACTAAGAATACCAGTTACAGATAAATGCCTGAGATGAGGTTCCCTGTGAACACACACATACAAGATTTAATTGTTTTAATCTGAAATAATAAAATGCATCTAATATTGACTGCTTTTGAATTCAAAGTTTTTTATGTTTTAAAGGATGGTTGCTGACAAACTGCTGACAAAGATTGCAAAAATGGCTGGGGACTAAATTGCAAGCATTTCTAGTCATTTTTAAAATAACAATTATGAATACACTATTGCCACAGTCATGAGGACCAACTTGATCAGGTCACTTAGTAAGAGGAAATTCTCAAACAAGAGGTAAAGACAAGACGGTATTTATCGAAAACATTGTAGCTGCTCTTGAGTTGAGCCGCCATGTTGTAGTTCCATAGAAACTAATATAGTAATAGCAATATCTTTTTACTCTTGATGATAATATTTAAGCTTAAAAAACATGAAAAATAGGTCTGTTGATCAAGATAATCACAAAGAAAAGAACATGTAAGTTCCAAATTCTTTGTTCGCTACAGATCTTATTATCAACAATGATGCAAAACACAGTGAAAAATTAAGGGAACTCAAAAGATGCTAACTTCAGCGTTGGTTCTATAAAAAAACCTCCTTCATCCCTGCATTTCTCTATTGTTTAATTTTTACTAAAATTCTTTCAAATTTTGGAACTCTTGTAATATGGCAGACACGTCTTATATTTTTTTACAGGTATGAAAAATCACAATTCAGCCATAAAAAACTAAGATATGAAATATTTGTCCATTCATCCAGCCCTACCATGAAACAAGAAAGGGGATTTTTTTCTGCTACAGGCATTGATTATCCAGAATCAACATAGGAATACAAGCCCTGCTCTGTCACTGAGGCCTGTTGAACTGTGGTGAAAAGCAGCAGACGCTCCATCATTTTCAGCAGACGCTTTAATCCCTTTAAAAATGATTCAAAATGAAGGTCTTTCAGGAGAGAAATAGCTTTTTCTTCATCTGAATGGAAAGGCAAAGCTTCAAAGAGCTGAGAGTCTTTAACGGCACAATTTTTAAAGTCCACATAGGAGAAGTCAAAACGCGTTTCATTACAACATTCCTAAAAAGTCACCTCAGTTCAGGCTCAGAATTAGAAGATGCTTTCTGTAAATGCATCGCTTTATCTCTAATCCACCTTCTTTCTCTCTCTTCCATGTTTATACAGAAGCCAGCAGGTGTACCAGATGCGATAATACGTTTTTTCGCCGAGACCCTCCATCAGAGAGCGAACACATTAAAACACACCTCTGCCTCTCTTATCATTAATTCATTCCAGCTTGTCTGTGACAAGTTCAGTTGACATCGCAGCTCATATTTCATTCACACAAGCTTGGAGAGCGAGCACCTGCCAGGAGCACTTAATACCTCATGAGTAAAAAGTAAAGAAAGGGAGAAAGAAAACAAGCGGCAATTGAACATGACAATCAGGGTGGGATTAACACCCGATAATTAACCCCAACAACTACAAGATAAAGAGCCGGCGAGGAAAAATTCTCCCATAGAAATGCTGTGAACAAAAGAAATTAGAGCGTTGATTTGAATATGAATGTAGCCTGAAGATCTTTAAGGCTCTACATCTTTCATTAGAAAAAGACTGACCCTCATTCAGGCAGATTTCTTCCATTGTTGGAAATAGCAAATGAGATAATACCTGAGAGTTTGATGGAGCTGCATCCACAGCTCTCTCTGCCAATACAGTGTTTTTAAAAAGGGAGCCCTGGTCCCTTGGGCGTGTACAAAGGTGTTGCCTAAGAAGTAAAGTAAAGGAGAGAAGTGGAGCAAATAACAAAAGTCTAGTGACTATATTTTAGACAACATTATTTTAGTGCAGATTTTTACATGGGATGGGGGGTGGTTTTGCCTCTGTGTGGGCAGCGGTCAAAACATTGAGAATTTTGAGTTGTGCGCCCATACATTTTTCCATCTGTCCATCTGAATCTATAAAATTATTACAAATTAATTTTCAGCAAACTCATGTTCATCTTTTGCTAGTGAATACTATTAGCCCTGTCATATGCCCAGTGCAAAATGTTTTTAAGTACAAGGCGCAGGGGGGCTTCCTGACTTTCCACCTGACACATATGTCATTTGTACGCTCTGCGCTCACACTGTTAAAATAGCAAATGATCTTGTGCTCCCCTTTGCTGCCAGGTGTGTGTTTGTCTCAAAATGAGAATGAGGAGTGGTCAGACCCAAGTGTGCATGTTCCTTACTTGTTTGGTAGTGCTTTATACCTCCTTCAGCCTGGTCTGAAGTCTGTGGTGCAGTGTTTCTGCTATTTTGAGGACACATAAGAGAGATTGGCACAAATCCGCGAGATCAAAACACACACTTTACGAGTTTGTTTACTCAGATGGGATGCAGAACAACACAACTCCACAGTTAAATATCAGAGCATTTGATGAAAATGACAATTTAAAGTTCATGAGAAGAAGGAGCTGGCTTCTTTGGTAGTGCTCCTTGGAGAGCCATTCCTCTGCCCTCCAGTGCTCACAATACTCCCAGAAACAGAAAAAAAACATGTGCTTGCAAGAAATTAAAAAGTATCTCAAAACATGGAGTTACATTTCTTATATTCATAAACATAATATTGAATCTCACTGATAATTATGCTCACAGATAATAAAACAGGCTGTCCAGTGCATTTTACATACACAATAGAGAACTGAGCCAAAGATTTCTGCAGGAAAATTAGAAAATAAATGATTCAAAACCAGCAGGTATTTGATGCATTTGATCCATCATGAACATAAATCTTCCTGATCCTGACAGTTTTAACTACTGATTTAAATAATCAGAGCCACAAAAAAATAATACTTTGTTAATCCCAGAGGGGCAACTCAATTGTTTAGTTGCAAACAACTTACATACATTATAGAAATAAGAAACCAAGATATAACATCAAAATAAGACTCAAGTGTTAATTTGAAAGGAGAAAAGCCAAAAAAAGCACAGCACATTGTTACAAATAATAATAATAATACTTATTATAGAAAATTAAACTAAAATATTAAATAAATTAAAATGAATGAAATGCAAAATTTTAGGGTTTGACACGAGTAATTGACATTTGGAGTGATGAGTTGTAAAATCCTGAATCAATTGATTAATTGACTGATTAATTGGTTGTAAATTCATGAGGTTTCACTTCTACATTTATGCAGAAATGCCTGTATCATCTTTTCGATTATATCTTGTGCTCTGGATGCCTCAGTAAAAAAGCACTTGAATCTGAGAATTAACATGTATCACACAGTGTTCTGTGTGTTCTCTGAGTTTCATGGCCCCAAAAAGGAGGGGAATTAAATAGTCCAGCGGAAATTCAGAGCAAACAACTAAACCCCACTGTTAAATGGAAAAATACCAGCTGCTGGCAGATGGCTGGCATCAAAACTCAATAGAGTTTTGTGTATTATATTGTTTTTATTCCTTATTTTACTTGGTAATATTTTATAGTGAAGCGCTTTGTGGCCAGAGTGCTGGGTGCTGTATACTGTATAAATAAACTTTACAAACTTAAATATGTCAAGAGCCCTCAAGGTGATTTTCTTTAAACTTTGTACACATGCACACTTTGACTTAAAGCAAAAATTGATTAGATGTCAAAGGTCAATGTTCATAAATCTACAAGTTTGTCCCTTGCTTGTAATCACAAAATGCTCTCAGAAATGTTGATAAAACCCTTAGTCAAGGAAGAATTGGGTAATGGTCAAGGTTATGGAGCCTCATGATTATCCTTCCATTGTGAACACAATATCTCAATAATGTATTCAAGGACTTTTTTTTTCCAAACTTGCACAAATTACCACTTTTACTAAATAAATAACTGTTATTTTGATGGTCATGGGTCTGAGACCAAGGTCAAAAGGCCTTATGTTCTCCCCTTGCTTGGTCATGGTCATGTTCTTTCCTTGCTTATAACTGCAACATCTTGCTCTATCTATCTATATATCTATATAAATCTATATATATATATATATATATATATATATATATATATCTATATATATATATCTATATATATATATATATATATATATCTATATATATATCTATATATATATATATATATATATATATATACTGTATATATGTATGTATGTATGTCAGTAGCAGGCAATAGGGGAAATAAATGAGTAACAAGTTAGTCCCTTTAGTTATATGTTCATTAATATGTTTTTTTTTTATCAATATGATACATTTTTTAAAAATCATGGTAATATACTAGGTTTTTTACATTTTTTTAGACGGCCAGCGCTACATGAGGGTCCTTGGCATGGAAAGTTTAGGAGCGCCTGTGCTCATTCACGGCCATAATATAATAATATCCCCAGATGATTATACATTCATCATCTGTTACATATTCAAAACATCACACTTGAGCCAGTCTGATGGTGGCTAATATTGCATGCATCACTGAGAGACATGAAAAAAATGTAATCAAAGATAATTTATTCCAGTCGCCAGCGCGGGTCACATGAAATTGAAAAGCATTTTAAATATAGCGTAATTGAATATGGAGGCTCTCTGTTTGAACAGGTTTCAGATGTGGATGTTAAAGTGCAGGTGGAGCGCTTATATAAATGCTCACATATTCAGCAAAGATAATAACGAGTTTGGCTTTAGGCAAGTTTTGATGTAAATAAAGACACAAACAACAACATGACCACTTCACTTTTGAGAGAAGAAATTATTCAATAGCAGCAGAGATGTGCATCTTTCTGATACGATCAATGCAACCCGAGCACGGCTATTAAATGTCTAATGTGTTTTGGAACTTGTGGATGCAATGACAGAGTGAACATTAACAGAGAGAGAGAGAGAGGGAGGGGGGGCAGCGAAGTGCATCAGAGCGTCAGAGAAAAGAGCTCTCTGAAACAGATCAGGTTTGGTCAGGAGGGGCTTCAACATAATAAGTATCAGCTAAAAAAGAAACATGTATGAAATGAAAATGGCCTCTTTACTAAATTAGGAGGGCACAGTTAATTAAGACTTTCAGGTTTGGGGAGTCAGCAGTTGGTTTTAGTCCATTTTTATTTCCTTGTTGACAAATTTATCTTGTTTGAATCTTAGTTTGGCTGTGGCTAAACTTTAACGTCAGGATTAGACTGTATGATTGTTATTCTCTTTTAAAACGGCACCATGTCTGACACTGCTTTAAAAACCTTTCCTGCATCGGCCAACAGACTGGCAACATACAGTTATGATCCTGGCCAATCATTGTGTGCTGTCCATATGACGGATTCTGCTGTCTTACTACTGTGAGTTCGTAGTCAGGGGGGAATTGATACACCATGGTATCACAATATTTGCAGTGACAATAGTATTTCTATATATGGCTGCCAAGTATTAATGATTTTAATTGTCTCAACTTTCAGCATTTAATAAAGCTCTTGGTTCTACAGAAATAAAATCAACCACTCTTAAAGTTCACATGATGGTGCTGTTGAGCCATTTACAGGTGAGGTCAACAGAGAGAGAGAAGGAGAGAGTTAGTAAACAAACATGACAGCACAGGAGAGGGACAAAAAGAATACACCATTTGCATTGGCTGGCTTAACAGCTGTTAAAAAGATGATTGCAGTAAGATGAAGACCACCTCACTCCCTTACTACAAGACTCTGGGTTCTATCATTTATGGATGTTATCTATCCTGAATTGTCACCTGCTCGAATAAATGGAGCCTCTGAAACTAATCCGTGTAGCTGGAGAACTGCAGCAGATTCACTAAAGGATCTTTTGATTTAATTTTCTCCCTTCAACCATTTTTTCTTTAACATATTGTATTTGGAAATACACAGTTTGGATGTATAATATGTGTATATATATTCATGTTTTTCTCACTGTACAGGAGGGAAAGAATCTGTAGCAAGATCAACAAATCTGATGTAAGAATACATCATTATATATGCATGGTCCTGGTGGCATCCCCTTTTATTTTATTTTATTATAAGTTTATTGTGTATTTGTGTGGTTTTTTTGCCCCTGGGAGGGTGTGGTGGTGTTTTATTATATTGTTCATTAAGTCATACTGTATGTTATTTCTCTGTCATGTTAATGTTCTGCTAATTTGTTAGTCTAGTTAAAGAAAAAATAAAAAAAAACAAGAATATACCATCAGCATTTAAATCTGTTGTGTGGACTTTCTTTGGAATTATAAAGGGACATATGAGATGGACATAACATGGAGTTTGTAAGGAGAGCACCGCTAACCTCACTTGGCATCATCCAAGGAAAAGCACAAGCTAAAGACAGGAAAGATAATGCTAAGCTAACACTGCTAAAAACCCAGCCAACATGACATGCTTAGCTTGTCAAAGCTGCTGATCAACTCTAAATGACTAAGAAAACAGTGCAATCCAGTATTTAGTTTTTGTGCAAGGCCTCACCATGTTGTGGAGCTTTTGCCACATGCTGGCTGGAGCCCTGGTATATGCATTCACCTCTGCATTATTTCACTGACACAACAGTACTGAAGCTCTACAGAGCGGTGGAGGTAGAGGTTAAAGAGTGACTGAGAGCATGTTGAATTAACTTGCTTCATGTGAACTTCAGTCTGTGAGGTTTGCTCCTGTTTTAAGCAAAACTGACTGAAGTGACATAAATACTCTGATAAATAAAATTCTATTTTAACTCTTTGAGTAGATTGATCTAAAGTTCGGCATCCACAACATTCAAAATGCCCCTTCGATAATCAAAACGCTGACATCACATGGCTTCTTCCAGTTCTTTACAGTCTATCGTGTAACCAAAGCCTTGTAAGACCTCTAATGTTGATTAAATATATAAAATTTATCAGTGAGCCTGATGCTAAACTAAAAACAAAAACATTTCCATTTAACATATAGCTGCAGTAAAAAGCCAAATGGCAGCTTGGTGTTGCAGCCCTGTCCCAGTTTCTGTTTATTTTGTGTACTATGATATTATGTCCTGTGTATAGTTTCTTATAGACAGTGTGTTTTTTCATCACAATATTGTCTTAAAAAGAACTCACTGCTATATTTGACCAATCACAATCTTATTAAATAACATCTGAGCTTTGGTTTCTTAGTGTGCATATTATTATTGATAATATTGTCATTTTCTACCTTTGTTTTCACCCCAAATCCTTAAACCTTTATACCACTTGTTTGCTGTATGCAATCATTTCCTTATTGTGAGCAATAAAAGAACTGACCCTTTAATGAGCCCCACAAAGGAATTTTATCCAAAAACATAAAGAGTTCAGCTAACACTTGTCTGAAACTACATTTCCCCGCTGTAAAAGAAAACAACAAGGTGTTCTGGCTTACATGTTCCTTCATTACTGTGAACATGCATAATATCAATTTCATATTTACTCACTTGTAAACCTAATACGTGTCAGGAAATGCTTGCAGAAAGAATCAATACCTTTGCTAAAAACTGTATTTTCAGGAGGGTAATTATAAAGCCTCTTTTAAAGTCAACTTTCTTCCTTTTGTTTAGTTTTATCTTAGGTCTGCAGGCACTGTTTTGTGGTCGATAATTTATTGATGTTTCTTTTTGTCTCTTTACTGAATGCAATGATTTTAAAAAGAAAGAACTCCAAAGTTTTATTCCTTAAATCGAGGATGGGGAGCTTTTTTCAACAAGCAGGCCACATAAAGTAAATACTCACTGCCAAGGGGCAAAATATTTACGAGATGAATAATGCTCTGAACAAGACGATCAATATGAATTTTTATAAAAAGGTCAAATATACAACTTTCACCAGCATTTCTTTAATCACCATAAATATTTTCAAGCTTAAATCCAAAAAGAGATGCTCATTTCAATGAACTTTATACAGAATTAAAGTAATTTAAACAACTTTTTCATGTAATAGCCAACAAAGGTATAACCCACTAACATTTCTATAGGCACTTGTAATAAGCATGTTTTTGGCCTCTGGAAGGAAGCAGGAGTGCCCAGGGAGAACCTAATCATCTACGGGGAGAGCATGCAAACTCCACACAGAAAGGCCCTGACTGATGGATTAAACCGTATTGATGTAAAGCATGTGCACCACCTGCTGTGCCACCATGCTGCCACGATCATATTAAGTATGAAAATTTAAAGTATAAAATTGCTTCTGGACAAAGGGATCCAAACTTCCACCATCTTCTAAACCAGTGGTTCTCGACTGGTGGGATGGGATCCAAAAGTGGGTCACATAACTATTCTATTTCCCTACACTGGTGAAAGTCCCTCAAAACTGTTATGAAAACCTTGTTAAAAAATTAATCTAACTGTATGTTACCTTTAACTTTGCTCCAAAGGTAAGTAACTGCTGTGCTTCTGTGTTAATTTTGACAGCACTTTTTGATTTAGTTTTAGTCTTTTGCCTAAAATATCTTTTAGTTTAGTCATAATTTAGTCATCTAAATTGTTTTAATTTTAGACTAGTTTTAGTTGATGAAATTTCACAACATTTTAGTCGACGAAATTTACTGTAAATTTAGTCGACTAAAATATGAAGTGTAAAGTGTAAGGCATTTTTTATGTTTCCTTGAATTCCTGAAGTCATGTTTTACACTTGGATCCCACCACCATGAAGCTAAGGCAGTTGTGATTGGATGTCCCTCATAACTCATCCAACCTTTCCACACAACCAAAGTAGCTGTGATTGGATATATTTCTAATTTGTCTCTACTTTCTACATGACCAAATTAGGTTTGATTGGATTAAGTCTCTATCAAACATTTTAGTCTAGTTTTTATCTGTTGACGAAAATGTAAGTTAATTTGGTTTTAGTTTTTGGCAATGTACACTTGTTTTTTTAGTTATAGTCTAGTCTTCGTCAGGGGAAAAAAGGGTTGTTGATGAAAACTATAATGAAAATAATTAGTTGACAAAATTGACACTGCTGTGCTTTTAAGTTGCTATACTTTAACCTCTTAGAAAAACAGATCCACAACAAGTTCAAGATGAAGTTCGCCACTAGCAAGTCTTTTGTTTATGGTAATAACATCACATTTCAGAATTTGTTCTCAATATCTTACTAGTTAACACCACATTACAGTGGAATGAGCAGCACAGCTAAAATTCCTGCAGCTGGTTTGCAGAGGGCAGCATTATTTGGTCTCAGTCCTGGTATTAATTCCAAACTAGGATAAAGTCCTGCGAGACTGGTGAAGTCAAAAACAGACCGTGAAGAGGGCGGCCCAGGAAGACAACAAAAGAGACAAGAGAGAGAAAAAAGAAGACCAGTTCCTGACCCTTGCATCACTGAGGAACCGTAGGCTAACTTTCAGGGGACGAGGGGATTTTGGCACACTTCTTGGACAATACCCACACGTTTAGCTGTGCTGTTCATTCCAAAAATGCACAATCCTCACAACTTGTACCTCATTGTAAAAGTGACTAATAAGGTTTTCCAACCATCTGAAATCAAATACCAATTAGGATGATTAAAGGGGAAAAATAATCACACAAATAGTGTTTCCAAATTCTTTTGAGGAGTATTTATTTATAATGAATATGTTGTTTGTCATTGTGGAGATGTGTTTCCTCCGGCTAAGGTTCAAGCTGCAACATTTTTCATAGAATAAATATGACTGATTAAATATTTTCTTCAATTTTAGTCATAACGTCTTATCAAGTAGGTGGTTGTTTATCCTGGGGCTTGACCACTTGAGAGCCACTGCTCTGTACAACATGAAGTTGAATATTTTACACCTTATGCACCATGGAAACAAACACTATCTCCTCCATCTAACAGCCCCCTTACTATGATAAACTGTGGCTATAAACCTGCTCTGCTCCAAATCCTTTTTGTTATACAATCGCTCTATTTACTTTATGTTTATATTGTTGCACCTGCGATGGAGCACTTTCCTCGTACTTGAATCACATAGAAGCACATTAGAAAAAGCAGGAGCTCTCAGTCTTTTGTTGAGACAGAATAACCTTATTTCACTCAACTGAATTATCTCTAAAATATCTAATAATGAAATCCAGGAGGTACAGAAAAACTGGAGGTATCTGCTCATTTTTGAATACGACTTACCTCTTTTCCTCTTTGCAATTTCTTCTTGCTCCCCCCCTACAATGCCCTCCTCTCTGTCTCTCTCTCCATCCTCCCCCCTCCTCCCCCTCTTCATCCAACTCTATTGCACTCTTTTCATTGCCCAGCTCACGTATTGAATCTGCCTGATGAAAACAGATCTCACTGCAGCACCACAATAGAATGGCTGATGCAGGAAAGATGAACCCTAATGGATTTTTTTTTCAATGTGCTCAAGATTGAATATAAGGCCTGACCTCCAGATGTAGTGGATCCATTTCAACAGCACAGATATTGTTTATAGTGAGGACACGAAAAAACAGACACACAAACAGCAACAAAATCCCACTTTTTATCTACATACATCACAAAAAACTATCTCTCAGTCTCGCTTAGCAGCTAAAATTAGAATTAACCCTTGTTATTTATCCATCCATGTCAAGTGATGTAGTCATTATGATAGCATCTCATGTTTGAACTGCCGAGTTTGCTTAATTACTCTGCTCAACAGACTGTGTCAAGGTGAGGCCCCAATTTAATAGACACTCAGCTCTCAGCACAAATGAACCTCTGCCACGCTTTGCTAGTTTCGCCAGGCAGGCTATTTGATTTAGAAATTTCTGAGTTTGCTTTATATGCTGCTTTTTAGGGTGAAGTCGAAGAAGCAGAGCCGTGAAAAGACCTCCTGTCTGTTCAAGGGGCTTCTCTCCTCAGTCAGTTAGATGTTTAAAGGTTTGAGGAGAGAAGTCTGTTAGATTATGATTCTTTACCCGTTAAATTGATTTATAAATGAGAACTGGCTAATGCATGCGCTCTGTAGTTTTAGGTTGATAAAAGAGAAACTAACTACCATAAATGTTTGACGTTTTGTGCACTAAGCCCTGTTTGAATGTGAAAAGGTTGCCATTAGTGCTTTAAGGCCTGGCACAGTACATTAAAAGAACCAAAATAAAGCAGAGCCTTTACTGACATGCTCACCTGCTGTTGGCGCTGGCTCACTTTTACATCTATCTGAGGTCTATTGCTTCTTATAGCACATAAGAAACAAGAAAATAACATTAAACCATTATATTCTATGTTATTAGCTTTTAACTCCACTACTGCCATTAAAAAGTCAAAGTCACAATCAAGCATTTGTTGGAATACAGCTCTCAAGGTTCATTAGCTTTGACAAGCACTATGCCTCTTGCTAGCACTGCACTTTTATTATTTGTCATTGTATCCGAAAGGCAGATTATTATTGGGAAATATTTCATGTTGTACTCCTTAATAGTTCCTCTATCTTTAATTCTTAGTTGACTTATGGTTAAAATTTGTGATAGGGGACATATTCCACTTTCTGCTCTGTTGTTTTCTAGTCTTTTAAGTGAGTCACATTTTTTAAGAAAAAAATACAGTATTATCTTACGGTTTAATGACTCAACTCTATTATAAATTCCTATTTGCATGTGGTTCACTTGCTTTTAGTGTTATGGCACTTAAAGGACTTCAACACAAGATTCAAGTGAGCACTTTAGCAAGGCTAACCTGTATTTATAATCAGCTTGCTTGACTGCCTGACTTAAAGTCTTTTATATGTCCAAAAAGACCAAAGGAGACACATTTTAACACACACTAATCTATTTGAGGTGATTAATTGTTTTAATGTCCTTTATTCAAATTGTTTAGTGACAATACCTAAACTCTTTGGTGGAGATACGCTTTGCCAGCTTAGAACAGAAATAAACAGTTTTTTCTCCTTTGGATGCCTCATGCATATTAAAACAGCCGTGCAAAACTACCTTAATTGTTCATCTATTAGTTCAATTTTTACTACAAACTTGAAGTAAACATCTAGTAAAAGAAAACAAAGAAAATACAGAAAACTGGTGATTATCACTCGTTTGTTTCCTGAACAACTACAAACGCTGTAAAACAAAGCTTGAGAAATTAAGTAAAAAAGTTGAACCTTTCAAAATTCAGGAGAAAAGGTTTAATAGGAAAAGTTCATCCTTCGGGTGGAAACCAGTCCTTTTCAAGTTGGGAGCTGCACAGTTAAAAAGAAACTTGACAGTTCAGTTTAGCACAGTTACTTTTAATTGCTCCTCATCAGTTGGCTAGTGAATGATTTAAAGGGCCACATTGTTGGATGGTTACAGACTGAGCTCAGATTTTATCATTAAAATTTACGGCCAACTGGACGGCCATCCATGGACTATTTCAGGAAATTAGGTGCTCTTAATTCTGCATGAACTACATACTCAGTTGGACAAAATACTTCAGACGAACTTTTACTGAGCTAGTAAATAGAACAAATAAATTTACAGGTGATTGGAAATTCAAAAAAGACCTCGACAGGTATACTGCAGAAACTCTTGTCACATGATTTTTCAAAGATCCTTGGAAGTTGTTGTATATATTGCTCTTGTAGAGTAATTCCCTTTGTCTTTGTCCTGATTTAGCTGCCTATAAACTACCGAGAGCATAAACTTAATGTGGACAATATATCTGACATTTCCAATATGTGCTGCATTCATGTTCATTCTTCCACTTTTAAAACCAAAACACCTTTTAATAAACCATAAACCCAAGGTTGTCAGAATACCAATCCCAGGCACTTACCAGCATATTGTAGCAAATGTGTTTTTATAATAAATCCCATCATGCATCATTTCAAACATTTTAAATCTCATGCATTTTTATCCCACATCCTGCAGTATTCAATCTATTAAACCACAGACCGTGGGCCTGTGTAGCAGTAACAAATACCCTGACTGCAGGGAGGAAGACCGTCCAATCAACCACTGTCTCCACAGTAAAGGTCATGACCAAAATGTGAAATGAATATGAAGATAAATGACACCCCAAGCCAATACATTCCAGCATTATATATAATATATAGTCTGTTTATATTTCAGATCTTTATCAGCATAGTTTGGCTGCATGCTGACTGTTGTTTATCCTTATCTCCTCTGCTTAAGATGAACACAATACATTACACTCGACCTAGATATGCATCTGTATATATTTAATGTAGACTTTATATAATAGATGCTCTTTCTCTTCATTAACATACACGCTGCTGACTCGTCATGTGTGATGATGCTTCAACAACAATATAAAACATGTGTTCAACATTATGACCTATTATATTATCAGAGAGGCACAGCTGTCTGTGTATTTATTATGTTTCAGTCAATGTGGATTAAGTTATGGGGCTGTAAAATTTTGACCTTCAAGCCAAGAAGCGTCAATACTGGATGGTAGTTTGGATTTAGTCTGACAGTGCTTTCACGCCTGGATCATTTAAAGGTGTTGCTTTGAAACTATCTGGCATTCCCCCATGGCCAGGTTAATTTGGACACGTGAACACAGCAATTAAACTCACAACAACCAAGCTGAGGTCACAAAAAGAGGTGGTCTTGGTTCAACTGAACCCTGTAATGTTTCATTGAAGTGTAAGTGCCATTGACCCAGCAACCAGAAAAAAAAACATTACCACTGTAGTATATACATCATGTAAAAAAATATTTCCTGGAAAATACTATCTACAGTTCTCGATATATCATGATAAAACAGTGGCTGTTACAACACTAAACCAAAGTGGTTGTCAGCAATGAATGGGTAGAAGAGGAGATATTTGTATGAAATGGTTTTCTAGAATTTATACATTGAATTATGAGTTAATACCATCCTAATCCAGTCAAAACTACAGGGTACTTAGCTGAATTATTGTTTATCAGTTGACATAAATTACCAACTTAATCCCTGATAATTTACACACTGATATCTGAATTTTATCCATCTCTATCCAGTTAGTGCTACATGCTGGTTAGCTGAAGTCTTCCCTGTCTGTGATGCTTAGTTTGAGCCCCACCTCTTTAAGGCCCAGTCTAGAGTATTGTGTATAAAGAACACCAGCAATCACCAAGTGTTACCCTTCTGTATTTGTGATGGAGCCAACACAGAAATGCCTCAAACTGCAGTTCCTCAAGTGTCCACTTGGGGCTGGTTGCAGAAGCACAGGAAGTCACACACACACACACCCACACCCACACACACACATCCCATATGAAAAAAGACCTTTTGTCTGAATAGTTTATGTATTCATGTCCTCTCACTGTTAAGGTATTTTTTATTACTCGCTAGTTTAATTTAATTTAGGATTTAAGGTTGTGCATAGTTAGGGGCATGGTTGACAGGACTAGAAGCATGTGTGGGGTCCTAATTTGTTGGATTATGGCTTCTTAAGTCCTCATATTTTGTCTTTGCATGTTGTCCAAATGCTTTTCCCTTTTTGAACTAACTCAAAGAGCCAAATTGAAAGATGAATAATAGCGTATTTTGTTTGTGTAAATGCATAACCACTACTTCAATCAATTCAAAACAAGCTGATGAAAATACCTGCATACCTTTAATAGAGGACTGAGCTTTAGTAGAGTATTTTCTCTGTAGGTTAGCTTTTATTCATATCAACACCCTCATTTACACTCTTTCAAGCATTCATTCTAAATGATACAACCATCAATACTTTTTTGTCACTGGGTAAAAAAGAGAAGATATATTTCTAACAGCACACATGTAGCTATCTTATTTTGCTGGGACAATAAAAATATTTTTCCTCAATATGTGTAAAATTCATAGGATCTTAAACCCTTGACAGCCAACCTCTAACATTTCAGTCTCAATTTGCCTGGCTAATAAGATTATACATACACTTTGTCAATGCATTTTTTGGCTAGTTATTTCTGTCATTGAAAAAAAAAGAGCAGCTGTTCAATCCTTCTAATAACAACTGAGTAAAACAACAAAGCCAAATGCAATGCCTTTATTGTTGACCATATGTGCTTCCTCTTTAATAATAAAAGCATTCACATCACTCTGTATTTCAAATCTTAACATTCCATGAAACATCAAATGCAACACAAATATAAAAATGTAGATCGATGCTGCTTTTTTTTTCAGGGAGAGGCAGCGTTTCTTTGAACTCCAGTTTACTCAGCTCAGCTTTTCTTGCCTTGTAGGGCTGTATATGCATACCATAAGAGAGCCTATAGGCAGCATTATGTTCCATGCATATGCTTTACATATGTCATTTGTTGTGACAGAAACCTGCTCAATTTCCTGCACTTCTCATGAATGCAATTATGGTTTGGAGATGCTAATTTGTCGCCGGAGCAGTTCCACGTGCAGCTGAGGGAGTAATCAACTTGTATTCATGTTTGAAGCCTTGACAGATTGACCGATGCATGCTGTCGAGGTAGATATGATGCTGATGGATTTACCCACAATCCTTTTCTCCATGCATCAGAGCTGACATGGCAACTGCAAAACCAGCATTCAGTTGGTCCCCCTACTTAGACCCCTTTGGTCATGTCTTTGAAAGCTGCATATACCTTGTCATAGGGTTTTTATATGTGTCATTTTTAATGCTCTTTCACAGAAGCTGTTTTGTGTTTGGCAACAAACTGCTTACAAATTGAAAAGTCAAATTCCAGATTGCATCTTTTTTCTGATGAAAAAAAGACTAAAAATCCAGCCTCCTTTTTTTTAATCCCTTTTTCATATATTTGAAATAACATTTGTTTTATTTCAGAGCAAACACTCTCAGTTATTTCCAATATTGTAAAATAATGTATCATTTTATGTGATAATATGGATGGTTTGATTTGCAAAGCTTATAGCTTGATAGCCCAGTTCAACTGGTCTTTGTCCCAGTATCGATAGTTTCATGTGAATTGGCTCACTCATGAAACGCTCCCCACTCCTCTACACCATGGAGAAGTTGACAGCCTTGGTTGCCCACTTCATATTTCAACTATGATCTTTTTGATAAAAGACAATTAACCTAACAAGCTTGTTTGGGTCTGTGGGAGGAACTTCAGTGCCCAGAGAAAACCCATGCAGGCACGGGGAGACTCCACATGTAGAGGGTCAAACCAGCTCTTGCTGTGAAGCATGCAAGCTGACCTTCTGATATCATTAGACAACATTTACAGTGTAATTCTATCCTATCACTAACCAGTGTTCTGATGTTCCTCACTTCCCAAACAGCAAAGTCATTGATCCAAACACATCAAACACACATAAACCACCCATATATCTGTTGATTTTTGTTCTAGCAGCAGTGTAGGGGGAAGGATTCTCCAGTATCACTGTATGAAAACATAACTCAAGTGGTGTTCTGGTAAAGGCTGCTGGCATAAGTGAATAAAATAAGATTACAGGAGCCGAATAAGGGTTCAGAGAACTAAAATAGCTTGTTCAGCAGTTTCACAAAGTCGTCAACATAAGTAGACATTTATTTGCCCTCCAGCCCTCCAGGCTAAAGTGACAGAAAGCTATCAAAAGACCACCTCGGGAGAACTGCTTCATTGACAGAGGCATACCCACTTCTGCTACACTAGGTGGCACTATTACTCCCTTTCAGCCAGCAACTACAGATCTTCCTATTGACCTTAATAGTATTTTAACAAGCTAACCAACTGTACATCAAATAGCTTTATAGTGGTATAACTTTTGTACACTTTTGTTTCCTTTTGGTATATATGAGCCCGTCAGGCTCGTTGTGATATCAAAATCTGCATTTCCACCAAGTGGTTTGTCTTAGCTCAGTACAGTTTGGCACAGTTTGGAGCAGTAAACTCTGATTTTGGTTGTGTTTCCACTGCCAGCTGTACTCGGGTCAGGGATGTGAGTGAGGAGGAGAGCAACGTAACTTTGTGACATCACAGCAGCACGACACAGTGCAACATCCTAAAGTAGAGCAGGCCTCTGTAAACAAAGACAACAATGAGGGACTTCCAGCAGTCCAGTACACCATGGAGCGTTATTTTGTGTGGTTGTTCTTTACAACAACAGCAGTGAACAGATCTCTCTAAATCCATGGCCTTTTTGAACATGGTGGTATGTGTTTTCATCTTAGCTGCTGTCCCATGGAAATCGATGATTTTTGAGACCAATCAACTGACTGAATCACACCGCTCTCTTAATGAGCTCTTTTTATAGCCCCTCCCCCTAGACCCTTGGAAGGTTCAGTGCAGGTAAGTGTACTCACCGAGGGCATTTGGCTGGAGACGAGGTGGCTGTCCTGTGCCAGCATGTTGGACATCATGAGTGTGGGCAGCTCCGGGTACGAGTACGGGTTGATGAGCCCGTTGTGTGGCAGCGAGTGGCAGAGGTAACCTGTGGAGTCGTGCTCCATCAGGTGAAGCAGAGGGGGCTCAGGGTGGTTGGGTGGGGTGATGGGGGGGATTTCATAGTCCTCATCCCCTGCTCCATTTCCACTACCTGTGCCTCCACCTCCGCCACCTCCCCCGCCTCCGCCGCTCTGACCTGTGTAGTTCTGAAAGAGAGAGAGAAATAAAGTTAGGTTTGAGGCCATAATGAGAATGTCACACAGTTTCATTTAGACTGCAGTTCTAGACAAAATAATAGCAGCCACATGGAGACATCCACAGATTTAGCAGCAACCTCATGTGCCAAAAACTGAAGCTTGTGAAAATAAACCTAAAATCTCTTGAATGTCCTCTTGAAGATGGCAGCATACACTCCAGAGGTTATTGTCCATAACTTCAAAACTTCTAATCTTTGCAGCAGAAACAAACATGATTTTGGCCTGCCTGTAAAACAAATGAGGTCTGGTCTGAAAAAAACAAGTCTAAGACCATATGAGAGATGAATTCTTGCTTCACTTAATTGATATTAGTCGTAGCTGTTAGCCAAGGCCAGTGTAAACTCCAGTTTAATGTCTGTTGTTGTAATGTGACTGAAAGTAAAGTGGAAAATAAATCCAATATGACTACCACCATTGATGGGCCTCATTTAGGTCTGCTAGATTATAGCAAATATCCTGATTTTGATTATCTTGATAGATACTGACATCGTGATTACTGAACACAAATACTGATTTACTGCACGCACCACACACAGTTTCTGGACGAAAATGCTCTTCTCTATTCCTACATCAAGAGTATGTAATAATTTCCAATACTTAGGTCCTCCAAGGGCCAAATTATGTAACTAATCATTATTTTCAACTTTTTGAACACAAAATGAGCAGTTTTGTTTTTCACCTGATCATTTATTTTATAATTGATGCTGTTTGGAACAAATCTGTTTTCTCCAAAAGTGCTGCTTTTCAGGAAATGAAAAAAAGCTTTTTTACAAATGATTATTGATTACAAATGATTTTTTTGTACATTAATTTTGTTAAAACGTAATAAAACCCACTCACCAACATGGAAGGTGACCAACAGCACTTTTTTTATGAAGAAAATCATAAGAAATGAAAATGGGAGGTTTGTTCCCGTCAGCGTTGATGTACGATCAAAGCCTGTTCTTTTTCCTTAATGTAAGCTACTGCCTGAACATTATTTAACATACAATATGATTAAACATTCATCCTTCATCCATTATTTATACCACTTAACCCTTTCAGGGTTGTGGAAGGCTGGAGCCACTTCCAGCTGTAATTTGGTGAAAGGTGGGGAGCATCCTACACTGGTAGCTAGTCAATTACAGGGCTGACATACACAGAGGGACAACAATTCCCACAGTCACACCTCAGGGAAATTAAGTCACCAACAAATCTGATGCCCAATGTGTTTGGTCTGTGGCAGGAACCCTTTGCATGCACAGGGAGAACAAACTCCTCACAGAAAGGCCCTGTCTGACTGGGGAGTCGATCCAGCAACCTTCCTGCTGTGAAGCAATAGCATGACCTGCTGCTCCACCTTGCAGCCTGTGATCAAACATGTGATTCTCCATTTCCTGCTAAGAACCCACTTTTAGTCTATTTTTGTCAGACAACCTGCTAACTGACATCTGCTTCACCATGTGGCACCCACTACTCAGGCCACTGCTGATTAATTAAAACCTCTAGTATCAAATATTAATGCTTGACCTTTCTATGAACTCAAAGCATTTATCTTTCAATAATAAATCTGTCTGAGCGAGGGAAACACCAGCAGAAACAGAATAAAGAAGAGTTGATTTCTTATTATGTTAACATCTTCATTTTCACAAAGGACTTTTAGTTTCCTTCCACTCTACAATGGGAGCTTTGTAAACTGTTTAAATTCTGATCTGTCATTTTGTTCAAATAGGTGTAATTTTGTTTCAAATGTTGAACGTCTCATTTCAGAACAAAAACTCAAAGCTCGGCGCGGGGTAATAAAGGTGAGCAGCAGCCTCTGCATTTGTGTGCCGGCATCGTGCTAACACAGTAAGTCCAATCAGATCAGAGTTCTGCACCGAGCAAGAAGAAAAGAAAAATAGCAGGGAAATTCAACGAGGGAATGAAAAGCAATTTTGTCTGAGACGATCCAACTTGACTCCCATTGTAATGACTGAGTCAAATTAATCATCACAAATAATATTCTGGTGTCAGCCATTCAAGGGTTTTTTAATAGAATTTTTATGATTCATGTCTGGCGGTATACATCAAACAGTCAGTTCTGCAACATTTCTGAAATCAATTCAATATCATCTTTGTGTAGGCTGTCATCCTCGGCAGCAGAGTGGTCATTTATCTCTCAAACAGATACTTTTAGAAAATAAGGGGCGCGGGGAGATGGAAGAAAGGAGAGAGGATACAGGGCACATTTTTTTTCTGTTTATCTCAGCCCTGTTTTATTATAAAGGTGAAGGTAAAGGCACATTCTGTAATACTGAGACTATATAAATAACTGCTCTGTCGGGATTTACAACTGATGCTGAAATGACAAATTAGTCCAGAAAAAACAGACCTATTATACTGAAAAATACTCCATTTGCTTCAAAAAAAGAGCAGTGAGAACTATTCTTACAGCGGGTTACAGAGAGCACACAGACTGCTTTTTTCAAGGCAGGATTGATGAAAATTAAAGCTCCTGTGAAAAGTTTTTAAACACGAAGGAAATACACTAAATTTAATAATGATGCCTCAAATGAAGGACAAAGGCAATAAAAAAAAACTGCAGCAGTGTTAATTTTGTCGACTAATTATTTTTGTCAAGATTTTTTTTACCCTGAAGAAAACTAGACTGTAACTAAAAAAAAAGTGTACAATGACAAAGACTAAAACTAAATATACTGACATTTCCGTCAGATAAAAACCAGACTACAATGTCTGACAGAGACTAAATCCAATCAGACCTAATCTCGTCATGTAGAAAGTAGGGACAAGTTAGGAATATATCCAATCAGAGCTATTTTGGTTGTGTGGAAAGGTTGGATGATTTAAGAGGGACATCCAGTCACAACTGCCTTAGCTTTGTGGTGGTGGGATCCAAGTGTAAAACATGACTTCAGGAATTCAAGGAAACATAAAAAATGCCTTACACTTTACACTTCATATTTTAGTCGACTAAATTTACAGTAGATTTTGTCGACTAAAATGTTGTGAAATCTCATCAACTTAAACTAGACTAAAATTAAAACAATTTAGATGACTAAATTATGACTAAAACTAAAATATTTTTGAGGCAAAAGACTAAAACTAAAACTAAATTAAAAAGTGCTGTCAGAATTAACAATGAACTGCAGAAAGACCAATCATTTCTATTTAGTTATTTTTAATGCTCGATGTCTACTGCACAACTGCTACAGTAGACATCAGATGAGAAGATTAATAAACGTCACTAAAAAAGCCCATTTAACATTTCTCCATCAAAGATTTGCAGCTGCTTATATTTTGACTGGTGTAAGAATGTTGGGAGATATTTGTGCTGTAAATTAGTACATGCACAGGTATTAGACAAAGCTAGCAAACAAATAAGAAGTCATGTTTTATCTGGAAGGACACTATTATCACCAAGGACATTAGGGCCTGATTACAGGGCACACTGTATTAAAGGGGCTGAAGGAGGTACATGGTATTAGCCTGAGCATAAGCTAAAGTCACAAAGCTTGGCTCTCCATTGGTGCAGATATAGTTGGCATGGAGGCTAAGGCTGTACATTGCTGCATACTCTGAATTATTGAAAGAATTAAGGATGCATATAGGCTATAATGTACAGTGAAGCACTCAGCACTGTTGCAGGCTAATGGCACATACCTCATACAACCCCACTTCAAAAATCCTGAACTATCTCTTTGAGACAGGTGGTGCACAGCAGTTTAGGATGTAATCCAAGCAACGCCAGAACAGAGCCCAAAGAGGATGGGCTACATGCTTTGAACATTTATGGTTATGTTTAGGGCATAACGTGAATAAAACCAATCAGAGTGTTAGCTTTCATTTGCTCTGAATCAGGGTACAGTTGCTGGATGGTGGTTTGTACATGCCTGATTTCACAGTTTTGTCTGAATTCTGTCCAGATCATTCAATTCCTCTCTTTTTATTATGCCACTAAACACACAGAAAGTCACAGATACTGAATGAAATATGTTAATGCTCATATTAAAGTGATATTTCAAAAACAGAAAACAATAAAAACACACCAGACTGCTGCATGATGCACATAAAAACAATAATCAAGAAAATAATTGAGGGATTAAAAAAGCACGACTAAACATGGTAAGACTGCCACCCTGAGGTGGTGGATCATGTATGTCTTAAGCTTGGCTGTTTAGTCCCCAGTTAAGGCCAGTCCTAACAGTGATCAAAGATGGTCAATGGTTCAATGACTGGGAAAAACAGAAAATAAAGAACAAACATGGTCCCCAGAGGTAGCTAATAAAAAAAGGGAAGTGATGCTATTTCACTGGGAGTGGAGGATTCCAGGGGTCCCACCCTAGGCTTCCCATGCCTCCCTGGCCATATTCATCTAGTGCTAAGCAGTACTGAGGTCTCTTCTTCAGTCCTTTTAAAACAAAATTTCATTAATAGCGCTACCCGCTGCTCAACAAGCTGACTTCCATCACTTGCATAACAGTAGGGACAGAAACAGGCACGAGTGACCATCTCCCTTTCCATTTTCTATCTATTTCATTGAATTTAGATCACTCTATTTTCTTCCTTTTTGATGTTAAACTTTAATCATCATGCAGGGATCAAATTTTAAAAAGGAGATATTAAAAATAAAACAATAAAGAGCCTTTTGGTGCCATTTATTGGTGACCATTTTCAGGTTCTTAGAACTGCATGCTTTCCTCATTTCTTGGACAGCAGCTTTGAGTGCCTTAAAGAAAAACAAAAAAATGAAAATCATGTTTTTACAACAAAAGCTTTCAGCAAAGTTAAAATGTATTTAATGTATTTTAAAGGAATCTTACCTGTTGAGAAAAAAAGCAGATGAGAGGAATTTCATTAAGCTACAAACCAAACAGTGATAGGTCTTTATTTTCGGCACCAAAAAGCACAAGGGGAATGTTTTATTGTGTCACAGGAATGCAGGCAGACTCAGCTTTTAAAGCAGGCTTTTATCTACCTTCATGTTACACCAAATAAAGAAAAAGAAGACAAGGGGGAAGTGCGATTGGCTCAATTTGATTTTACTTTGTCCTGAAAACGCCTGCGAGCCGGTTGATATTAATTTTCTGGCCCTGTCCTTTGAAGACAGATGTTTTTCTAAACCTGTGGGGATAATGTTATTGTTTGGTCTAATGGACAAGAGAACGAACATTTCCTGAGATTCAATTTCCCTCATAATTGTTGGAAGGAAACTAAATTGTCTGCTGTAAACATTGGAGCCATTGTGTGAAGTGAGTCCCTGTGCGCGTCTCCCTCTGTGCCGTTTGTAACACCGTCATCATTTTTACCACAACCGTGTTTGACCCCTCTGTAATATCAGGGTTGGAAAGACTACAAAAACAATGTGCTCGAGTAATAATAATACAGTTGCTTTGATAAAATTTCACTCAAGAACAAGTAAGAGAAGCCCTCTATGGTTATACTCAGCACTCTACGTGCACTCAAAGTACTGAGTATCTTTCTGTGTCCTGCAAAAAAGGAAAACAGCTGATTGTGATGAGTATATCAGTTATTTGTTCCGATAAAATCAAAGTCAACGTCTCTTTTATTGTCAATTTCTGTAGTATGTACAAGAAAAAGAGGAAAATAGTTTCTCTCTATGGTGGAACACACAAGTACAGGATAAGTTACACTCCAAACATAGTTTAGAATGTAATGACAATCAACGCATAATATAACCACTGAGTTACATGGTGTCCCTACATATACGAAAATATTATATCATTTATATATATAATAAATATAAAGAAGTAATTAAATCCCAAAACTACTTTTCTAAAATCAAGAGCCTATTTTTCTTGGTACATCGTAGTATCTGCTGGGTTCAAATCTTGATTATCTAAAATCTACATTTTGTGTCAGAAATTTGCATTTCACCTACCCTGTTCAACTGAAATCGGGTTATTTGAATCAATTTTTCTCTTCTCAGACCTCCACCTTTAGTGGATTTGGTAAAAGAAGGTTCATTATGTCTATGTTGCTAATATCTTATACTTTTTTTTGAACAGACAAGAAGGTTTTTTGTCAAAACATGTAAAGGTATGAACTAAAAAGACTGTCTTGTCTGTTAAAAAGGAAAGTATAAGCACTTTAGTGGATTTATTTATTTATTTACTTATGAGTATCACTGCTTTTCTTATTTTGTTCTTAAATTCAAGCTTGAAACTTTATTTTTTGATGTTAATTTATATTTTTACAATTTATTTGTATTTCTTATCATGATTGTATAGTTTATATCTTTTGATATGTATGTATTTATATTTTTTCTTTAAATCTTCTTTAATTTTTTTTTATGTATTTCAAGCGTTTATCAACTGTTTATTCTTGGTTTTAATGCGTTGCCTTTTCTCTTGTTTCTTTTCTTATACATTTTCATCAGTCATCTTGATTTTTATTGTTTATTTTACGTTTGGTATTCTAGTGACATCCTACAAAATTATTATTCCCATTACAGTGGTACAGGACCAAGTAAATGGATCTCTGCTGAGTGTTTGTTGACTGAACAGAAAAAAAAAATCCATGATTATCATTTTTTTTATTTTTTAATCTTCAGTCAGTCACTTTTCTGCCTCCCTGTGAGGCACTCTAATAGTCATTTCTCTGCACAAGGCAAAAGATCTGCATCAGGACTTCTCCCTCTCCCCTTGTCTACAGCCCCAGCAGTTGCCTTATCTAACACTGTTAACAAATCCTTAAAATAATTCCTGGATCCACATCCGGATACGGATCACCACCAAAATCCAATCACTTCTCCCTCTGGGCATGACCAACATTGTCTGAAAATCTAATCAAAATTACCATAGCTTTTTGGAGATATCCTGTTAACAAACTAACAAACTAACAAATGCCGACAAAAACATAACCTCCTTGTTGGAGGTAAAAAGTACAGATACAAAAAAGAAGCTGCCTAACTACAGTAATGTGAGTAAATGTGTGTAGTTTGATGCCCACTGTGCTTGGTCATCAAACAACATGTTCATCAGCCTTTGGTTTTCTTGTGGTATAGATGTATATTCAAACCACAGCGACATTTTCCAGCCCCTGTTTGTTTTCTTTATTGCATAAAGATCTGAGGACAAAGGATGTGTCATGTGTTAGATTGCTGTGAGGGCTCATCCAGTGCCCTTGATGATAAAATGTAAATACCAAGGACGTTCCCAGTTGGATTGTGGCAGGATAAATTATTCATACCCCTCTATTCAGAATGAGCTTGCATGTTCAGACCCACATGTACACTCTGGCTAATGTATACCCTTTGCTGCTTTAAAAGTAAGATCCAAACAAAGGAGAAGTATTTGATGGATCGTCCTGTATGGAGCAGTATGTGTCCTAGTATGGAACTGGCTTTTCAAACAAAAGCTTTTTTCTTTCTCCACCATTCGTTCTCATCATTGGTTTACTCTCAATAGCCAGCAACCAAAAGCTGCATTTCACAGACTCTATTTCACACAGAAACATCCTTTATTTTCCTCCTCTGATCAATAACACACACTATAGGGAACATTATTTCCAATACACAGTATGCTGGGTGTGCACAGCGAGAGAAACACAATCTGTAACATTTTAATTAAGAGACAGATCTCTCGACTGTAAGTGTTACATACCGGCACACCTTCCATTTGAAAGAAACAGATGAACAGACAGTTGGTCTGGGACTGAGAGAGAAAATAACATTGATTGGGGAGCTTTCCAGCTTGTCTTTTATTTTGGCACAGATCTCCGCCTCCCTCTGCAGCTCTGCCGGAGTGTTCAAGGCCTTCTGGAGATGTTATTGACTGTGGCTAATGGCTCATTATCTGTACATTCGCTCTCTTATTAGATTATTGTTGCAATGAATGTAGAATATCTGGATCCAGGACATAACCCAATTAATAACAAAATGTTTGTTAAGCCTGAGAAATGGCTAAATGACAAATAGAGTTCAGGCTTACAATAAAGGGGTGCAGGCCTATTAGTTTAAGTCATACCCTACACATTTTTTTACTGATTCAGATTCAAGATTCAAAGTGTTTATTGTCATTTGCTCATTAAGAAACATGTTTCCCTGCACAATGAAATTTCTAAAAAAACTAAATAATACTAAATAATAGCAGCAAGAAGATACTGTCCAAATATAAACAAGGTAAAGATGGATTCCAACTATATACATGTATGAAAGATAAGTATAGCTGATGTACCAAGTACTGATGAACCAAAATTACATTTTTTTCCTCTTTTTATCCAATTTGAGACATTTTAACTCAAACACTTCCTCCATCCAGCCTTGTTAATGTGAGATATTGCTGAATTTCTATTTGTTGCTGACTTAATATTTAGGCCAACAGGCTGGAAAAAAACAGACATTTAAAGATGTAGTGCAGCGTCTGATCATTTTAAAGCTCAGTGTGACGCTTTCATCTGTTTCAAATGGTTGACAAGTCGACTAGACCAAAATTGAAATATCCTGACAATTCTTCATTGATTGACCTCATATCATCTATTGTCCCATATATGTCTACATTTGTGGTGAGATTATTGATCATTGCATTATTGCAAGAGGTAGAAACACTAACTTTTCAAAAAATAAGCCTACTTTATACTCAAGTCTCAGAGCAATCATCGACGGCTTGTCAGCGGTACAGACTATCTTTGACAAACAGACGCATTTACAACTAAAAATCAAATAAGATTAAACAGAAGAGGTTCAAACACCATGTGAACAAATGTAAGAGAGGGGTAAGTCACTGAGCAAGGAGCTCAGGGGACACAGGCAGCATGTATGGTGATCATGCATTGCTTAATTTCTGGGAAATTTTTAAAAATTGGGCTGCGAGTCCACATTTCAAATTGTTTTAGGAAATCATGGATGTAGTGTCCTCCAGGCAAAAGAGAAGAACCATCCAGACTGTTATCAGCACAAAGTTCAAAAGCCATTATCTGTGATGGTATGGGGGGGTGTTTGTGCCCATGGCATGGATAAACTGCACATCTGGGAATGAGCAACATATGTTGCCATCTAAGCAACGTCTTTTTCAGGGATGTCCCTGCTTATTTCAGCAAGATTATACCAAGCCACATTCGACACGTGTTACAACAATGTGACTAAAAACATAGGGACTACACTGGCCTGCCCGCAGCCCAGATCTGTCTTATGCAAAATGTAACAACAAAGACCCCAGACTGTTGTACTGTTCAACTTAAGTCATATAACAAAGCTTCAACAATTAGCATCCTCAGCCCTCAAATGCTTATTAAGTGTTGTTAAAAGGAAAGGTGATGTAACACAGTGCTAAACATGCCCCTACTGCAGCTTATCAGTTTATCAGTTTGAATATTTAATATTTTCTATCTGTAGTGTACTCAATAAAATATATGTCAAAACAGATTTGCAAATCATAGTATTATGTTTTTATTTACATTTAGCGCAATGTCCCAACTTCACTGGAACTGTACAATAAAAAATTTATATACATATATATATATGTTTATGTTGTGAAAGTCTGAGATTCTCTGCCATTAAATATAGACTGAAATGATATTTGCAAACAGGCAGCATGATGGCGCAGCAGGTGGTGCACATGCCTCACAGCAAGAAAGTTGCTGGTTCGATCCCCGGGTTGGTCAGGGCCTTTCTGTGTGAAGTTTGCATGTTCTTCCCGTTCATGCGTGGGTTCTCTCCTGGCTTCCTCTCATAGACCAAAAACATGTTTGTTAGGTTGATTAGTGACTCCGAATTGTCCTTAGGTATGAGTGTGAGCGTGAATGGTTGTCTGTCTCTCCATGTGGCCCTGTGATCGGCTGGTGACTGGTTCATGGTGTACCCTGCCTCTCGCCCAATGTCAGCTGGTATAGGCTCTGGCCCCCTTCGCAACCCGAAAAGGATAATCTCTGTAAATAATGATGTTTGTAAACATTTTTCATCTTAAAGAAATAAGCTAGGATTTGTATATTGCAGTAGGCCATAATGCATCTCTAATAAAATGCTGATTAACACAGCTCTCTTTTGTACAGCATTATTTTGACAGGTGGTCCACAAACTGTGTCCATTTCCTCTTCACAGTAATCAGTCTAAACAATAAGTCCCACAATATGAGCGCGAGTGCATCAGCATATTCAGGCCAGTTGCTTGTGATCCGCACAGACGCAGACTTTGGAGTCCCCTCAAGTCTGCGTTTGTTTCGAGGAGAGAGGGCGGCACAGACAGCTCGCAGACAGACGATGACAGATCTGCCTCGCTGCTAATGTGCACTTATCTGCCTATTGGAGAGCTTTGTCACAGCAGTGATTTATGGTAAAAACCCTCCACACGCTACCACTTCCATCACCTGCGACACACTTCGTTCCAACACCTTCTTGTGCATCTCACCGCACGTGAAGACAAAGTCAGGCTGTGCTATCTTTCTTTTCCACACCGTTCAGTTTGTAAAGGGAAAGGGTGGATTTATCTTAGAGGAGTATCTGAGAGTTTGATCTATTCTTTTTCACTTTGGCATCACTCTCCTGGGGACGGATTATACTGTACTTTTATGAATGATGCTGTTTAGGAGCACACAGCGCTCTCCCTTCATCAGAAACTACACAAATGTGGCTAACAGCATTGTGGTTTAAAAAGGAATGTGGGGAGCATTTAACCTTCTCCCTATAGTGGCCTGTAGAAGACAGCATCACTGGTCACGGAAGTACAAAACAAATGTAACAAGGAATTCAATCACCCTCTTTCTTTGTTATTTCTGAGTCCAACTGTATATATTTTTTGATAATAATACATTCAGTACTCATGACTGATATGATACAATAGGACGGGATTACACTCATTTGAAACAACATGAAACCATGCAAGTAAGACATGATTTAAAATACAGTCGAAAGCTATGTGATATTTTCAAATCAAATCAAGTCAAATAATCAATGAAGCTTATCCCTTTGGTATCATAGGGGGGCTGAAGTCTTTCCCAGCTGACAATGTGCAAGAGGCATGGTACACCCCAAAGTAGTCACCAGCCAATCACAGAGCTGACACACAAAGACAAACCATTAAAACAAAACAACACAAGGTCAACTTTGAATCCTAAATAACATAAGAAGCAAGTTTTTGGTGTGTTGAAAGAAACCAGAGTTTGAACGTGGAGAACATGCAAACTCCACACAATAAGGCCCCGTCTGGGGAGTTGAACCAGTAACCCTCATGCTGTGAGGTTACAGCACGACTTGATGCACAAGTGGGCAGCCAAAATGTGACATAATGGAATACAACATAACTTGGTGTCATATAATGTGGAGCTGGGCAATTAATTGAGTTTTAATCTCAATTACAGTAACTGTCTTCCACAATTAAGAAATTTGAGTATTTGAGAATTAGTATTGATAGCATTGTTTTGTAGTGTTTGTATTTTTACAAGTATATTTCTATGTATTGCCCATTCTTTAATGTTCAAAATGATGCATGTACGTTCAATGAAAGCATGTGGCGTGTGCTTTAAAATCAGTGAGTAATCGTGTTTCATAACTGTGATCTTAACGGCTACTAAATTCTGCATCTATATTCGTATTGTCAACAAAATCAACTCACTTCTCCCTTTTGGCATGACCAACATCCCCTGAAAATGTATCCTGTTATCCTGTTAAATTGACAAACACTGGCAGAAACATAACCTCCTTGATGGGGGTGCTTACGCTATATCCCATGTCACATGTCTGCATGAATGGTCTGACTTTGTAGTTAAAAATATTTACTCTTAATATAGAGTAAAAATAGTAACTAAAAATTGTAATGGACTGGCTACCCATGACTAACAAGTGAATACAACAGTTGTAATCAGTGCCAAAATAGAGGAGCAGTATTGCATTTCCTGTTGACACGATGACCTTACAAAGTACTGTGTTATGTCATTGTGGGCTCTATTGTTGGTTCATAGCTGTAACACTGAGAGACAAATGAATAAATCCAATCATATCTTGTCTTTTAATGCCAAATCCTGAAAACAGTGCTTCCTAAAATTTCATCTGTTTGTGTCTGACATCTCTCTTCTCTCTCTCTCCTCTCCCTCCATCTCTCCCTCAGTCAACTCAGGCTTAATTAAAGCCATAGCTGTTCATCTGCTACAATATCATGTCAGGGGGTATCAACACACCACAAAGCCGTCTCTGGCACAGCCCAAAGAGAGGCAGGGAGGGAGGGAGGGAGGGAGGGAGGGAGGGAGGGAGAGAGGAGGAGAGATCCAGTTACAGCCACCCTACACCTCCACTCTCCTTTTCCTCTGTGAGCTGCCCAGGCCAGTCTACAGTCTGCCCCCCCTCGCAGAACCCAAGCAGTTCTGGTCCCTGTTCCATATCTACCCCCCTTCAATGGACCCTGATCATCACCCACTCTCCCTCCATCCCTCCCCTGTGTCATCTCATCTCTCTCTACAACAGCCAGGCTGCATTATTTATCTGTCACTATGTTACTGTTTGGGAATCATGAAAGGGGCTGTGGGGACGGGGATGCTAAACTGAACCACCGTGTGGCTGGTTTCTGTCCGGAGAGTGAATACTGTGAGAAGGGGAGGGGTGTCTTTAGCCACATATGCCCAGTAAGAAAAAGACCTTTCATCTGCTTTTTCTTGGCTCAGGGATTGATGACTCTTGTCGTCAAAGTATTTTAATTCTTCATGCTTTCTTTGGCACTCTTAATTGGAGAACTATAATGAAGCAATATGAAAATAAGGCTTCAAAAGCAAACTTTCAAAAGGCAGGCTAGGTGGTGAATTTTGGTAGTTCATCACAATAAATTGCAAACTTAAATCTTTATTATTTTGCATTTTAATACATGTTTTTATGCCCACAACAATTTTACTGTTTTTTATTTGGAAACCAAAAGAATGCAAAGAAATGTACATCCACCCATTATCTAACAATCAAGCTAATGAGCATGTTTATGGTCTGTGGGAGGAAGCCTGAGTGCCCAGAGAGGACCCATGAACAGGGGGGACATACAAACTCCACAAGAGAAAGGCCTTGACTGACCTGAGGATCGAATGACCTTCTTGCTGTGAGGCACAAGCACTACATTCTGTGCCACTGTGCAGCCCAGAAATGTACATTATGATGTCAGATACATGTAATAATTTCATTTCGCAGAAACTGTACACAGATATTATAGTATCAAGAATTACGTTGTTATATTTAATAAAATATAAATAGCTTTATTTACACACAACAGCTGAAAATCCTACAAAAAGTTTGACAAAAGTCTGAATCTATTACACTAATATTTAAACTTTAAAACTCCAAAGCAGATACTGATGCTTCATTTTATCACAGAAAATCACAGAATAGTTAGTTTTCAATGTAATAAACAGGATTAAAGGGTACTGAGAGCAACCACGAATAACTTTCCAAGCTTCCAGTAGGTCTCGAATTTAATCTAATGATACAGATCACTGCCATTACAGTAATAGTTGAATATACAGACCTTTACTCTACATACAAACAGTTTGCAAAGAGGAGGGTGTAGTCAGAGTCATATTTGGACAATCGGACAATATTACCATACTCCTCAATTTGACATTGGCTTTTGGTCTTTCATAACATTTTCCAGACTTCAATTGTGTTTGTAAACAAGTGTCAGCTGTACGAGAGGGGAAAGCAATATCATTATGTTTATTTTACATTACTGCATTATACATGTGCAAAAGCACTGCAGCTCAATTCTGGTTCATTGTTTCTTGAGGAAAATTTTTCTACCCTTTTAGATTTTTATTTACAAAGCATGCAGACAGTTTCAAGTGAACAGCCATGGCTTATCATATCTTATAGTTTATATGACAGAGAAAAAACTGGTGCAGCAGAAAGTGCTCATGACTCATAGAGAGAGAGATGCTGGGATGACCTCCCTTCAGTCGGGGTCTTTCTGTAAGGAAATGCATGCACTCCTGGGTTTTCCCCAGGTACTCCAGTTTCCTCAGCCAGATCAAAAACATCCTCCTAGGCTGATTGGTGACTATAAATTTCCCTTGAATGTGTAAGAATGGTTGTCCATCTCTACATGTTGGCCCTGTGATTAGCTAGCAACTAGTCCAGGGTGTACCCCACCCCCAATGTCAGCTATGATAGGCTCCAGACCCCACAAGCTGTAGCAGCTACAGTATGAAGGTGAAGGTGAATGGATGGATGGATGTTACACAGAGCTGGGTCATGTTTATTGCAGTATTATTAGAATTCAGGTGTCAGTCCTCTGAAGAACTTTTGTGTTTTGCAGGATATTTAATAGTAAGTGATGTTTCAAGAGGTCTCAAAATGTGACTTGATGCTAGCTAATCCCTCAAAGTTGCCTCCTAGTTTGGCGATCATTACATTTTTTCATGCTTGAACCCAAAGAAGTTTGTTTTATTATCATTTTTTTTCATTATGGTATATAAAATTGACTAATGGGCTACAATAAGTGAGAAGACAGGCCGTATGTTGCCCACCTCTGTCCCATGATGACAAAGAAAATGGGAAAGCCAATACCAGCTGCGCAGCGTCCGAAGATGCCGATGGCCTGATTCACCTCAGAAACTGAGTTGATTACTAACTAACCTCCCATTGACTAAAAGCAGCTTCCTTAATTGTCCCCTTTTCTTTTATGTCTCCATCCCTCCTTCTCCCTCGTGTATCCTGTTCCCAGCGCTCGTCTCACTTGTCAGTCAAGGTCAGGAGGTCACTTGCATCTGATCGTGTGTCGGAGCCGATTAGAATCAGAGCTTTTGTGCCATGTCATATTTCATTATGCATTTGACTCATCTCGCAGGTCAGGAGGTCAGAGTGATTTGATTGGATGACAGAAATGATATAATTTGTGTTTAACCCTAGGCTGTATGAGGCTCTGAGTGGCGTACTAATGCATTTTGCTAAGACGGGGCAGGGCCCTCTCCACGAGCGACTAATTTGAAGTGGCACACCGCAGAGTTGAAGGAGAGCCAGAGCTCTTGCTCAACATGCCGGGGTTATGAGGGAGGCTTTATCAAATAATAAACACAACCTCCCTCGTACCTCTATTTATGTCTGTCTGTCTCTTGCCTGCTTCCTTTTTTACTCTACAAACTGAATCGAGTGCACAGGCGTTTTGCAACTGTCTCCCTCCTCCCCCTTTTTCTTTCTTTATCAATTTGATTCAGAGAAAATGTGTCACTGACCCTCTTTTCTCTTGTTTTTCCTCTTCTTCTCTGCTCCGTCTGTTTCTACCTCTCTGTCTAAGAACACTTGATATCAGCAGAGAGAGAGGATACTAATGGAGAAGTGCTGTCAGCAACAGCCACATCATTACTGCTGAACATTCAACTGGAACACAAACAACATTTAAATAGCTCCCAAATGACTACACAACAAAACAGAGAAGACATACAACAATGACAAAATACTTCAACTAAGTTATTACTCTCAAGAAGAAAAGGGACAGTACTTACTGCTTAATGGATAAATACGTATTTATATTAGCCTGATTTTTTTCATATAACCTCAAGTGGACATGCATCTTGACAACTAAGCTAGCATAAGTGTTAGCTTTAAAGGGATATTTCAACATTTTTGAAGTTGGGACAATAGTCAGTGTAGGGTCTGAGAGGGCTCCCAATGGCGCTGTACATTTGCACCAGTTGTATGTACGTATGTATTGCACCATGCATTTGTGTGTCCGCTCCGGCCGGTGCCACAGCTTTCACACCAGGTGTGTGAATGTCCTGAAGTTTCAGCTCATCTCCTTCTCTCTCAGTGTATATATCACCCCAATAATAAGCTTCTGTTGAAAGGTTAGGAGTTTAGGAAGAACCACATTAACTCTCCCTACAAAGAACCTGGTTCATTGCATAACTGACCTGAGAAACCTGCAGTATGAAAGTATTCTAGAAGTAGTAAAGTTTATGTTTTCTGTGACATATTCTACCACTGTCGACACACATACCTATTGGATTAAGGTCAGTATCGCTCTATTTGTCATTTTCTGTCTGTTTTGGCTGAGAAATGAGCAAAGCTCATGGAAAAATAAGTGAGCCTCCATTTTTGAGACTTTTGGCACTGGAGTCATGCATGAGGCGTGTTGCTCACACTCCTGATCTGAAAGTTCTGACTTGATAACATGAACACTGAAATGAAAACACCCATGCACTGCTGCTGTAACACAAGTAAAACAGTGTGAAACACGCCCTAAAGATGCATGTTCTCAGACTGTTGGGAAGGTGCACTGCTAAGTAACGTACACGTGACGCAGGCACAATTATTTTGCATAATTATGTGAGCTTTACATGATATTAACAATTATACATGTAGTTAATGACTGAATATGTGATACATAATCATCTGCAAGTATCAATTACCATGTGCACTATAATTATTATGTAAATGTTCAACTATCCTGTACAGTACATTTCTATTTCCAATTTTTTTATATTCTTAATATTTATCTTTTTTCTTATCTTGTATTTTTATATAGAGATTTTCAGTTGCACTGTCCTGTAGGATTTTGTCTTGTATGTATTTTGTACTTATACTTTCTTATAACTATTTTATACTTAACTTCTGTTTTTTTAATTGACTATCTGACCTGGAAAAGGAGAAGCTCTCCAATCATGTAGTACATTTTGTATAATGACAATTATACCTTTGCAAGCAAAGGTAACATTGTGTTCTCATTTCAGGGTCAAGAGCATTTCAGGGAGATATCTGGAAGTTGCCTTGGTAGCTCATACCTCGCAGACTTAAAGAAAGCCAGTTTTTGCAGTGCAACATCAAATACCAATCACCAACGTCTTCTTAAGATATTATCAAAGATTTTGACACACCCTAAAACATAATGCTGCCATCTTTGTTTGACAGGGGCATGAAAACATTTGTTCTTGCCCAACACTTTTCAGCTCTTTCAGAAACACTACTGTCAAACTCATAATCTGAATCCAATAAAATGACTAATGTATCATTTGATTTGCATCTTGTGTGCAGAATTCAGGCTCCTGTAGCAGTAATGACAGGCAGATGCCGAACAGTGTCAGTGAAAGGCTCGGCTGTGATCTCCATCAGTGCGGTCGAAAAACAAACCAGGGGTACACAAGATCACTCAGGTTTCCCAATAGTCATCTGGAGCGATTGTGATGCTGATACTGCTGAGGGTGGGGAGGGGGAGAGGGAGGAAGGAAGGAAAGAGCAGGGAAGAAAAAGAGTAGGGGGAGGGGATGCAGATGAATCCAACATTTCAAATGAGGACCATAATCAAACTTATTGCCTGACAGGGTGAATCTAGGATTACAATGTTACGTTGGCAGACATGCAGGATTATTTCCAGAGTCCCCTCTTGTCTCTTCATGTTGGGAGCAGCCATGTCTCCTGCAAAGGGAAGCCTTTTTTACTTTGCCCCTTTGCACACAACTGCCTCTTCTGCGGGGCTTAAAAACAAAAAAAAATGTTACTCTTACTGCTGAGTAACCACCACACACAAGCTGCCCAGACCCTCACAAAAGCCAAAACCCAGCATTTAGTCAACCACTGTTTTAATTTGAAATGACTCCTCTTTTATCTGCTTTTCTACGCTCACTGTCAAAACCATTATTAGGACGTTAACAATGGTGTTTCTGAGTCTGAATGACAAAAGTAATTATTGTCATAAGGACAACTAAATGGACAAAAACAGCACAATAAAAGGTTGGTGGATCAGTACTCACTGACTCTAACAATGTTGGAGATAACAAAAGGAGCGCTGATGGCGCAGTCATCCAAACAAATGTGCATTATTCTGAGAATTGTTAGGATCCTGTCACCCACAAATAACTCTGCTATACAACCACACACCAGGAAAACGTGTGTGTGGCTGGGGAATCTGTGTGTGTTTGAGTTCGTGTGCCAATAAATATATGTGACAAATGTGTGTATATATCAGCAATGAGCAGCTTTTGGTTCGGAATGACAAATATTATTTCACAGCCTGAGGGCTACACTGTTGCCAATTGTCTGATACTCTTTTGAATTGAACTGAAATGAACTGACTATAGTGTTTATTTCACAACATAAAAATATATCCAGGAAAAATTAAAAGCAAATCAAAGAAACCTTGAAGCAACAATGTCTAACTTTTCAGCCTTCGAATATTACAAACCCCAATTCCAGTGAAGTTGTGTAAAACATAAATAAAACAGAATACAATTAATATATTTTTTTTTTACCTATATTCACTTAAATACACCACATAATATTTGACGTTCAAAATGACAAATGTATTTTATTTTATTGCAAATACTCACTTGTTCTGTATTTGACAACTGCAACATGTTTCAAAAAAGATGGGCAGGGGCATGTTTACTACTGTGTTATATCACCTTTCCTTTAAATAACACTCAATAAGCATTTGAGAACTGAGAAGACTAATTGAGGAAGCTTTGTAAATGGAAATCTGTCCAATTATTGCTTGAAGTTCGACTTCAGTTGCTCAACAGTCCAGGGTCTGCGTTGTTGTGTTTTGGGCTCTATAATGCACCACACATTTTCAATGGGAGACAGGTCTGGACTACAGGCACGCCAGTTTAGTACTTGAACTCTTTGAGTACGACATTTATTGGCAATAATATTTACTAACATTATGGACCTTGTGCAACCTCTAAAAAACCTGAACTGTCCCCTTAAGACTTTATTTACTAAAGTTTGAAGCATATTTATGCCCTCTTTATACTTTTAGGATTGCACTAATACTGGGACATGGTAATCCAAATTCATTATGACTATTTATGTTTCGTACTGTAATTTGTACATGGATTTGTACTGGTATCTCAAGTTACAACACAATTGGCAGATAGTCGTCATGTTTTCTTCATTTCTACAATTTGTAAAAATTTGATAATGGTTGCACAAAGTCCTCGAGCTGCCAGTTGCCCACCTTGGATCTTTATGCAAGATTATCATGGCTCTTTGTGAATATTTTCAAGATATTCCTGATTTTCATTTAAATAAAGACTTACTGTCACACACTGCCTGCTCTGTGTGTGGTATAAGTGTGTGTGTGTTCTTAAGTGTCTCCCCTCCCTGGTTCAGAGTCAATGAGGCTGTGTATCGGAGGCTGGCACAGCTGGTGGGAGCAGGAGTCTAACATCTGGACCCTCGTACTCTTGGTGCCATTGTTAATAAGAGGCTGGTGGGGAGTGGAGGGGAGTGGAGGAGACAGCTCTCCAGTGTCAATGAACCTCCCTGTCTCTCAGCAGTGCTCAGCGCTGCAGCTCAGACCTGATGCAGCACAAAAAAAGACCTCTAGCTTAGCAATATATTCAGGACTGAGATTTCTGAGATAAACATGGGAGAAGGAGCTCAACTGGCCTGGAGCTTACCTGGAAAGATTGTTAGTTGGTTGACCTTTCTAACGTTTTGTTATGGCCTGACATTTAACAACTATTTTGCTTTCTTTTCTTTTTTTCCCATGACTAACTGGCTACTTTTAGTTCAGTTTTAGTGAAGTTAGTTTGTTGTTTCTTGTGGAGACTGACAACCTGAACACCTGATGAGTGCAGAGTAGCACCTGGCTGGTGGAAGGATAGGTAGATCTATACCCTGTATCACAAAATGGCTCCAAAACTATTGAGAAAAAGTGAGGCACTATGAAGAATCTTGCTGTAGCGTTAAGTCGAGCCAGGATAGATTTGGTGCAGTTTTACTCTATAACTTGGGAATTTATGAGATTTTTCGTGGTCATCTGACTGCTATGTATCGGCTAATGTCCATACCCAGCTATCTACCCTCAGGATGAGAGATGGTCAGTTGCTTTATAACCTACGCCAAGGAGGTTATGTTTTCGCCAGGGTCTGTCTGTTTGTTTGTTTGTCTGTTAGCAAGATTACGCAACAACTACTGGATGGATTTACATGAAAATTTAACCAGAGGTGTGGTTTGGTCCAGGGAAGAAGCGAGTACATTTTGGTGCTGATCCGATCCAGACTGACGTCACAAAAACCACTGAAGTTTATAATGGCAAATCCCTTTTATTTACGTCATTATGGGAAATGCAGTTTATTGCAAACTGACGTCAATGTTTTTCAAGCCTATGTCACCACATTTCCCAGCTTCCCTTGCAATGCCAGCGGGAGAGTTTTGCTAACACAACGGCTAACAATAGCCTGGTAGATCGGCATGTTTTTTCCGACTTTTCTGACTTTGTAACTGGAACACTGATAACTCAGAGATCACGTCATTCACACTGCCCTCTTCTGAGTTTCAATGTAAATGGAATTCATTCTCCACATGGACAGACATGTCTAGTTAGTAATTAAATTTACCTGTGCCATGAACCTTGAGCCTTGATCAGCCCCATTTAAAAAAAACACTGAACTATCCCTTTAACTTTGCCCATTACACTGAACATGAGGCTAACAGACAGACATATAAACACAATGTTAAGTACAAAGGCTTTTTCCTGAGGCGTTTTGCAACAATATCTCTGCTGCTCTTCTTAACCAGTTTAATAAGACAAATAAAATAACCTTACTTCAACTCTCCCTGGGCAGAGGAAATAAGTCAACATTGATCGATGTCAGCTTAAAGGGCTTTTTTGTACCTTGAAGATACTGCATCAATAATTAACCAAGTATTTCTGCTAATGAATCACGGTTCAATGGAACATTTTCCTCTCTAATAACCCATGGCTTTTCTTTCCCCAGCAGCCTTGAGGGAAAGCGAGTTCAAGGCAAACTTCGTACATTTCATCTTTAGAGGAGATAGAGAAGCTGTGTGGTCGGTCGAAACAGACACTGGCCATTTCAGGTCTTTTGTAAAAGTCTGGCATGTGATCGAGTGTTTGGTCTCTCATCATTCTCTCCAATGGGGTGAAAGGGCCTACACAAACACATTAAGGTTGCCATTAGTTTCATCTGATCACCTGGGGCAACAGGGGGACAGACAGCTTGGCAGAGTGAGGGCCTTACACAAATATACAGCTGTGCATTTAAACACGTCGCCATGTCAGATGACTATTTCAAACAGAGGGGCTTTTAAACAGGCCATATGAGAGGGAAGAGGGTGAGGATGGGGGTGGTCTCCAAATGGCTGTAAAAAGGGCATGGGGGAGAGTGAGAGAGAGAGAGAGCTTTCCATCTTTCTGCTGCCGTGACAAATATGCCTGCACATCTTTTTGCATTGTCTCCGCTCCCTGCTTTGTCAGCGAACGGCTATAGAAATATTTTGGCAGGCCGCGCTTTGTTTTCCTTTTCACAAAAGATGGAGTGAGAGAGTGAGAAAAAGAGAGTAGGACAGAGAGAGAGAGAAAGAGAGAAAAGGAGTAACATGGCAGAGCACTGGTTGGGAAAGGTGTACGGATGTTATTGAAGATTTAAGGGATACTATAGAGAGCAGATGAGGAAAGAAGAGTGGAAGGTATGGATGTGGAGATAGGTATAAGGGAGCTAAAAGGAAGGTTAGAAACCAAAGATGCAAGAACATGAATGTCATAACAGCAAGACTGAGTGACATCAGTCCGGAGCCACATGTGGTACCAAGTATAAAGCAATACATCAATATGGACCTTGGTGTTTTAAACAGCAAGGATATTTGCAGTTTTCTACAGTGCACAGAACAAAAACAGATGTACAAAAGAAACAGTGCACACAATGTACCAGCAAACTTTATGGAGCAGTGACAGAGCTGCAGCTGAAGAACATGTAGTTTGTACACTCACAGAAATAAAAAAAAAACTATGATGCACACAGGGGACATCGATTCGGTGTGTTTCTTTATACACACTCCTAATAAAAGTTTGGAAACGCTACTTTGGTCAATTATTTCTCCCCTGTAATAATACTTACTAATATTGTATTTATGCCATTGGAAAGCCTGATTAGTCATCTTTACAACAAGGTTCAATGTGTAAGGATTGTGCATTTGTGGAATGAGCAACACAGATAAACGTGTGGGTAGCGCCCTTCCAAAAATGTGCCAAAATCCCCTGTACTGGAAGTTGGTGTTCTGGTACACAGAGTGGCAGCATTATTTGGTGTCAGTCCTGGTACCATTTCCAAACTCAGGACCAAGTTCGGTGAGACTGGTGAAGTCAAAGACTGATGGCAAAGTGGAAAACCCTTTTGGTACAGTTTAAGGTAAGAGTCAGATGACAGTAGCACAGAGCAACAGCACCAGCCAGTGAGGAGAGTAAGGCTTGTGATGATGATGATGTTAGCTATAGCTAGCAAAGGGTCAGTAATCTATTTCCATAAGGCTGTATGCTACTTTCTTATTCAAAGCTCATGACATTTTGAGCTAGCAAATACACAAAAATGTGCATTTTTATGGTAACTTTTTTTCAATTCCCCATTTCCTAGGAATGCATGATATTGTTGGGCCAACATGGGTAAGATAAGTGCCTAAAAAGTTTATTATTTGTATTGGCAGATATGACATTTTTGATGATATTTACAGCCGATGTTTCAGCCACACAAATTTGCCATAAATACCCCATATATTGGTAGAATGTCAAAATGTACCATGATGGTTCACCTCATCAAAAGTTTCATTCAATGGAGAATAAAATGTTGTTTTTCTTGCTTCACATCAGTTCTAACTGTTTCTGTGCTCTTCACAAAAAAAAAAGAAAAGAAAAGAAAAGAAAAAAAAGAAAATCAGTATCAATATTAGTATTGGTGATGATGAGTGATGGTGATGATGAGTATCAGCAAAAATCTAATAATGTGCATCCCTAGTTTTTCCTATTTTTGTTGTTAAAAACAGCTTTGAAGACCAAGAACATTACAGCTGTTTTCTAACTTGCCACTAATGCAATCATAGCTTGATTTTAAGGCAGCTTCTTTGACCTTATTAACCAAGGAGGCCTTAACAACAGAGCAGGCTTTAATATCAAATTACTGCAATTACTCATGTGCTAATTTATTTATTTAACGTTGTCTGTGACACAGAGATGGAAACTGGAATTGGTTAAGCTTCAAGAGAAATCAAAGAACTCTCTAGTAGGTAAAGGAGGAAGAAGGTGGGACTGGAGAGTAAGTCAAGAAACTGTGGTGGGAAATACGGACCCAGAGGGAACTAAATCAAGTGCAGTGGCATAAAAAGAGGGGCTGATAGGCGATTGGGAAGATTGGGGTGTCGAGCAGAGCTATAGCACAAAGTGGGAGAATCAATCGGTAGAGGAGGGGGGCAGGTGGGAGAACAGGGGAGGAGGAGTCTGCCACTCAGGTCCCCTGCTCCAGTCTAAACAGCGGGAGGAAGCTGTAAATCAGACTAATGCGGCCAAGCTGTAATTCAGACCAGCAGGCCCAGGGCGCTGGCGCAGGGACCCCAAACGGCGGGAGTTTACAAAACGCTGCCGTGAGGCTTTAATCAGTGCAACGATCCGAAGATACCGTCTCCCCCAATCAGCGGGCTTCCTGTCAGTCACACACGACTGAACCCAACCAATCAGGCTCTGCAGAGGGTCCAGACGGGCCGGCTGGGCTTTGGGCTGCTGCCAAACATGAAATTACTCATCTAAACTGGAGAGGTGGAATGGGCCTTTAATTCAGAGCGAAGAGGGACGAGGTGATAGATTTGTCAAAGGTTGGGCATAAAAGACTCAGGGATCATGTTCGACAATGGTTCATCAGAAACATGTGGGAAAAAGATTAGAGACACAGACAGTGTTGCCAGGTTTGCTTATTGTAAGTGACTTTGGGCTCTTTTTTCTGTGACGTTGATCACAAATATTGTCAGGTGGGGGTTGGTTTTTTTTTGGCCTGTTCCTAGAGCATAGCTGCTTGTTTAAGCTTACCTTGCTTCCTGTTGGAAGTGACATTTCATCAGAATTCTGAGTAGCAAAGTGAGAAGAGAACCCACTTCCTGACACTGCTGTGTCCGCCCCCCCCCTCCTTTATGAGTCTGTCCACTGTCTCTCCACTATCAGTAAAGACCAAAAATGACAAAAATACCTTAAATAACAGATTAGTCTGTTGTCTGACACAAAAAGCTTATGGGACTTAGAAAATGTTTCCTTCACAAAAAGGAAGATTTACTACAAAATGGCAACTAATGAATATGGAGGAGGGTAAGCCTTACCACTTTACTTTCCTATTTGATAAACCCATTATGTATGTATGTATGAGTGTGTGTTAATTGTTGTATGTCTCTATGTGTCTTTCCTGTGATTGGCTGGCAACGAGTTTGAGGTGTAACCTGCCTCTTGCCAAATGACAGCTGGGACAGGCTCCAGCCTTTCTGTGACCAAGAAAGGTTGTTTTACCCTTTAGAAATGAAAAAACATTATAATTGTGCTGACAGGCAAAAAAAAGTCTGCTGTGTATCATAGGCTAAAAATATTCAGTGAGTTGTTTAAAGAAGTACCTTGTTGGATATATTAGAGGAATCAAATTATAACTTCTGACATGAACAAGTCCATATAAATTATGACAACTCATCTATTTTTTAATTTCAATTTATACTGTGGAAGCACGCCTGCCTCAAACATGAAACATGTTGATCTTTTCTCTTTTTTGAAGTGTTGAAAAAGAATAACATGAACCTAAGTTAATTCATGTTTCCGATATGTACCAATCTATGGAATAAAACCAAACAGTTAATGATTATACTGGAATCATGTGGCCTCTCTCTTACACATTGTGGGTCCTCTTAGCTCGTTTCCACAGACCAAGTTGCTTGTTTCCTTCACAAGACCTGGCAACGTTGGACACAGGTTAAGCTGTGGAGGACTTCATCCAATTTATCTGAAATATTAAACTCTAAGCACTAAAATTAAGGAGACAAATCTGTTCAAATCTGTCGTACTCCAATTCCCTCATTAAAACCTTTCAGAATCACATAAAAGCCTCATTAAAAGTTCAGTCAATCTGTTTTATAAACTTAATAATAATCACATCTGCTTGCTGCCGTCTAAAAAACTTACCATCTATTCTGCAATCTGTCTCTTTTTCTCAGCCTCGCATATCTGTTGTTGGCACTCAAACACCTCTCTAATTACAATTACAACACCCAAGAGGCCTTTGTGCAATTCTTGCCAACAAGAAATAAATAAAAAAGGGAAACTAAGGCGAGAAATAGCATCAAACTTACTGTTAAAACATCATTTGAACTCCCTGCATGAAAATAGGCAGATAAACTTTAAAATTACAGCTTTTTATACCTGTGTTTTATTCAAAGAGGGAAAGAGAGGGGCAATGCATTAACTTAAAAGTGAGCAGAAAATGCAAATGTGGTCCACTTTATCATCAGGCATTCAAACTGAGCCTTTCAACTCAGTAATCCATAATATTTCTGCTTTGATGCTCAGGAAACGGCCACATTTTGATGGTAAAACTGTGCTGGATTCTGCTGTAGTTTGGACGGTTTCACTGGTGTGACTGGCGGGAGCTACACACTCACATACACACACACACACTGTGCATGTTAAAACCACATGCAGTGTCTTGGCAGCAAAGACGCTACAGCGGCAGCCAATCAATAAAACCTTGTTACGCTAATTGCAAGATCATAATCTCCGTTCCTACTTCTGCTGAATATCCAAACAGTCACTCCATTAGCCGAATTATTCCCCTGTGCAGTTTCTCCATCTCCCCTCCTCCTCCTCCTCTCACTCCTCCTGCCACTCCTTTCCATTTCCTCCATTTTTTCTCTGACATATTTCTCTCAAACAGCAGTTTTTGCTAAATGAATTCATAAGTCAGGGAGAAAGACATCAAAGCGGAGCATTGTCAAGGTAAAGTGCTGATGAAGTATACCGTTTCTCTCACTTTGCTGCTGCTATGAGAAGGCATCTCTCTCCTGTATATTATCTTTGATCACATCACTTCGCTTGGTACAGGCGAGAGAAATCCCACTGCAGGTGAAGGTCTTCAAAAAACCTTTAGAATAAAGGATAGGGCTGGTGGTTATACACCTCCATGAAGTATAAGGTAACCATACAGTGAGATGAAAAGTGAAGAGGAGCTTGGGTGGTTTTATGTAGAATGATTTCTGGGAGGATTAAAGTGAAGAATGAACAAAAAACCTTAAGACCTGTGGTCTGATGCGGCAGCTCTGTGCAAGTTTTGTCTAAGTTCTGGTATAAAGGCTACGCTTATCCCTACACTGAAACTAACTCTACCTTAAGTTCAGTTGCACCACGGCTTATGCTCATCTTAACTAACTCGAACCAAGCAAAATATTGCTGCAGATATGAAGTTTATATTAATCCGTCCAATCAATAATAAGCATTTTTTTATTTTTTATACAGTGCAGCCTCAGAATTTTGAGGCAAATGGAATTCACCACATCTCAGGGGCAGACTAATGGCTCGGTATGGTCGATGAATTGGATTATGTTTTGTACTTTACACTGTGGCAGTAGCGCCCACCTATTACGGCATCTGATTAGTCCATAATAAATGTGCTTGATGGAAAGATTGCCCAATCAGCTGCTGGATATTCTTTTTAAAGGTTCTGCCCACACCAATCACTTGGCCAATGAAATATTTTATATATTTTATACTGTATATTGAACTGTGTATATACTGTGAATCTCTCGTGTCAGGATACATGTATATAACAAATGACACAACATTATGTCATGACCTATGACCTCCAATACATGTTATCCTTTTATATTCAGTCAGACAAAATTTGCCTGAAGTTTTACTGAAAGCGCTCAAAGATTTTTTTCAATAATGTGTCTACTAAAAGGGAGTGACCATGAAAGTCCTCGATCTTTAAATTATGACTCTCAAAGTTGATTCACTGTACCCTAAAGTCAGAGATTGTAAATATACTCAAAGCACTCCTGAGATGTCCTGCTTACATGCAAGGGATGAGCATGAGACACATTGATGTTGACCTCTAAAATCTAATCTTTTTATTTTTAAGTCATTGAGGATGTTTGTGCAAACTACTATAAAAGACAATCCTTCAAAGGTCCTTGAGATATGAGGTTGTATAAGGGTTGATGACCTTGACTTCTACCTTTAAAACCATCTGGTTAATCCTCATATTGGAGTGGATGTTTGAGGACAGCTTTAGGTGTTTTGGAAAAATCAGGTTCAGTAACTAGGGATGATTATGAGGTGCTATCACTTTGACTTTTAACCTCCAAAATCTAGTGGGTTTGTCCCTGAGTCAGGGTGAATATTTGAGTACAGTTGGAAGAAAACCCATAAAAGCATCCTTGAGATACTGTGCTCAGGGGCATTATAAATAATGTTTTCCAACATTTTTTGAGGCGTATATTTGTTTTTATTTTATTGTGATAAATTCAGACCGTCATGATGTGTTTAAGGATTATACAACAAACATGAGATTCAATGACCTTGATCTTTGACCACCAGTCTCCAAAATCGAAACAAGTCGTCCTTCAGTAACAATGGACACGTGCAAAGTTAAAAGAAAAACCTTCAAAATGTTTCTTTGGATATTGTGCTCACAACCAAGAGATGAATAGTAAATGGACCTGAGCTTCAGTAATGCGTCTACCCGTTCATTTAGCCCCATTCACTCACTGATGACTGAAAATACTATGTAAATTATCCATCAGCATTTACTTACACATCCTTGCCATTTCATACCCATTTGCACAGCACTGACACCACAAGTTGGGGTTTAGTGTCTTGCCCAAGGACACATTAACCTGTGACAGACAGAGCTGTACCACCAGACTAAGCCACTGATACCTGACATGAATATAAGGCTACATAATCTTTAACAATAGCCTGTGAGCTCCAATACTAAATCCATTCATCCTTACATCAGAGTAGGCATTTGAGGAGAGTCTGATCCTCGGTTTACAGGAATGGCACAGATATAAAGCATATGGCCATACAGACAGAAAATCTGGAACCACACACCTATGGCCTCGACACCAGACCACCATCGGACAGCCTTCTGCCTCCCACTGTAAGGAGTTCGTCTTCACTTTCATGTCCAAGGAAAGGATGAAATGCTCAAATAAGCCTTTGTCAACTTCTACTCTTATCTACATTGTTGCCACGACAATGGTCAGTGGCCACAGGGGCAGACAAAGAGCTTGTTGATGCCAAGACCAGGGTCCGTGACCTTGTCTTTGTATCACTAACACTTTGTCACTCTACTGCAGGGGGAGAGAGAGAGAGGGAAGAAACGACTGGAAGAAAGAGTAAGGAGAACTGTGCAGGGTCAGACTACGATGCTCATGGGAACATCGATATGACAATGGCGCTGACCCCATTTCCTTGTGACTCATCACGAGAACGTTACCCGTCTAAGCATGTCACTATCTGATGCTGTAACTTGGCTGGAGTTACTCAACAAGGGCTTATGTCTTACGTGATAGTGCCTTATGTGGGAAATTTATATAGGTGATCCAGATTTAATAGAGCGATAAAATGAAGAGAGTGAAGTGAGAGACACACTTTCACACAGTTTGGAGGTGGAACCACTGACCCAAATGCATTTAAATTCAACGGGGGGTAAGACAAAGGAAGAGAAACGTACTGAGAGAAGAAGTAAAAAAATAAGACAAAGGAGAGAGGAGTGAGGAGAGATAATAAAGCACCAAGCAGAGAAAAGTGAGCTTAAGGCATTTGTTTTTATACGAGATGGAATATATTGAGAATAATACAGCTACTGTATATATACTGTTTCTTGAAGAATAAAACTAGTTAATAAAAAATCACCCCCGCAGCCATCTCATTCCTCTGTTATTCTAACCAAGACCATATTTTATCACAACAGCAACACAAGCATAAACACATTTACAGTTCTTTAATGTGTTTTGAGCTTTACTTCAATCAATCAAGCACCACAATGGTAAAGAAAAAATACTTGCATAAAGTACGGACTAAACAGACACATTCATCATCATAGTGTGTCTTTAAATGCACTTTTGAAGCACTTTCTAGTAGGTATTTATGGAAATGATTTAAAATATACATTAAATATGAAAAAGTAATGTAAACGAGGGAACTGTCAGTTTGTTAAAAAACATGAAAACAACCCCCCTCTGATATTAACCCTCTACCACAGTCAAACTATTTCACAAAAGCATTTGAACACATTTCAATCTACAGGAGGCTTTTATTAAGCTGACCAAATTTTATATTGATTGGATGTAGGTTGAGGGATGAATTTGTAAAAGCATGCAGCTTGTTAAATGCTAAAAGCTGGCTTTTTTGGAGATTTAAATCAAAATGGCTGACTCCCTGTTAGGCTGAGTCTTGATTTGGTTAGTATATATGCAAAATATCCTGTGTTGGAGAAAGTAGTTCATATGGACCCCTTTAGAAAACACCAAAGCCGATCTTTAAGCCCATTTGCAAAGATTATCTGCTAAAAATAAAGAATAAAAAAGGCCGGCCTGATGCACATGCCAAAATTGCTACATGAAGCATGAATTACCATTAAGAATTCAAGAAAGAAAGAACTACTTGGTGAGTGCTACTCATATTGGTACAACACACTATTTCCCAGAAAACTTCAGCTAAACAAAAATAAAACCTTAACCTTTAAGTCACAGCATGCAGACCAGAAAGCATTTAAGGGTGTGATGCTGATGTTTTATCCCACAGTGTGCTGCACAAATATACTGTGATGCAATCACGGCTGGACACACTAATGGTGGGTGGTTGTGAAACAACTCCAGAAACAGTTTGGAAAACCTTATGCCTGCATGTTTTCATGTTTCATCATGCACTTGTGTGCCGATGCCTGTTGCAAACCAAATTTAATACAGGTGATGATAATAAAGTTGAAGTTGAAGTACATGCTTTTTTTAATATCCAGGGGATATATTTTGTTATTTCTTCAATAACTGTCAGATAAATTAGTTCTATCATGTTGAACTGAATGATTTTCATATTAAATGGTGACATTTTCCATCTACAACTTAAAAACATGTCAGCATAGTACAGAACATGTTGACTATTCAAGAAGAACTGCTCTTTTTTCTTTGTTTTGATATTAGCATTTTCCAACTTCTTTACCACTGACCATAAAATATGCATTAAAGGTCACATTATATGAAAAATATACCTTATGATGGTTTGTGTACAAATGAATATGCCTATGGCCTTTCTGAAAAAATCTATAAAATTTAAGTAATTATACTTTGATAGTAAGTAAGTAATATGGTCATTAACAAGTAGCTTAAATGACTTGTTTTGTGCTTAACCTAAATTCAGCATAAGAATGTAAATGTTTCATCTTGAGGTTTTAATGCTTGATTTTGATGTGCTCAGTCTTTTCTGATTGGGTGACAGGCTGTGGTAACTTTCACAGCGCCATGTTTTCAATGGCTCTGCTTTCTTTATTATAGCCTATGCTAGGCTTAAAGTACTGGTGTTACTGTGGTAGGATGAGGAGCCAGGGGAACCAGCTGTTTTAGGTAGCTGCTGACGCTGTTTAAAGGAGGAGAGGGAGGGCTTCTGATGTTGCAGATTTGTTGTTTTTGTACAGAAGCTCTGTTTACATGACCAAAAAAATCAACTCAAAATAAAAAAGGATAATATGACCATTTTAAAGCTTTTTATTTAACCCTTCTTCAATTAAATTAAATTAAATTAATTATGATTGACTATTTGAGAGAATCATACATTTTAAAGAAGGCTTTCCAAAAAAAATCACAGTGGTTCCATTAGTGGCCAAAGTTACCAAATCCTCTATTACAGGATCCACAGGTACCTGAATTATGAAGCATTTTTATTTTTCACATGAATTTATCGGAGTATCTTAGTGTCTATTTAGGTAGACACTCCCCGTTCATAAAATCTGTGTAAAAGCAGTGTGTGGTAGAATTAGGGCACAGATGAGGAGGTGTATTCCAGTTCCTCTTCTTTTCCCTCTGTCTCTACGATGCTTTGTTGTCCACCCCTCAGGCCCTCCCTGATTCTAGCTGTCAGAGGGAAGGAGAGGCTAAACTTGGTGAAGCGGAGAATAGAGCAAGGCACATGTCAAATATGAGAGGATCTTGAGTAAACAAAGTATAACACAGAGCAAAGCAAAATCGTCTCTCATCCCATCACCGTCTTTCACGCTATTTCTCCCTCTGACTCTTCCTCTCTCTCTTCCCCACCTTTCTCCTCCACACTCCTCTCTCTTCGTCTATCTTCTATGCCACATTTGCGATGTTTTATCTGTCCCTCAGTAATTCAGCAGAAAACATTGTGCACATCAGCAGGACTTGTAATCAGTCAATCACCACTGCAGTAAAACTACACGTGCAGAATCAAAATGGGAGATAAAAGCAATAGTTGTTGAGATTTTTTGGACAGCCGGTTACCAGAGCATGAGGAATCTGTCAGACAGCAGCACTATCCTCCTGAAAATCACTTGGTGGCAGACATAGTTGTTTTCAGTTATCTAAATGAACCCGAGGAGTCATGTAAAGAAGCAGCAAAAGCAGCTCTGGTTCTGAGTCTGGGCCTTGAGCCATTCTTTAACAAACCAGAGCATTAAGAAATTAAGCAAAGGAGGGAAAGCAACAGAAACACACAACTGCTGCAGCCCGAGGGTCGCTTCTAATAATTGCAATCGACGGGGACAAATTCCCTGCTCTCCTGTGTATGTCAGATGGGCTTATTCCCAAACTCCACAAATCCCCCTGTCCAAACACAACCATATGGTCTCCCAGTTGTTGAGACCAGCTGTGCTGCAGTGTATTTGGCACTGTTGCCATGTAGTGTTGAACAGCGATGACGGACTGACTCCCCCTCCATTCGGACTTAATAAATCTTCTGAAATAAAGCCAGAGCTCACTCAGAGCAAGGCAGCGACTTCTGCTTGGCTTTTACAAAAGTGAAGATAGAGTGAATGATTGCATAACTGAAGGATGACAAATTAGAGGAGGTCATAGCTGTTTGTATTTGGATGTTTTCTGCTGATTTCTCTGTTTTTTCTATCTTGTTGAGCCAAATGCTTGCTCAGACTGACTCTATTTTTAATAGACAAAGACTAATTTTAGTCCAACTTAAAAAAAAGATGTAAACATTTGGAATAAATGCTTTTAAAGCCCCTATGAGAAGTTTATAGTTGATTAAAAACTAAACCTGACTGAAATTATTATTGATGTCTCATTATGATCTAAAAAAAGCTAATGAACCACCAGGTACTATGTGGGTTACTTTTTTAAAGCTATTCTTAATGTTTGAACCTGCTGCCACGAGGTAGATTTCACGTAAAAGGAAACATACCAGGGTGTAGATTTTCACATTTCACATTCACAAGACATTTAGAAGTTGAAATCACACAATGGGGAGATATTTTTGGGGAGGACAAGGTCAAGAATATGGATAAGAATGAAATTAGATGACAATTCTTTGTCCAGAAGACACTTTCTGGATAAAAGCAGAAATAAAATTTCATTTCAATCACCCAAATGGAAAAAAGACAAAGTCCTCACATAAATAAAATCAAACATAAAAAACTTTCAAACTTCATATTTCCTAAATAAAAAAAAAACATACAAACAAACAAACAAAAAAAAAACACTCACTGATGACCATATTCACAAGGAGTGGGGAGAAGTATAAACTGATTTTATCTAACCCCTTCTCCGTAAATTACTAATAGTTCATTATTCTTGTTCCTTACCTGTACAGAAATTGTTTGTTTTTGATTGTTCTTACACCTGATATTCACATTCACTATTGATAAAAAATGATAAAATCAACTTCTAAAAATGGTCTTTTTCAAAATATGAATTTCATAGCTTCATAAATCAATAAACAATTCATTATTGATATGCTGCAGTAAAAAGATAACAATGGTCTATATATCCTCACTAAAAACTCAAGTTTGTGGCCCAGATATTGTACTACGTAAAATATATGCATCAATCCAAATATATGCATATACATACAGTATATTATAATGTGAAAATGGGGGTAGTCCAACCATGGAGTAACAATAATCAAGCTTTTACTTTAAACACACAAGACATGCTTTTGTAGAGACATTTCATTTTAAGAGGTGTAGCAGAACAATGCAGCAGCTCACAAAGACCTGACACAGTAGATGAGCTCTAAGCTCCTGCTGTCTCTATAAGCATGTATGGGCGTTTACTGCCTCTAGGGTGAACTACACTCATATTTCACTCATATATGAGCAATCAGTTAACTGTTCATCAAAAATATGAACTGTTCGATGTACATATTTAGTTTTCTTGTGAAGGGCAACACTGTTCATAAAGCACTTGCACCGCTTTGGGAGCAATTTGGAATAAGCTTTTTAAAGATGCCTGGGATTGAAACTAAAACCCTCTGGTCTTAGCAATGACTGACTCAAACACAATCAATGCTATGATTTGTTGAGCTGTTCTTCAGCCTTTGTTGTTTACTAACAACCATTCCCTCAAAATTGAATAACCTCAAACAAAATGATCAGTAAGCTAAAGTAAATGTTTTTACAGTCAACGTTGTAAAAGAAATTCATTCATATTTTCTCCAGTTAGACTCATATTTACTTTCCTGAACGCTTCAGTCATACAGTGCAGACCACAAAGAGGAATATTGTGGACGATATGTCAGCATAAACCCTGATGAAACATTTTCTAAAGTCCCTTTGCTTTTCAGCTGATGTAAGCTGATATACAGCTCTGGTTGTTTCAGTAACAACAATTTGTCGTCCGTCCTAACAAGCCTGAATGATGGTGGAAGGAAAATGGCTCTGCAACAACTCAGAAAACAAGCACTGTGCTGCATGGATGAAAAAAGAGAGACAGTAAAGAGTTCTTTTTATCCATTAGGGGTAATTCGGACTCACCTGGTTTGGGGGGAGGAACTCATGGTTGTTTTCATTCATGTACATGTTGTCACCATCAAACTGTGGAGAGAGGAGACAGAGAGGGATGAGAAAACAACGGCAGACGCATGAAAACAGAGATTTCCAGTCAGTCTTTGGAGATAGAGAAACTGTGTAACACAGAGGCCTAATGACTGCGAGTCCTCGGCTTGTAGACCTCTTTGCTCTGGTGGGTGTCAGTAATTACAGTTCATTAGAGACACATATAATTAGGCCCTGTCAAAGCTCGTGTAACTCGCACTCTTCGTCTCAGTTTGCCTCGCAGCCCCAGACTGTAAGTGTGTGCACACCTAGCTGCTGTGATCCCAAGGGTGTCACAAGGCGGCAGAGAGTGATAATCACAACACTGAGAGCTCGACGCATGGCCCCGACGGCTATCTAGTTAGTATGTGGGCTAACAAGTTGGCCGGTCATTTCAAATCAAAGGCAGTGCTTGAATTATCAAACAGCCTATGACAGGTAAGTCAGCCAGGAGTTGACCCAGAAATTGATTTGCCGCGCCGTGCAGTTTGCAGAGACTGGAATTTCCTGGGACCTACTTTCTGTGTTTAATTTAGACACAAAGACAAGTGCTCCAGATAATTTCCATGAGAATGACATTTTTCAAACTGTAAGAGGCTCATGTTTCTCAATCTGGTCCACATCATAGGGCAGGTTTTCGAATCTATTACAAAGGAGATCAGTACAACATAAGAAGAGAGAGGGACCAGTTTCCATATCACTATGAAAATCAATCAGTGGGTGCAAATGAAGCACTTATTCAAGCAGGCTTTATAAACAGGACTCAATTTTAACCATTTCCTAAGTGTTTTCCATTTGACTATTTCACTTCTACAGTTTTGCTTTGGGTTTAGTGGAATTATAAAATATACTCCTCAAATAACGTTTGGGTACGTTATTTTGGTCATGAATTCTCCCCTTAAATGATACCAATTATTATTATATTTAAATTGTTGGAAAGCCTGATTAGTCACCTTTACACTGAGGTACAACTTTTAAGGATCTTCATATGTGGAATGAGCAGCACATAAAAGTGTGGGTATCGTAGCACCTCAAAAATTGTGCCAAAATCCCCAGAAACAAAAAGGTGGTGTTCCAGTACGCAGAGTGGCATTATTATCTCGTGTCAGCCCTGGTACCATCTCCAAACTCAGGATCAAGTTCTGTGGCATCACAGGAAGACATCATCCAGAGAAGACCAGTTCCTCACACTTGTCTAACTGAGGAATTGTAGACTTTCTTCCAGGAGAAAAGGGGATTTGGCACATTATTTTTGGTGCTGCTGACATGTTTAGCTTTGTTGCTTATTCCACTCATACATGATCCTTACAAGTTGTACCTTATTGTAAAAGTGACTAATCAACCTTCTTAATGATTTAAAGTATAATATACATTATAAGTAATATATAAAATACAACACCAATTCACGTCAGGTATGGGAGCATATATCAGTTTGGCACCTTGTCATGTTAACCTGTTCCCTATATTGCCCCAGCCTCTTGATGGCCTTCATCCAGGCCCAAGTTCCAACTCTTTGGGTAACCTCCGAGCTGACTCCTCTACATTGCATGCAGTTGCCCTCATGGCCTAATCCAGCTCATCGTTCCATGATAATATCAAATGGTATTATCAAAGGGGAGAAATAATCAAAGTTAGGTTTCCAAACTTTTTTGAGGAGTATACTTGCGAAAGAACATCCCTAATATCAGTATCTACCCCATCCTATAGCCCCAAATATTGATTTATTATTTATTTTTTTACTTATTGAAAATAAGTTAAAACAAAAAAGGCCCTGGACCCGGGTCAGGCAGGGCCTTTCTGTGTGAAGTTTGCATGATCTTCCCGTGCATGCATGGGTTCTCTCCCAATAGTCCAGCTTCCCCCCATAGACCAAAAAAAGCACATCAGGTTGACTGGTGACTCTTAGGTACCCTAAGATATGACTGTGAGCGTCTCTCTATGTGGCCCTGTGATTGACTGGCGACCCGTCCAATAGGCTCCAGCACCCCTGTGATCCTGAAAAGGATAAGCGTAGTAGATAATGGATGGATGGACATTGCCACCGAGTTCAAATGTCAAGACAGTTGACTACTATTATAAATGAAGATCTGTTTTCAGTTTAATTGGTTTAAGTACAATACTATTAAATGTAAAAAAAAAAAAAAAAAAAACAAGGAATGAGCCAATCTAAAGTAAGATATCACTTCAGAAAAACTCTTTGTAATAAATATCACCAAACCTTAGTCCAGACATCAGTATGATAAAATCTGTGACGAAAACCCATAGGTTAAACACCTTTTTCCTGCTGGCCAAAAGTGGCTATTAGGTGAACAATAGTTAATGAACTTTTTCCAAACCCTGCCACCCAACTACTAACCCAGCCAGTGATCAAGCTTACATTGATCCAGAGAGGTGAGAACTGCCTTTAGCACTTTCACACTGTTCCAGAAATGAGAGGACAAGGAATCCCCGCCAATTCAGACCTCAGAAACACAGAGCTCAAGACGCCTAAAGGAGAGGCTTATAGGACTGGAAGAAAGGTGACAGTTTGAGGTTATGGGAAAGGAAAAGGCAAGGATGTACCCCCGAGCTAATAGTGAAGGAGTGGGGTAGGGATCATGTGTAAGTGGGAGGTACAGTAGGAGAGATTCTGGAGAAATGGAGGGATAAAGAAAAGGAGAGAAATGAAAACAGGCAGAGGACATGGAGTATGAATGAAAGAGTCAGAGGGGAGGAGAGGGTTGTAGCACCAGCAGCAGCAGCGACGATAGAGCCTGTGGTTGTTCTGGCTGTAGTGTGATTAACACTGGGGTCACAGCCAGAGGCCACAGCTTGAAAGACACGGGCGTATAAACATGCAAACACACACACACACACACTCCCAGAGGCCTTCTCTGCTGCCCTAACTGACACTATTTGGCAACGGCCATTTATGAGGAAACTAAACACACCTCATGACCACTGGAGGAGGCAGAGATGAAAAACCACAGCTACTGTAAGGCCAACTAAAGGGATACTTTTGTGTCTATTGTAATTTATGCGGGGGATCCTGTTGTAGACAGGGTCAAAAAAGTAGTCAAATATTTTTTAAAGACATTTTTGCTGTGTAAAAAGCCAGCAACTTAACTGACTCTGCTTTCAGCTCATTTTCATTCTCAAACAGAAAAAGCAGCTTGGTAAATGTTTGAAAACCACTGGTCTAATGACCCAGAAGGATGGGCATACAAGTTTTTGCCATTTTTTTTTAACAATGATTTCTAGTATTTAGAGAATAACAACCGTTTCCAGCTTGAGGCCTTTTGGTCTGGGGGAATGAAAAAATGCTTCCCCTGGGGTGATGCAAATTGGTAACTTATCTTACCAAATACGCACTAGTAATCAAGTACTGTATGATTCTTTTACTTGGTGTGATCAAATTGAAAGATATTGTCCTTGCACTTCACAGGAAGACAGTCATAAAAGTCTCCAATATTATTGTCTGATTTCTATTCCTAAAACCACCCAACTTTGTATGCTTCGATTTAAGGCCAAGACAACCTTTTTAACTACAATTTTATCTTCTCTATGAAACAACATACTTAAATAAACCTCACATCAGAAAAAGAACAGAATAATCCTTCTCCAGGCTTCCAGACTGGGGTTCACATTGCACTGCCTTTAAACAGTGTCCTAATTTGTTCTACTTTATACCGAAAGTCAAAAACATCAAAAGTTAATTATAACATTGAATTCAAACACTTCACAATGATTTAAAAAACACACATGTACTGTTTAGTGTGTTTTAGATATATACAACACAGAGAGATCCGTGACCCTGAAAGGGACAACTGCTGGAGAAAGGATGAATGTAGTGACTCTGGTGTGCCTATCTAAGGAAAATCTGAAAACATAATAGAAAGTAAAATAGAGAAAAGAACTTCAGTTCTGATTAAACTGTATCCCACTTTGGAAAAAAAAATGTATAACAAGAAACATTTACTTGTACATTTTTTTATCATGTTGTTGGCTGCTGCCACACTGCACTTTTATAATAATTGAATACTCAACAAAAACGTTCTTTTTCCAGGTTAGAGAAGAATTTATTTGTTTTGATAGAAAGGACAGCTTGTTCTTCTGTTGTTATTTAGGTTACAACCATAAGAACAGCTATGCAAATGACAAAAAGCTTCTCTTCTGATTAAATTCTGGATGCATATATGCATGTATGTGTCCATGTAAAGCAAATTCCCACTCAATATGATCTTAGACTTTAGAAATATTGCACATGTAAAAATAGCTATTGTAACACACTCACTCAAATTCTCTCTAAAACAGATATTTAGATCAAGAGATGGGAGTATGCCAGTTTTTACAGAGCAGATGACAATTCACATCAGTAATTACATAAACAAGGACTTCATAAGAAAGCCGAGTTGCTCTTTTAGGTTGATAAAAAAAATATATACACTTTGTGTGTTGACGCATGGTTTGAAGTCAAGACACTTGGGCCAGCTGATCAGAAGCAAGCTGTAGTGCAGCGATGATGCTCCTCACGTTCCCTGATGGTGAAGATGGCAGAGTGAATGGGTCATGTTGGCTGATCAGGAGGGTGAGGTTGTTCTTGATGTCTAAGAAGTGGCTCCTCAGACCTGAGATCGGTTCATATGATGAGAAAACTGTGTTCACAAAAGACTTTATCATAGGAGGACTTAGGCAGGGGACATTGAAATGAGTTGACTGACAATCAGCCTCAGTGTCTCTTATGAAACAAATAGCGTAATATGCAGCTGTGCGGTATTTACTTAATTTGTAAGTCTTGTAAATCTCAATCAAACGATCCAGATCGATTAAATACAAGTCGATAGCTGCTGAGATTGCAGTTCCATAGTCTGATGCATTTTTACCACTCTCAACATTCAGTCGAGCCTCGTGGATCAACATCTGGACATGGAAGGAGGCTCCGTTGACCCATATCTTAAAACCGCGGGTGCTCATTTGTCCATCTAGCAGCAGGGAGTTTCGAAGGATGGTGAGATGGTGATACAGTTGTCCCTCTAGTCTTTGCAGTTCCTTTAAAAGTCGTCTGTTGTCCTTCATGAATGTGCGATGGCGCCCCAGGTACTCCGACATCGTGTCCCTCACAGCTGAGGCTTTTTCTTCCCCAAAAACACGGCGCAATATATCGTACGTGGTATCCTTTTCGGGACCACTTTTGATGATGATCTCTAAGATGAGTGAAATCACCAACGCTCCAAGTCCAACGGCATTTGGGACTGAAGTCAGCGGAGCCAAACCAGATCCAAGCCTGTCAATGAAGTCCGGCACCATGTCCACCTGCAGTCTAGAGAAAGCCTGCAGCTCAGCGTTGGAGTCAATGCCTGAATATTTCAGCAGGGACTCATCTATGCCAGCATCTGGTAGAAGGCATGGTTGCTTTAATGCATCTTCATAAACAGAAAGACCAAACCTGTCATAATCCTCCTGTGACCATCCAACTCCCATGTTTTCACACTTCTGTGAGGGTAACAGTTAAGCTGAGCCGAGACCAGAACAGACTGAACACCAGTCAATTCAAGTACAGTAATAAATGACCAAGTAAGCCCCCTCAAATAAAATCAGGAGGACAACACTGATAACCAACCAGGACTCTGAAAGAAGGGGCGTTTTTATTGACTGTCAATGTCCTCTTTAGACCGAGGTCCAAAGTACACTTGTTCTCCCTGTGTCTTTGTTTAATGTGGTGTTCAAATGCAAACCACATAAAACACCCACGAAGTGGTCTTGATGTGAATTCTAAATAATTGAAACCCTAAAAGATCCCTACAAGAAAGATACAAAACCATACTGTAGAGAATATTGGACAAAGTTTTAGTGACATCACCTGTTCGATTACTAAAGAGTCCTCCTAATATAATGCAGCAGCTGTCGTATTCAAGCTGCTGTCTCAAACTGCTGTGTTCAAATGGTGGACACAGTTACAGACAAGTAGGAGGTTAAGATGTGCTAAGCCTCCTGACAAACTATGACAGACTAGGGATGCACAACACTGGATTCTTGCAGATCTCCAATATGCAAATATTGCAGAGCTGATATTTCTGATATTTTTTTGTCAAGAGTATGACAAAAATTGACAAATTCCTGTTATTGTGACAGTTCATCTGTGTGAGAAACAGATGTTAAACTTGAGGCATAGCTCATTTCTCTGTGAGGTGGGAGTTTAGTAAAAAGCGTCCTGTTCTTCTGCTCCCCAAGTCTCTAACAGCATTTAAAGCCAAGAAAATACATTTTGCAGGAAATGGGATCTTTTAGGATTTGTCTGTGAGCTTTACTTTTACCATGTAACTTGAATGTGGCCTGTTGTAATGTCAACTTGCACTGTGCTGCCACAACATAATTGGGTGTGAGACTATTTGGTGCCATTCTTTGTTTGACATAAAACCTTTCCTTATACAGTCAGTCTTCTACAATTAGTTTATCTTTCTTTTCAGCTTCTATTTTTCACTTGTTACACTCAGAACAGCAAACATACAACAGTGCAGATGCCGTTCTTTTCTGCATTGTTCAATTTGAAGCACCATTGCTATCTCCACATTATCATTCAGCCTGTGATGGAACAGTTACTTTGAGTGCAGTGATTTCTGCCTGATAGCACTATTAGCTCGCTGGAGGAACAATCATTGTATTCTTGCAATAAAAAAAATGAAATCACTTTCTCTATCGCTTATGGAAAATGATTTGACTTGCTGTCCTAATCACATGGTGCCAAATGTGATGGTGTCTAGGAATGGGTTATGTTTGCACCTGCACACCAGATCTCCAAAAAACATTGCGGAGTAAAAAAAGAAAACAATTATATAGAATGTCAGGGAGAAAGTGAGGTCTGTGGTGGAGACGCAGAGGCCAGAGTTGCTAGAATAGCAAACATTTTCTAAATCCAGGGGAAAGGTAAAAATAACTTCTTTTATGCCTCTTTGTGGTTAGCAAACTGGTCAGTGAAGCTGGGACGACTGTACTTTTGCTGCAGAGAAAATGAATGTGAGGACTAAAGCTAAAAACTCTGGATGGCCTTTGTGCTGCATTATCTCTGTGATGATTTCAAGTGAATCATATACTCCAGAGTAAGGGGTCAAAAAAGACATTAAAGACATGTTTCCAGGCTGTCTGTCCATCCTTTCAGGACATTTTGGGAAGCAGGATCTCTTGGGAATGCTTTAACAGGTTTTCTTCAAACTAGGTTTGGGAGATATATCAAGTATTTGAGAAATGTGTAAATATTTTCAACAAAGATGTATGTTGACAATATTGCTCACATTGATTTAGTCGTTAATGTGCTTAAATATCATTAAATGAGCCACCATTCAGAATTGCAATGCTGAAAATGCAAAAACAAGTGGCAAAAAAGTGTGAGCATGATGATTGTTTTCCCAAATTACACACAACTTCATTCCTATGTTAAGCTTCATTAACATTCATTTTGATATTTTTTTTAAGAAGATAAATTAGAGAAAATTATATCAAATGTCTCAGGAAAATATCAATAAATACATTTCGTCTAATAATGCTCACTGTGCACTCATGTCAACTCTTACGAAAGGATAATCTGATTACATTTGGAGGGTTAAAGGTAAGAAGTCAAGGTCATTATGTCTTGTGTTCATCTCTTGCTTGTGAATAAAATATAAATCTCTTCATGGATCTTTTGCAAACTAGTAAAATGTCTTTGCATATTCCGCCTTGAGGATGATAGTTATTTCTTTCTACCGTTTGCAGAAATGTTTATTCATATGCATTGTTCCTGAAAAAAAAAAAAAAAATCAATTTCTAGTGAATGGCATATCTCAAGAACGCTTGAAAAACTTTTACAAACTGCACTCCAAAGTCCTTTCTGACTTGGGGATAAACTAATTTGACCTGGGAGGTTCGAGGTCAAAGGTCGAGGTCAGTGGGCTTCACACTCATCTTGTGCTTGAAAATTGAATATTAACAAACACTGGACGCTTTCTCTTTTTAAGGCCTCTTTCAGCTATTTTATTTCTTTATTGCTTCATCTACTGTTTGTTTGTAGTTCTTTTGATTCTTAATTTTACCACATTTGATCATTTTTGTTCTTTTGATTGTTTTGTTGTCTCTACTCCTTTTTTCACTTATTATGCCAATCTGCTTTTATTCCCCTGTCTTCTGCTTCCATTTTTTATTGTCTTTTCTTGTTATGTTGTCATCTTTCCTTAACCATAAACATATTCTTGAGCTTGAGGGTGCACTGATCGGAATTAGGAGTTCAAAGGTCACTGTGTCCTCACGTTACAGCGAAAACCACTCCAGTCCATCTTGCTCTCCCTCTCCTGTACTTCATTCTGCAGCATTTGTATACCTTGCAGATCATAACTGCCAGAGGTTGTTCTTGTTACTAATGCAAGATGCCATGGAAACTCTAATTAGAGGAAAATAATGGTAAAAGTGGATATGCAGCGCCCTTGTGAAGAGGAATGAGGAGAGAAACGTTCTTTTTTATGTGCACTTTAAACAGCAATAACAATGCACTGAGAATAATAAATGAATAATGCACAAGGCTTAACAGCAATGGTGGAAATCAATAGGGAACTTTTCCTTTTACTAAATGGGAGATGTTGTTACACTCAGTTTGATATACAATGTTTCTCATGTGAAATCTGATTTCTATTATCTTTTTGCAGAAGTCCTGACGTACCCAAAGTGAACATATGAGCATTTGACGTGGAGAAAAAAGACAGGGTTTGTCAGAAAAGGGCGAGCTAGTCGTGTCTCCCTCTCTCTGTTTGCTTTCCTGAGGCTTTGAGGTCATTAATCATAGCGGTCAAATCTACAGCAAAACAATTGAGCAAAGGAAAACACAGACAGAGAGAGAGAGAGAGGAGGGGGGCTGAACTAGGAGGAGGGAGGAGAGGGTGAAGGTGAGAGAGAGGAGGAGAACTACGGTGAGAAGGTGGGAGTCATGTTGGATACGAAGAAGAGAGGCGTTAGGACGCATCGTGGCTCAAGACGAGAAAGGGACAAGTGAGGCCCCAAACGACTGACGCACTTGACACCACAGTCCTGTGTGCATAGAAGAAATGCAAATACATGAGGGGAGAGAGAGAGGGAGACTGGGAGGGAGAAAATAAAGTGGGGAGAGAGAAGCTATAAATAGGCTAGTGTTTGCGTAAAGCCAAACCAATGTCAGTTTGATGCAGGAAGTGCAGCACAGACACTGAGGTTAGAGAACAACTGTTGACTGAAACACAGAACCAACAAAAATGTAACTTTTCAAAGATGTCAGACAAGAAGTCACTTCTGTAGTGACAGAGAAAAACTTCATGAATCCTCAAATCCAGTCAATAAAAGGAATGTATTCTTATTAGGGCGGGGCAGTTTATTGAGTTTTAAAAACTGATATATTTATAAATGACATAATGGGTAAGACAATATTGTTTAAAACTATACCGTTGATATTGCTGTTAAAACACTTAAGGCTCTGTGAAATCATTTTAAAAAAGATTTTTTTCTTTTGTTTTCTTTTTATTATTTGGTAAAACAATAAAGTTAGTAATATTACTATTTCATTTCTAGCTTTCCAGCTTTGAATTATTGTTTTTTAACATGGTAAATAGAATATCTTTCTGCTGAGCCCAAAAAGCCCTAAATAAATGGGAAAAAGATTGGGTACTTTTCGACCCACAATAATATATTTAATAATAACAAGATAATCAATTCAGTTTGTAAAGTCCTCTAGGAACTATCATTTCATTGACTTTATTTTTCAACCAATTAATCAATCAACACATCTTCATTAGATTCAAAACACATCAAATCATGTCAAATCAAGGTCGATGCCATACTTTTCTCTGTATAAATACTTTTTTAAATTGAATTTTGTTTTATTTTTACTCATTTATTAATTTTATTTCATATTTAACATGAATCCACCATGAGTGCAGCACTTTGCCGCAATCCGCAGCAGTTAAAGTGGCAAAAAAACTTTGTTTAGCAGAAGGAAATGTTGAGCAGAACCAGACTCATGCTGAACAGCCATCTGCCAAGGCCGTGTGAGTGGGAGATAGAGAGGTGGACAGAGACCAAGGGACTTAAATAAGAATTTCAATCGATAAATGTACAGATGACCACACCAAAATTTGTCCTTAACATATTTTCTCAATTTAACTGAGGTTTACTAGAGAATAACCACTAGAAATGCAGCATCTTGTTTTCAATAGGGTCTTCCTCTCTGTATGGTTGTAAAGGCAGTTATTAAGGTGGCATCTGGTTATAAAGGCAGTTATTAAGGTGGTATCAGCAATAACAACCATGGAAAGAGAGCCAGATCTTATACTAACAGCTATATTATTAGTAAGTGGAGAAGACTGATGTTGGTTAATATGATGGTATTTAGCTGATCTGCAATTACACTGGGCTTAGAAAAACTGATCACTGTGATGCAACAAAATGTCACCAATGTGGTTGTACAATATAGACGGCGTGTAGGAATTTTTCAGGCTTCAATACTGTACTTTCCTTCAGGAAGACTGATGCTGAAACACGTTGAACTTTCCGTTTTTAGTTGTGTTCTACTCAAAGAACATGCCAATATGAAAAATGCATTTTAAACTTTTTGGTAAAGACAAGTGCCTTGTTTTCTTCACCTTTTCACTAAAGTTTATAATTCTTCAGTTGTGAAAACTGGTTGGATTTTGCAGATATTCAATATGACAATATTTCAGAGGTCATTATCACCAAAATGGAAAATTGTTACTTTGTGAAAACTGACTTATTACTTTTGGTGTGAAAGTCTATTTGTGTAAGGAACAGATGTAAAAATGAGAAAAACAACATTTAACTCTTGGAAAATGAAACTCTTGATTTTTACTCATGCAGTGATTATAAGGTAAAGCATTACCATACATTTGTGTATTTACCTGATATTACAGCCAATATAAGGGATAAACATGGTCAATATATTGGCTGTAAATATTTGCAAACAGTTAATACTAGCCAATATTGAAATTCAACTTTCTAGGCCAATATCTGCTGATAACAATATTGTACTATAATATCATGCATCTGTGGTAAAAATCTTTTGTTGTTTCATAATAGAAAAAACAAGATATGCTGCATAGTTTGTGTATCACCATCATCATTACTCCACTAAACAATATCAAGATTTTCAGTTCATATCACACAGCCCTATTTCTTGTGACCTCTTATGACAGATGGAAAATAAGTAAACTTTTAAATTTAGATTGAATCCGTAGTGGTTTTGGCAATATTTCATGCTTCTCATTAATATTAGATCATGTGCTGTGCATATTCATAATCTGTTTTCTCTTTGATTGTGGGGTTTGATGAGTACTGTTGCAAGAGCAGAATTGTATGTGTTGGTGGAAGGCTGCCACTGTCATGGAAAACTGTCAACACAGAATAAATCAGCAGTGTTCATGTACTGTTAAATCTCCTAATCTTGAGAAGAGTGTAGAATCTGAGCAAATCAAAACACTCAAGAATATGTTTGACATTAACAGATTGTTGTGTAATTTTATTTACTAGCAGACAGAGCAGTATGATGGTATAGAAGACAGAGGCACCAGATGGCTTTGTCTGATGACATCCGATGGTATTTTAAATATTATATTGTCACATTTAAACCATTTAACTGAGTTAATATTGTTTTATTACAAAATTACAAAACCAATAACTACACCTTACAAGTGGAGCAGCTCATATTCTTTTATTTCTTTCCAGGAGCCACTTTCAATATTGAAACTCCGGCTTTCAGCCAACACCAAGTAATGAATCATAGCCCTCTTTCCCAAATTTACAATCTATAAAACCTCACCATGCAGAACCTTTTGGAGTAAAATAATTCATCATACTGTGACACTGCTCTATGAATGGAGTCACTTGTCTGATTTATAGGAAGCCAAAAAATTTATAGTGACATAGCTGCCTACTATTTAAAAAAAATAAAAATAAAGACAGAAAAAATACATTTGCCAAAAACAAAATATCGAAAGCAGATTGTTAAATAAAGAAAACCTTTGCTGATCTGATTGATATCACTTTTTTTGTTTACATTCACAAGTGTGGGAAATTCATGATAGAATACATTTGATATGGGACAATAAGAATTGATGCAATATGATTGGATACAATGGGTGGGAGTCATGGGATATCTCAGGATACGACTGAATACAATACAGGCTATACCCCATCCTAACCCCCCTCCCCCTTCCTCCTGATGCTCACCCCATCTTTGAGAAATGTGTGCTCAGGCCCAGAAAGCCTGTTTGAAAATCTTCTCCTAATGAGAGAGACAATCCCTGAGTCAGGTGTTTGCTCTTCCCAAGGCATGGCTTTGTATTCACAGTAAACATAAGAGCACAGTGTAGGAAAGCTGAGGCCACAGCTTCTTCTTGAGAGGGGCACAGCTAGACACAGCTCATAAGGATTTACACAAAAATAGCCTGCTCGGGGCAGGGCTGATACAGAGGGGTTTATAGGCCTGCCAAATTCAATATCTGAGAGGATTTCTAAGGAAGACGTTTCAAAAATAAATCCTGGAAATATCTGGGACCAGAGTTAACGGAAAGGAGTTAAATATGTGATCCTTAAGACAAAGACACACCTTGGCTCTAATTTCGTGTTGGGTACTGTTTACACCAATCCTGGTCTGGTTCTTTATGGTACCAAAGTCCGATTGTTTTTGAAAAATCATTATGATCAATACTTTGAGAACAGAAGTCTGCCTTGCAATATTTTTGTACTATTTTGGTTCTCAATAATGTATTATCAACTGTAACAGAGATTTTTATTTTCCACTCTTCGTATATCACTGATCATTGCCTTTCTAATGAGAGCATATTTCCACAAAAGTATTACCAAAACTGTTAAATAAAATAACAACCAAAAAAATACACAAACTATAAATTTGTTCTATGGTGTTATTGTTTCTGTTGTTATTTTTTTCTTTAGGGAATTTAGATGAAATATATTGACAAAATCATAACATGAAACCAGGTTAAAATCTATGAATATTAGACATCCGGAGATAATTTTTATTTATGAACATTAATAATGCTGATGGTGTTACAGAGGTTTAACCCTTTCACCATAAATCTTCTCACTCACTGCACAGTGACACTGCGCCCCCTCCTCATTCATTCATCACTGCAGGGAGCTCTGCAGGGTCTCTTCACCGTAAACGGAGTTGAAGGAAATGCTTCCTCCTAGGGCTGACTGATTAAGGCAAAATATCACAATCACAATTATTTTGATAGATAATTATTGACAATGATTACTCACCGATTTTACAGCAGACAACACATATACACTCACTGAACTAAAATGCTGCATACACTGCAATTCTGAACATCAAAGAAGAAGCTATAGCTGAAAATATATCTAAAAGGATACAAAGAATACAATTACATTTATATAATTGTACATATATTAAGGGATACAAAGACAATACAAGTTGATCATGTTCTGTGGCACAGTAATCTTTAATGTTGAGTATTCAGTTATCATAATTGTGTGAGGCAGTTAATTTGATTGTGATCAAAATTGGATTAATTTTCCAGCCCCACTTTGTCCTGTGGTTTAAAGCATCTTGTCTCAAAAGCCTTATAAGCAGGAGCTGTCCTTGTCTTTTTGGTGGAGTTTAGTCAAACTCTCTGCTGCTGTGGTCCACCATGATATTGCTGTTAAAACAGAATGCTGCAGCAACACAGCAGGTCCTTAAAGATACATAAACTTATGCAGATGGTAGTATCCTCACTGGGGTTTAATTGCCAAAATAGATTTATGCACCTTTTAGGAACCAAAAAGTAGAACTGAATCAAATGTCCCTGATTAGTTCCTCGAATCTTGAAAACTTGTTTCAAATTTGAGACGGTTTTGTATACTCAAGCCTTCTTTAGCAGGTGTGCATGTTTATCTGCTACTTCAACAACAAACATGGCAAAACAAGACTCTTTTAGGGGGAAAACAGTAAAGACACCCGCCCTGCACACCAGGATGCTTTGCAACAGTGCCCAGAGTCTTTGTTTAAAGAGCTTCTTTTTTCAATGAAACTTGAATATTTAGCATTAACAATATGATATTATATGAAAAGATTCAGGGCAGGGATTTATTCAGCCATAATGTCCCTCAGGAATGTATCTGTGGTAGCAGTTCAGTATATCTAATTGGAGATAAAGTGTCTGCATGATTCTTCATATTTTGGGTTTTATCAAACTGGTTGATTATCCTTTTTGCTTACTGCTCTCAGGTCAAGTATCAGCTAACAAATGTAATATTATGATCCACTTATCCAAGGTCAGCTGTTTTTAGGTCAGTTTAGTAGCATTTTCGTATTCCCACAACAACCGTTACTTTACATTCTGCGCTCCAGCGCCGCTAACCTGCACTGATCTACAACGAGAGGCTTCTCTGGTAAGGTCGCAGTGAGCCCAGCTGTGCTTAACTCTTCGTACTGAATACCAAATCACAGGAGTGGCTACTGCAGCCGGAGATGTTTTTAGATGTAAAGAAGGTGAAGACGGGAGGAAAAAAAAGGAGCCAAACCCCCTTCTTCCTAGTCTTTTCATGGTTACAGTGTGCACCTCCCCTAGTATTTCACTCCAGCGTATCTAATCGCATGTCAGTCAAGGTGCCGATGGAAAGAGGCAGCAGTCAAAATACCTGTGTCAGGACTGTGGTCATTAGAGCATTCAGTCACATATATATATATATATATATATATATATATATATATATATATATAGCCAAAGCGCAGGGAGAGTGGGGGATGGTGTACTGTAAAGCAGATATGGATTGCCTGTATGTTTGTGTGTATATATGAATGTGCTGCATGTGTATTTCACCTTTATGTGTTCCTTATGTGTGTGTGTTTGCATACTGTATAAACAACCCCGGCTCAGAGTGTGTGCACATTGCATGCGTGCCTACGTGTGTCTGTGTAATGTATCCTGTCCAATAATACACACATTGATCCCCGCCAGATAAAGATAACAAAGTTAGACCTTCCATAATATTTATTTTCCCATAACAGACGTGCTCGGCCACGCCCAGTCATATAACTCCATGCAGATGAAATATGGTCTTCATTACCTTTAAACCTCAACAGAGAGAGAGTGGTGAAGGGTAGGATGGAATAAAAAACAGAGATGCCCTTCTTTCTCGACTGGAAGAGCAGAAAATGAATTGAAGCAGCTGTGATTTTTTTTTACATTACCATGACAAATACGACAAAATGGGAAGAGAAAAGGGAGAGATAGGAGGAGAGAGAGAGGGCTGGGGGGATGGGAGGGGATGGGGATGGGGGGGTTGAATGACGACAGACAGAAAAGGGCAGATCAGACAGAGAGACCAAATTGTGTGCGAAAAAAAAAATCAGTTCAATTTGTGCCCGACTGTAAGCCGCGAGCCGAGAGGAGAAATAAAATAAGGCATTTAGCTGGGGATCATGTTAAACCATGCAAGTGAATGAGTCCCCAGAGGAGAGTGTTGCCTCCCTCGCTTATGATGGACTTAATTGCCTCTATCAGTGTTAAGATATAACATTCATCTCAGGTTTATTGCACGGCTTTATGGTCCTGTCCATCACGCTGAAGGGTTTCGAGAGGGTGGGCCCACTCCTCAAATGGCACCCTAAAATAATGAGACAGATTACAAAGCAACAGATTGGGGGGAGGGAAATGGAAAAAGCTGCATTTATATGGGGAAAATAGAGTATTCTAAAAGACGTCTGGAGAGTGAAACTGACTAGATTAGAGCTTTGGTTCTCAACTGGTATTGGCTCTGGACCCTAACCTTTTAATGAAAAACTACAAGCCAATATCCACAAATAATTAAACCGCTTCAATATAGTAAAGAACAGTGTTGCAGTTTCAATCATAGAGGCAAAACAGCTAACACTAGGGGTGCTCAGATAGTAAAAACCCTCACCAAGGCATACATGACATTCTTAAATGAGTTATTATCAATAATGAGGAAAACTGCCCTATCTCTTGAAATGTTAACAAATTCCTAGATCCACATCTGTGTTTGGACACCAGAATCTAATCAGTTTTCCCTTGAGCCAAGATTCCCCGAAAATTGAGCCACATCCACTGAGAACTTTTTGAGTTGACTTGTTCAGACAAACAAACAAATGCTGGAAGAACGTTTACTTATTATTTTAATTTAAGCTTTATTTCACCAGGAAAGCCTCATTGAGAGTAAGAATCTTATTAAGAAGTGTGTCCTGGCCAAGGCGAGCAGCAGAACCAGATACAGAAATAAAACAATTACACACACAGATGAACACATAAGAACTATATCCAGCAACCTCAGGATGTGGTCGAACCCCAATATGACACATATCACCATTTGCATACATTTCTGACGTCGACTTCACATTATATAGAATTCCTGACATCATTTGTTCCTTTCTGTGAAAACTAAGACTGCAAGCACAATGTTTAAAGGATCCCACAACTAAATACACTTCAGTTTCAGATCTTCAGAGATCTTAGAGGTAAGTAAGATTTGGACTGTGCACCTCTATCATATTGTTTGGCTTCTGCACTATGGGTGAAATTTGTTTTACAACTGTTTCCACAGCTTTTAGGGCCGTATTGATTCTATAAAATCTCTAAAGAGTAGGTAACGATATTTTGTCCTACTGATTATTTGACCACAGCCAAAAGTGAACCAATCAATTTAGAGTCACAGAGCAGAAAGTCAAGAGTCCTCCTGAGCATAGGAAAAAAAATATTTGGATGTATGTTTTGGTGCTTCTGTATATCTTGGACTATTTGTGACCACTTTTTTTCAGGATCCACTGAAAGCAGCTCTGAGACCTGCTTTGAATCCTGACCCTCCAACTGTGAACCACACATCTACATTTCTGTGGTTTTGTGAGATTACAAGGACTATGTTATCACTGAGGAAACCTGCTTTATTAACCAAAGATAATGAACTGAATGAGTCAAAATCTTAGAGAACAACAAAAATGTTTGCCGCAGATAAGTGGTAAACATGTATGTGCATACGTATGGTTGCTATCATGGGCTTTTTAGCCACAATGTTCCCAGGCTCCTAAAAACAGATCTGCCGCCCAGTTTCTGGTTCTGATCCATGAGTTAAGAACAATGGACATAATTTTCTCTTTTCCTTTTTATCAGAATCTCTTGAGATCTTTGTTATACCAAGACAATAAACAAAATAAACCAAAATCTTGAAAAAACAAACTATTACGCAATGAAACAGCGTGACATAAAATGTGCTTCTTAGTGCTTTTGTATATAGCCTTTGTATATAGCCCAGTCCCACTTTAGGGCCCTGATCCACTGGTTGAGAACCACTGGTTTAGCTGGTATGTTGTATGGATTACTCTTTGGTTCTAGGTCTTTCAAAAAAGCATGGCTGGCCGAGCTATAGGCACACACATCTCCCCCACCTCTGACCCCAGAAAGCTCTGGGTAGGTGTAGAGTTTCAGATGGCCCCACAATCGTACCATTGTGCTCCTGTTAACACAATGAAAACAAAGCTAACACATCGCTGCCATTCAAATCCCCCCAAAGTCTGAAAGTCTGACTTACCTTGACTTCCAACACGACCCAGGTGTAACAAAAATGAATCATCAGGCCGTACAGGCAGCTACAAGAACTCAAAAACAGCACACCAAAGCATAATAAATGAACACAATGGACCAAACAATGAAGAAAATATGATAAAAATATCAAAGCTTGGCATCCCACTGGAGGACACTGACTTTTCATTTCATTTCTTTAAGATGTGGTTCTGATCTCTTAAAAACAGGCCGCTTCTCATCACACGAAGGCTCCGAGAAGCATGTCTGCATGTTCCATTAAATCTATTAAATCCACTTGCATTATATCATAGTGCTTACCACACAATAGGAGCCTTTCAAGGGCAGTCCCAGAGGAAGCCAACAAAGGGCCCTCTCTTTCAGGGTCTAGTCAAGTAATTCAGAAAGAGCCAAACACGATTTTTCTGTGTGTGCGAGAGTCTGAGTGTATGTGTGTGGATCCTCACCACCAGAACCACAAGCTGCAAATTCACCAAGTCAAGAAAAAAAAAGAGGAGCAGGAAAAAGACAGCGGCGAGATACCTGTTTCTATTCACCTCACAAGTGTCTTATTCAAATAGACAGTGGAGAAGTGTCCTTCCTCAATGAACAGATACTTCACAAGAGGAAAATTCAAGATTAGAAACCTGACAAGGAGCTAGTTGAGAGAAAATGTGGTCTGATGATATCTAATGCTCACTCTTAATTGTATATTCTGTAGTTACATTGACCTCAGATGCAATTATTTCACCTCTATTTGTGGGTTTAACCTCGTAAAAACTCATCAGCCTCTATTTTAAACTATCTCGCAAATCTTCTGTGTCTGTCCCAGTGCCAAGCATTAGCTTTTGATATGCTGTCTGTCTTAAATTTTCACTGTGGTGGCTGTATATGTAAAAACATTTAGGCTATAGTTCATATACAGCATCTCTTAAATGCAAATGTTTCAATTCTGTGATACGACTTAAACTTCCTCTTTCATTAAATTAAACTGTGGTCCATGGAGGTCTGACTTTCCTGCTTGGCTTTATCAATAGCTAAGAATTTACTAAAAGCAGGGACATTTAATAAACAAACAAACAATCAAAAATGATCATAAGTGCATTAGGAACAGGAAATGTTAGTCAGCTCAGTCCCTCTATAGAGGGTATGCACATGAGCTCACAGTCAGTGAGAGGAATGTTAGCCACTGAGGGGCAAAGAGCACAGACTCACAACAGACTCGGGTCTATTATGAAGGCGAAGCCACAATGTTACTGCAACTAGTATCATATAACTGAGTAAATGTGCATTCAGATAATGACAAACATAAACCCTAGTTTTTCTCTTTCCTCTGGTTTACTTTCAAGTAAAATCAGGACATTTACAGTTTTTTTTTTTACACCTAACACATTTGGTCTGGACCAAACACACTCTGGTTCACTTTTTTGGAAAGTTTTTTTTTTCATTTGGGGTGATGTAAAAGCTCACAAAAACTCTGATTTGGACCAAAGAATCCAACATCCAGTCCACTATAAAAACGAAAGTCCCTGTTTGCTTCAAGCGGACCAGAGTTTGGTTTGCAGCAGGTGTGAAAGCAATCTGAACCAAACAAGGACCAAACAAGGCAAGCAAACAAAAGGGGATTGAATTGCGGCTTGAATTTTTCAACAGAAAAGCTGACGTAGCATTTACCGACAATATAAAGCATAGTGCGGCTAACATTGGCACTGCTAACTGTGTATTTCTTGCTCATAAAGCAACAATAGCAATAGGCCAGAAAGCAGGAACAAAGACAACAGCCACAGCCCCAACTAGCGGCAGGAGGCTGGACTACACAACATTTGACAGGCTTTGGTCAGTCTGTCAAGGTAGACAAATAGTAAAGAATGAAATAATGTTGCAACTTAACTCACAAACCGAACCGAGCCTATTGAAATTTAGGAGTGAAAGCTACTAAAAATTTGACTAATCAATCAAAAAAGAGTAACCATCAATTTCTTAAATGACAAGGCAATAGACTATGTTTTCCTGCTTTTTGCCCACATAAAACCCAAATATCCACCTTCATAATGGCTGGTTTGATAATAAACTATTTAACAACAGTTAAGTCAGCAGATTTTTATCACAAATTGTTGAAATAATTTAAGCAACAAGACTTCCATTTAGCCAATTATTGACGTTGTTTTTGCACATTTTTCATGACATGTAGATGTCCAACCAGTTCACATGTCCTATGAAAAATAAGTGAAAGGCAACAACAGTCAGACAAATGCTAAAACCATACACACAGAGAAAGCCTGGGTATACCCAATCTCATTCTGGATAAACACAAAATTACAAATTACACAGATACATAGTCATAATCACTACAGGGCTTCATCCTATGGCTCAGGCAAATAAATGCTGCATTACAAACATACTTTTATGTCTTAGTCATTCTTTAAGCACAAATCAGACTGGAATCTACATGAGGACTTCTAAAAAAGACTAAAACACAGCACTTTTCTAGCCAATTAAAGCATTTCACTGTTTCTTAAAACCAATATCAATTACCAGATGTTTCTCTCTGCTGTTCAGCAGGTGAAACTGCCAGTCTGGTTCACAAATTGTGACGTCAATCCATCCCTCTATTGAGAAACTGGTAGCAAGCTAGGCTATACATAGCCCAGACGGTTGGGATAGCTACATGTTGTTTGAGCCCTACAGCTCTAAAAGGGTCTTTCTAACTAAAGATAATGGGTTAGGGGGTTTCATCCAATCACCTTCAGATTTATTTTAAGGATTTTGCGTGCCCCAAACACTCTGCTGCCAAGAGAGATTTGTGACATACATAGCACATGGACATGTTATACAGTCCGCCTAGTATGTCAGGTTAGATCTCCCCTTCAGTAGAACGAAATGAGAGCATGCTGATTCAGTAAAACATAAATCTCACTCACATTAAAAAGGTACAAAAAAGACAAGACACTAAAATAATAATTCTTATGAGTTCTTTATAATTTGGTCCATACATAATACTTTATGTATTTTCCCATGCCTTATTAGGATAATTCTGTAACATGTCTGTATTAGTTTTAAAAAAACAAAAGCCGAATCAAGCTTCACAAAGTTTTCAGTGTTAACCTTTTAAAGGATATTTTTTAAAGCAGCCATGAAATATTCTGCTTTTCAACTATCTTTTGTCAAATGCCAGAAAATTTTAAGCAACAAAAAGTAAAAGTAACAAGCAAACTAGTTGAGACTCAATACTTCAGGAATTTAAATTGCAAAAACTTCCAACTTTTCTCAGATTGAGCTTTGGTTTCACAAAACTGGAAATTCTGATAACTTTTCTAACGTTCCTTGGACAAAAGAGTCAAAAAAATGAAAACAACCATAGCAGATTGTCATTTGATGAATATTTATGCAGACTGAAGTCTAGACTGAGATCAGAAAATTTTGAACATTTTGTTTTAGTTAACCAACAACTGAAGAGGTCTGTGCAGTCTTGGCAGAAGCAAGTCCTCTCTGAATGATCTCTGACTAAGGATGCCTCTTGGAAAAATGTTTTTCCAACCTGTCCAGCTTTTAAATTTCTGCACACAATGACACTTGTGACCTTCTCTATTCAACACTATTGTCTCTTGATCCTCTGTGTGGCAATAAAGCTATAACTTCAGCTTTTAAAGATCTGGTTTCCCAAGAAACCAACCTGGAGAGCACTAGTACAGTAATTTTGAAAACACACAATGTAGCACCATGAGGAAAAAAATCCCCTTCTTTCTGTATTTAGGATTGAAACCTTGTACTTAAGTCTAAATGCAGCATGGCCTACGTCTGTCAGTGAGGCTCAGAATAATTCACTGTTCTTTCATTCACTGCTGTGCTGACTCCACATCCAGCCTCTGCCACACGAGCATCCAGGCAGAATTTTTTATTACCAATCTAATTGCACATTCCACCCTGACAAGAGCTCATTAAACCTTAATTATACACATGTTGTTTTCTACAAACATCTCCATTTGGGTCTCTCTGCCTTGTAATTGTTCAGCAGGGACAACCAGTTGAGATTTCGCAGATTGAGTGAGTGAATAAGAGAGAGTGCGAAAAGAGAGAGAGAAAATACCAGAGAGAGAGAAAAGAGAGAGAGAGAGAGAGAGAGAGAGAGAGAGAGAGAGAGAGAGAGAGGAGTGTCTGGAAGTAGGTCATGCCTCTCCATAAACAAGGCATGGTTTCTAAAATAATATACCCATCCAGTGGAAGTAATGCTAAACAACTGAGCGAATGTGGAGCTCATGTAATATTTACAGAGCACTAATACATAGATGGCAGGTCTTTTTCTCAGCAACCACCACCAACCCCCCCTCTCCAAAGCCAGAGGTTTCTCTTTTTTCATCTATTTTTTTCCTCTTGCCATTTGAATTTCAGAGAAAGCCAACTACACTGATATATCTGGAATGGATGGGAGGGAAAGGGGGGATCTGGGAGGTGTAAAGATGTTGAGTCTCTCTCTCTTTTCTATTTCTTTTTCCATCTTTCCTGACTCTCTCTCTCTCCTCTTCCTCTTTCCATTGTTCTCCCTCACATTGGCGTTGGCTGTCATGTTCTCTCTCACATTTGTTATATTTTAGTAAGGGGGGAAGTAGGCCTTAATCCAGACCCTTTGAGGCATGGGCGATGATATTACTGTGGTGAATCGGCCTTTTAAAGCCTTCTTTAAACTCCAGCTGGTGCTGTAAGGTCACCCAGCGCTTGTTCGACGTCGCGCCCTGCATGATGCTTCTGGGGATTGGGGGACTAACCGGCTGTGTCGACTGCAGGTCGGGCCATTCCTGCAATGCCACGGCAAGAAGAAATGACTGCAGGAGGGAAAACCTTCAGCATGGGTAAGGATCTAAACCAGAGAAGGGCAACTGGGGACCACGTCCAGCCCTCCACTTCACTTAATGGGGCCCCTGGTTTGAAAAGTAGTTCTGAAAATAAGTAGAAATCTGCAAGTAAGAATTTTAAAATTTCAACATCCATGTCATGCATAAAGACCAAATCATTAAAAAATAGAAATCTAAGTTTTTCTACCTTTCTATCATTTTGCACATCATCTCTCTGAATATTAAACTTGAAATTAATGTATATAGTATACCTTTTGGAATAGCTTTATGAATATAAAGGCCTGATGGGTCCCAGTAACATCTAGTTATGCAGGATGTATCAATTTATTTGAAAAAATAAACATAACTAAGTCACAGCTAATGCCTGGTAAGTCGTTTATTCATTGCACTAAATGAGAAACCAAACCAGGTTTTATCCCTAGGTTTAGCTTGCTGCGTTTAAAAAAAATAACAAGCCTTTTAATAGCCTTTGATCGACTGTCTCCCCTTTATAAAACTCCTGACATTTTTTAAGTCTTGTATTTTATATAATTTCAAACATTTGGCCCCCTGGCAAAGAGAATTGTATGTATGTTGCCCACTTTGTCACAAAAGTTGCCCGTCACCAGCCTAAACTCTATGTCAAAAACATTGCAAACAAGAAATTCTGCGTGTTAAACCTGTTTTGATTGTTATTCTTTGACCATCTGCAATGAAAATTTAAGGTTTACACTGCTCACCATAACTGATTGCTGATTTTCAAATACTCCAAATACCTTTAAAAGCATTATTGGAATCTAACCTGAACAGGATCACCCATTTGCAGATGACAACATGATTTACCGGTATTAATAGCACCACCACATTGCATTTGTTCAACAGGGTCCTGCAAAATGCCTCTGGGCATTTAGGTACAAACCCGCTGTGTCAACAACATGTCGGGCCATTTTGGCAATTCTACAGCAAAGAGAAAGGACTGCATGAGGGAAAACCCTCTTCAGCATGTTGAAGTGTCTAAATCCCATGTAAAAAATAATAATGCAAACATAAAATTCTGTTTTGCTTTTATCATCCACAATGAAACATTATGATCTCCTATTGCTCAACCTACCAGACTACCTAATCTCAAATATTACAAACATCTTCAGGAGCCCTCGTTATAGATTCTAACCAGGTCAGATTTACTCATTTACAGATGACATCATGATTTACCCACTTTATAGCACCACCATGCTGTACTTGTTTGTTAACAGGACCTGTGTGATGCCTCTGGGGATCTGGGGACAAACTTCCTGTGTCCACTCCTGATCGGGCCATTCCAGCAATGCTACAGCATGAGAGAAAGGACTGCAAACTGGGAAAACCCTTGTGAGCATATCTGAGGGTCGGTCTTAGAAAAAAGAAAAATGCTAACAATGTATTTATTCCTCAAACCTTCTCTGGCTGTTTTCCTATAACAATGCACAGTAAATAATATATACTCTTCTTTGCAGTGACAATGTCTTCATATATCTTTTTCTTTTTAATTGCAGTACTAAGAACAGTTTAAAAAACACTGTTTCTGGAAATAAATCTTGTTGGCTTCAACCATTTGCAGATGATAACATTTTTTACTTGTTTAATCTAACACTGCAGTGTTCTGCTCCTTCAGTGTATTTAGGTACTTACACAATGTTTCTTGGGCTGTGTCTACTTCAGGTCACACCATTTTGGTAATTTTACAGCAAGAATGACAGGACTGCAATGGCAGAATTCTGCTCTGGCTTGTTGCTAACAATGATTTTTTTTCTTAATAAGTTATGATTCTATAACAAAAAACTGCGTACCCACCTTCTTTAACACAGCAGTACCTTGTTATACTTGACTGTTGTTATGAGTCTATCCCGATACTTTAAAAGCATCCATTTTGAAGTCCCTGAATGATGCCTTTGGGGATAGGGGAACTTACTCGCTGTAATGGTTTCAGGTCAGACTATTCTGGCACTGCTATGGCAAGAGGTCAAGGGCTGAAAGAGAGAAAACCCTCTTCAGAGTATCCTATAAGAAGAACTGCAAACAAGGAATTTTTCCTCTTGAGCCTTTCCAGATTGTATTGATGGAGGATTCACAATTACTTGATACCCACCCTCCTTTGTATCATGACAACTCTTTAACATGCTGAACTATTATTTTACAAATATCTATGAATATATATATCTAAGAATGAATTCTGGTTAGGTTCAATTATTGCAGATGATTTACCCACTTCATACAGCACTACCCCAGAGTGCTTTTTTGATATCATTCCTTATTCTTGGGATTGTGGGACAAACCAGCTTTGACAACTCCAGGTCAGGCCATTCTGACAATGCTAAGGAGAAAGGACTGTGAGAGGGAGGAGCCTCCTCAGCTTGTTTGAGGGCATGAATCCTGCTCAAAATGTGCTTTTTTAAACCAAACTTGTTTCTTCTGTTATGACAAATACAATAAAGTACTTGATTTTCCTTTTTCTTATGATAGCTGATTTTTTTCCAAATATTCCAGATACCATAAAAGTACAAATTTTAGAAATAAATCAGGTTCTACACTTTGCAAACAGTTTGATGTGTCTGTCGTATCGAGCGCTGCCTTGTCGTGCTTACCCAACCTATGGCTAAGTGCGGTGCAAGAGGGAAGGACTGCAAGAGGGAAAACCCTCGTCAGCATGTTGAGTCCTGTGAGGGGAACACTCTCAGCTGATTATTGATGTACTGGATAGTTGCCCTCCTGATGGGTCCTCTACATAAAGAAATGATTTTTTTAGATGGTTGACATATCTTTTAAGTCATACTCGAAATCTGCAACGAATAATACAACAAAAGCAACAGCAACTGGATCCAGTAGTTTTATTTCCTTAATTTGAGGATTTTCTGTTGTACTTGGAAATCTGTGTATTTAAATAAGTCATTATGACAGTGGGTCAACACCTTTAAACTTGTGCCTAAAAAACAAATCAATATTGAATGATAGAAATAAATTGTAGTCAAAGCCCTGTCTAATATGTATTATGTCTGAGGAAATGTCATGAACACTAAACAGAGCTCAATAGATCACCATGTCAGTTAGCATTTCAATGATTCAGTGAATCATTATTATAACAAATAATATTTTAACAAAATCATGTAACAGTCATTAGCTTTAAAAAAATATCAGAAAAGTACCCAGACAGCCAAACATGACATTGAAAATGTCTGGGTGTATCTCAAGATCTCAGCTTACTTTTCTAATTGTTTCAACATAAAAATGCTGTATTTCCTCTCAAAAAAGTTAATTACCTTTTTCTTGATATTTTCCTTGATTACATTGTTACCTTGGATTAACAACACAAGTTTTCTAATTATGTCATAAGTGATCTTGTGCTGGGATAGTAGGATGAGTTTCTGAAATTTCCTGAAATGCTTAAGCATTAAATCTCAGAGTCAAACAAAAAAAAAAAAAAGACTCTGCCAGCTGCATTAAGCACAGTAAGGCAGATATACAGAAATGTAAAAATGCCCATTTTAAAAGCAGAAATAAACATGTTTGCAGCCTGGTTCAAATATGATCTTGATTTTTTTTTAATGTATTTACTGGCACATAATGTTTGGAAAATTAACCAATTTTAACAATTTTGTATGAAGAAGGATGGGATTTATGGATAATTAAGGGTATGACTGATAAGACAACCAGTGTTTATGTTGTAACTGTTTGCAGAGAGGCCTAAAGCCTCCCTCGGCTTCAGTTTTTGTTTTTCATACAGTTGACAGAAAGTTATGGAGACAACATTTTGTTTATGGCAACGTGTATGCATCAACTTCAAAAGTCCCCTTTGGGTGACGCCACTGAGCCAGCGTTTATGTTTTATACAGTCTAAAGACATGTGGTGCTACTTCCACCACTGCTCATGTCTAGGCTGGTTTTGTCCATTTGAAACTTGGTGGATATGACTTTTGTAGAAAATATAAAACTTAAAAAAAGAGCCCAAATTCATTGCAGAAGAAATAAGCATATTTGGATGCATGTTCACTAGAAATTGTATGACAGGAAAACTTTCTTTTTCAGAGTGGCAGTTCTAAGAAAATTCAAAGATTCTGCGATAGGGAGCGCCAATGTTAGCTTGATGCTAATGTTAGCGTGGCCCAGTAAAATTGCCATTAACAAGCTGACTAATGCAGCATTCCCTCCTGTCGGTTATAACTAGAGTAATCAGTACGTTTCCCTTGCAAGTACTCTGTTAACTAGAAGATGTTCAGTTAGAAGACTGCCACTGAATTTATGAGAGGTGACAGTAGTTTCCTTGTACCTTTACAATCTGTTATGTCTCAGTTTTGTCACCGGATTTCACTTCTTCTTCTTTTTTCATTTGTGCAGTCAGTATGCAGCATCCACCATTCTGCTGTGACACCACAATACAAGCAGGGCGGCACTATGTTGTTTCTTTTTAATCAATGACCGTGAGGAGACAGGCGTTTGGATTTATAAGCTGACCCATACAATGCTATTAGCAACATCATCACTGTCATTACTCTCATTCAGATTTCATGTCATCTACCAAACTGGTCCTCCCTTAAATCAATTTATAGATATTTCAATGTATTTACCATAATTTCTCATATATAACATGCTTTTTTTTTGCTCTTAAACAAGGTCTAAATTTCGGGTGCGTGTTATACACAACACAAGCAAAATATGTAGAATATTTCGTGTCACCAACATCGCATTTACAACACATCTGACACAAAAAGACGAAATATTCTCTTTCTCTACAAAACATTACCGCCAAACTTTTGTAATTCTTATAAAACTGACTGTTAAACTGTTCTAATCCAACATTTTGGGTCTTAATTAGTTTACCTTTGTGTAATGATCATGTAATTCTCAAGTGTTACGGTGCCACTCACGTGTAAACACACAGGGCGCTGCCATCTTGTGAGCAAGGGGACCTAAATAGCTACGCTGTGATTGGTCGAAGACATCGGCATGTTGATAACTGCTCTCTAAATTGGCCGGTACACTACGACTGCGCATGTTCTGGCAGAAAACATGTAAGTGCGCATGTATGAAGCAAAAGGTATTTCTGCATCTGGTTGAGAGAGAAAATAGTGTACGGTATTTGTCATGAAAATACAGAGACTTCAATGCTTAAAACTTTGAATAAAGGTAATTTTTGAGTTGTCTAAGAGAGTAAGGTTTGGGCAAAATGTGGGTGCGTTTTATATATGAATACAGCGTTTTTCCTGGAAAGCATGAAACAAGGGTGTGCGTGTTATAAATGAGGGCACGTTACATATGAGAAATTAAGGTAAATTGAATTCAATTGTGTTATTTTCCTGACCCCTTAATTTCAGACACTCTTGATGATCTGTGGTGGCAGGAAATTATCTGTCTATCACAAACCGTCCTGTGTCTCCACTACTTAGCACCCAAACTGCATCAAGTGTCCCTATTGAGCCTCTCAGTCATCACATGGGACCTTCTCAGCCAGTCACTGTCAACACAAACTGTATGCATTGTTGGTAGTCACCCAGTAGCACAAAATAAATAGCCTGCCATCAGATCACTCCAGCTCTGCAATATTACAATTATCTTGGCAGTGTGATTTCTTTTTTTTCCTCCTCTTACAGCCGGCATTTGTTTAGTGTTTGTGTTTTGTTTGTGTGCTCAGATGGTTAGTTAAAATATTCCATTCTTAGCACAATTACAGCGAAACATCACTCGGTCCTCGCCAACATCAAACACACTCGCAGTACGGTGTGATGTGAGCCATGTCAAGATAAACAAACATGACATATTTAACTGGAAAATGAGTCACTCTTATTATCCCGCTGAAATAAAATCTGGAGAACACTAATTATAACAACCTGCTCCTGATCCTGACTGATTCACCCCAGATCTCTGCCTGTCTCTGTATATATATGCATGTACAGTATGAGTGTGTGTTATTGTGTGAATGTAATGTGTGTGTCTGTCACATTTTTCTCCTGCTGCCGCCTTAATAGGCAGTCTCTTAGATATTCGCTACAGAATTGCACTCATGCAATATTAATATCACACCAAAAATATGGAAGCAGGAGCCCCCACTCCATCTTTCACTCCCTACATAATTGACTATGCAAGGCTCCAAATCAGCTTGGAAAGAGAAAGAGACAAAGGAGCAGAATAAAGAGAGAGAGGGGGAGAGAGAGGGAGAATGAAACCAATGGAAACAGAAAGAGAAAGACTGAAATGATCCTGTCATCTTTGCACTGTAGCACAATCTAAACTTTCACCCTATGCATCACTGTCAAGCCAGCAGAGCCAACACAACAACAACTACAACGATAGCACAAACACTTTGACTCCCCACAAAGAAAACACTGATGCTCACCCAACCGGAGCTTCAGAAAAAAAGAGGAAAAAAAGAAAACAGTCAAGCTGCCTTCCAAGATACTGTACATTCATTTAGTCATTTCATTTCATTGGATTTCATTTGTGAATAGTTCCAGAGTTACCCATCTGATAGATGACAGTGTGTTTAAGTAGGACATATTCAATCACAGAGTATTTCTTTAACAAAGAGTGTTACGTTAAGGGGTCTGTCATATTTACATTAATAATATAGATGTTGTTCCTGCTTGAACGGACTGAAACAGCTATTGATGAGGATGGTGCTATTGAATATTGGCTACTAACTCTGTGCTTGCCATTGATTTAATAATAATAGTCTAAAGATATTTACACTCATTAGTAACAGCACCATAGAGTTACAGAACATAGCTATTTCAGTTTTTATCTGAAAAGTCATTTACATTTACCTATCACACTGGAAATCTCACTGGAAAACTACAGCAGAAACATAGGCTCCTGTATGGAAACAGACGCACACTTAGCCTGGCTGGCTGCAGATACAGGTTTTTACCGGCTGATCTCACAGTGAAAGAGATCAGCTTTGCATCTGTACAGAAATAGTTGGCATGGAGGGCAAGGCTTTTGCTGCAGATAGTGCCGTCGACTCTGCACAATCACCGATAACCACGGTACACAGCACTGCCTACAGTCCTTCTACCACCGCTGGCCTGATCAAAATATGGTCTGACTGTAGTACTGCAGAGCACACAAATATCACTACATCACAAATAAAGATTTACTGAATCTACAAACATTTATCCTCCTGACCATGCACAGTACTTTTGATGAAGTGTGTTTTTCTACCTTTATCTCCTCAACAACACGTAAACAGTGTGTTTTTTTTCAAGCTAACTTACATTAAACTTACACACATTGAAACCATAGCTTCTGTCTTTACTAAATAAACAATCAGTAGAAGTTGAATACTCACTTTGTAGATAAACTTCCATCATTCTCTCCTCTTTTGTCCGAATAGTTTTTGAAACCTAAGAATCTGGTCCTCAAGCATAAATGTTCATTACAGAAGGGAGGCTCTGTATGACGAGAGCTGCAGACTGCAGAGGCACGTCTAAAAGCCGCTGGTATCTTCTAATCCTGAAACACCTCAAAGTGATCTTGCATAGTCACACTCTTATTTCATCCAGTTTGCCAACATAAGCTCATGATTTACACAACAGTATTAACAGGTAACGTGGGTTACTCAGGTCTCCAGTTCTCAGAGCATTATTTTAATTCAGATCTTTTGAGTCTTCATCTATAGAAAATGTTTCTTAAGTGTTCCCAAGTGTTCTCAAGTGTCCAAGGTAAATGGTTGTCAAAAATAATCAATTTATCCAGTTTGGTAGCAGTTGATTCCTTTTGTGTAGCCTCCTGACTGTTGCTATTTGACGCTGCTAGAAGGAGGGCATGTAGGCTGTGCCATGTACCAAAGTACTACAAAAGCAAAGCGGCCAGCAAGTAGAAAAGTAGGTCATTGTTAATGTTCTGAAAACAGTGTGTGATCACCTTTCACTGTTTTTGTGGCTTGTTTTCACCTAAAATTCTTTAAATTATACAAAGTTAGTGGCACCATCTGCAGCAATATATGACGCTTGATTCCATGCAGTGTCCATCCGTGAACAGAGCTGATCTCTGTCACTGTGGCTAATATTTAGGCTAATGACATGTACCTCAGGTAACTCCACTTCAAATATCTAAAACTATTCCTCTAACTTTAAGTGAGTGTCCTTGCTCGTAAGGATTTGAGCAACAATGGTTGTTTAACTGTATTTTTTCAGGATGTCTTGCTGCTTTATGTTTACTTTTTCTTTTCAGAATCCCTTCTCTCCTTTTGTACAATATATTTACCTCCATCAGTCCTATTAAGAAACTCTGAATTATTCAATTCACTTATTTAACATAATATTTAGCACAGATTCATGCCTGAGGGACATTATATACAGTCTAATGTGGCACAGATTTATTCTGAAATCAAAGATGTCTATAGTTATCAAAAACACTGAATGAAAGCTATTTTGCATCCAAAAAGCATAGATTCTCCTTAAAGCCACTAGTACAACAATTACTCCCGCACACAGATACACACATGCACACACACACACAGGTTGGCAGGATCACAGCAGAGTGCTGGGGGTCATGCCCTCTTGCTCTTGAGCATTTAAAAAAAAATGAACTGCAGGCATTTAGAGCCATAATTGATGTTGAAAGAGAAGAAAAGGAAAAGGTTGCGGGGGCAGAGTCAGTGGTTGAGGAAGGGGGGGTCGGGCAGTGCACCTTGACAGGAAACACAGAGGTGAGGAGCAGGAGTTGGAGGTTAGTTTGACAGAGAAAAAAAGAAGTGTTGGGTGATGGTGAGGGGGCTGGGTGCTGCGGAAGTGCCAAGCCCACTTTTAACTGAACTGAGGGTGATGGTGGTGGTGGTGGTGGTGGGGTGAAGCAAAGGGGGGTGAGACAGCGATAGAGATCGGAGGAGGGGGGGAATAAAAGGAGTTGCAGTGAGGGGAAGGAAGAGGGGAGGAAGGAGGTGAGAGGAGCTCGGGGGTGAGAATGAAAGAGGGAGGGGGGAGGGAGGGGAGGGTGGGGACCTGGTGCACCTTGACACTTGCTCTCACCGCAGCACCTGATAAGTGCAATGGAAAAACGTCTGGTTTCCTCCTGCATGTTAAGTGGTTTAGATTCTCCTCCTCTCCATGCAGCCTGTAGCTACAGTCTGCTACTGTTCTGATGCTACAGTACAGACGGATATGACAGAAAACCAGAGAGAAAATAGAACAGTGTCTTCTTTTATATTGTGTCTGCTCTCTAAAACATGAATGCTAATCTGTGCCTCTTCGAGATGGAATCTATAAATTAGTGTTGAACAAAGTGATCATTCATGGAGTAGTTTTTAGAAAGACAAGAAAACTCATCAGCTAAGGTGAAGTAACAGAAAAGAAAACATTTATAAGAATGTAGAGAAGTAAAAAATATGACTTCTGTCTCACAGATTTACTGCAATATAATTAAGATTCCCAAAAAATGAAGAGACAGTAGATAAGACTAAAGAAAGGGGTGAAGAGTAGGGGAGGGCATGCTGCAAAACCAACAACAATACTTCAGTAATGCACAGATACCCAAAAACTGATCAAAGTTCTACACTTAAAGCGGGGTACACACTGCACAATTTTCGGCATAAGTTTCAGATCAGATCCCCACTTCTGACCAAAGTCAGCAACAATTGGAACTCCTCGATCCTAAAGATGATCTTACCTGATTATCTTGTGGTTTGAGTTGTGTTAAAGGTATTTTATCCTCTCAGAGGAGGATCAGGGCCGCCCCAACTTGAAATCATAAATATTATACATGTTCAATATTTACAACCAGAAATCCTGATGTGTTGACTGCACCGAGGACAGCAGACCACATCTTCGTGTTTTGTAAAATTGGACGAAACAGAGCCAGTCAATGAGCAAGCTGGCTGAAGCAGGAAGTTAACCTGGTTATGGCAATGGTAGTAAAGGTGAAGAATAAAGTTAGATAGATGTCCGACACGGAGGCCCAACTTGTTGATATAAACTTTTTGGGACACAAATATGACTGCCTAAACAGTGAATTATATCTGAAAGACTGATAAGAGGAGTCACACGGAGCTAACAGCTAGCTGCATTCAGCATAGCAATTCCTTCTGACACTTAGTGCCATTAAATTCACATTTGGTCACATGATATAAAAGGCTGCCACAGTTGGTCGTTGGTGAATGAGTCGGTTGATGTGTGTTGTGCTATGTCTCTCTTTTAACAGCACCCCACAGACTACAAGAATAAAACTTATGAATTCTACATCCTTTGTCTTCCTGTGTGGGCTCTCTCAGGTCAGGTTTGGGAGCATATGTCAAGTCTGCACTCCGTCGTTCATCAGTCCCGACAACTCGTCTGCACTTCTTTCGTAGGTGTTTATGCGCACTGAAGTTTACGGCCCCAACGGTGCAAACCCTATGTTCTGAGGTTTGGAAGGCAAGGATGATAATTCCTTCAGCTGTGTTACCTACTGCCATAACCTGCAGCAGTGCCCCAGGAAGTCAGCTTGCATCTCCAGCTAGCAAACCAACTTCCAAGCATGGTTTGATCGAGACTTGACCTAGCCACCCATCCTCTGGTCCCCAGCCTAAGCCCTTATGGACTGAGCTACACTGCTACTCCCCCGGTTTTTGAAATAGGTCAAGATTTGACAAGTCTTTGAGTGTACCAGGCCTTAGTAAGTTTATTTTGCTGGTATCCACAGCTGCTTTGGATAGAATAAGACTTGCCTCATGTCCTTCTTTTTAGGCTGCTAAACTAGGCAAGTTTTATCCAGTGCTACAAAAGTCATACATATATTAACAGAGAGTCAAGTTTATGAGGCAACGGATGGGAGAATTTTCCAGAAAACCAATGAATTGGAAAGGGGAATCACATCCACATATTCCAGCAAATAGACAAGTATATATTTAAGTTGATGCTGAACTAAATCAACCTGCACATTTAAAGATTCCTCCCATTTTCAATAATGTTCATCCATAATTTCAACATCTGCATTTTATAAACAACTTCTGCTCCGAGATTTAGCTGCTGCATTTAATTTATCCCACAGAAGATCAGATGAAAAGAGGAGATCTATCTTTACTACCTCATACATGTGCTGACAAGGAACTCATTCCCATGATTTGTAAGTGGCTCTCTCTCTGTCTCTCTCTTCACAGAAGCAGCATTAACAATATTCACTTCAGATAACATATGATTCTGGGTCCTCAGAGAGGATGGCTTTCTTAAAAGTGCTTTGTTAGCACTCCTCTACTTCTTGATAAATGATTGAGAACATGAGGCCTGAGACATCAATACAATCTCTTTTGTAATTAAAAATAGGTGCGTCCCAACAATATTACACTGCTTTCTCTCTCTCTCGCTCTCCTTGCTCACCCGCTCCTCCTCTCATCGAGCCCTGGAGCAGAGAAGAGATAATTCAAAAAGCACTTGCATGGAGTGAGACATGAAAAAGGGAGACATATGAAATTAAATTCTTCCTTTTCGCTCCATTGTTCTTTCATTTTCCCGTCCTTTGTTACATAAATGCATAAAAGCTAGACAAGCTAGATTCTAATTATGATTTTCGCAAAAAACTATACGATTTTTTTATTAAGAAAAATGAAAGAAAGGTGTCACAAACAAAGTAGACTCACCGCTCAAGCACTTTGTCAAAGTCAAAGTTCTGCAAGTGCTGCATCACTAAACTTCAATAAATGTAATCTTTTTCCTTTTTTCTTGGACTCCCCTTGAAAAATTATATAATAAAATAATTGAAAAATGAGACTTTGATGTCCTAACAGAACGGCGTTACAACAAAAGAAGCCCAAATGAAGGAAAAATTGCAAGAATACTTTAATTTTCACACTTAATCAACAGTTCCCGTTCCTTTTTTAAGCTAAAGTAGGTCAAAACTTGTATCTTGAGGGTCTTTGTTCTGTGTGAACACAAATACAAGCAGGAGACGGTTGCTCAGTCTATCAGTAGAAGCTAACTGAGAAGCTAGGAGGAAGACACCACACAAACCACAGAGTCAGATGGGTGCTTTATTTGGAGCCCTGTGGTGGCTCGTGATGGTTTGAGGAACAGGCACTGGGCAGGTTTATTAGAGTCTGCGTGTGAAGAGCAATGAGGTAAGAAGTGCAGACAGTTTGAAGGTGCTTTGTGAGGTTAAAGGTGAAGAAGGTGGGGTCATATTTATAAACCAAAAGGAGGAGGGGGTAGAAGAAACAGGTCTTACCCCAGTGGAGGGCAGTCTTTTGCCGTCAGGGTTTGGGCGCATGGGCAAGGAGCTGTAGAGCCTCACACCTCGATCTGCAGGACCGTATCTGCTCTGGAGGAGGAAAGAAGAGAAAGTTTGAGTATATATACATCATATGACATAATAAGGAAAGTACAAATAAAACTACAGTTAGTGAATGGAATACCAACTGAAAATGAACAAGGAAAAATGTGACATCATGTCATCGTTTTTATTCTTTCAAGTTCAGTGAAAGTCTATAAGAAAGTTTATTTGGTTTAAAATAAACTATATAAACTCAGGGTGAAGTTTTTTTTACTCATCAAGGTTTAACACACAACAAAGATTTATGCAGTAAAAGAAAAGAGCATGCGCAAAATCTTCACGTTCTCTAAAAACTGAGAATGTGTTTATATTCACACATGACAGTAATTGTGGTTAAAGAAGTGTTGCACACCAAAAGAAGGTTTCATTAGAAAGGTCAATGAGCTCACAAGTCAGTTTTACTTAAGAAAGTTATGTGCTTGCAAAAAGGTGTTTCTGCACATATGAAAACCTTACATATTAATAAGAATGATGTTGGTTCTCGTGAGAAAGTTTGATGTGCTTATCTGCAAGTTTTACTTGTGCACCAAAGTTTTATGTGCTAAAGGGTTTCAGTGTCCTCACAGGGAAGTTTCAGTTCTTAAAGGAAAGAGTGTCTGAGATCAGAAAAAGGCGCTGTGCACCCAATAGAAAGACAAACGTTCATGTGTTCATCAAAAGGTTCAACATATAGACAAGAAATCTTCATGCGCTCAGATGAAATCTTGACAAATGATTTGTGCTCAAGAAAACTTTGCATTTATTTTATAATATTGTACGTGCTCTTGGAAAAATCTGTGCAAACAGAAACAGTTTTAGGTGCTCATGGCAACTTTTTTGTGTGCATACAGAAGTGTTATACACTCATGAGCAAGTGTAACATGCTTTAAAAGAAAACAGTCGGGGCTCATGCTGTGTTTTGGCTGCTTACAAAGTTTTGTGTGCTCTTCAGTAAGCACTATGTGGAACAGTGAGATTTTTTTTTGCTGAAAAGAAAGGTTAGAGTGGTTTTGAATGCTCACAAGCAACTTCTATGAGCTCAGAAGAAAGTAATGTCCTCACAAAATAGTGTTACAAGCTCATGAGAAAGTTTACAGGCTCTTTAGCTTTACTATATGTTCATAAGAAAAAAATTGTAAAAGCTCACAAGAAAATGTTTATGCACACACAAATTTCACTTCAGTGCTAAAAATTCTGTCTACGCACAACAAAGTTTCACATGCTCACAAGCAAGTTTTACGTGTTCTTAAGGTCCATGAAAAAGCTTCATGTCCTCAATGTTTATGTGCTAAAAGTTTGAAGTTTTCAGAAGAGAGCACTGTAAGCTCAAAAAAGATAGAGAAAGGTTTATGTGCCTTGGATAATGTTTTTTTTTGCTCACAAACAAAGTCTGACATGTTCATTTGCAATAAAGTTCTCATATGTTAACATTATTCCATGGCCACAACCCTTAAGGGCAGACATGTCCTACTCAGGGTCCATGGACCAAATCTGATCTGGGATATGGCCTGCGAGATAAGTTCATATATCTGTTACTAATGGCCCTATCTTAAATAGCACCGCAACTTTTCATACTACAAATCCCACGATGCACTGCAACAGCTGCCTTGCAGGACCTGTGCACCAGCCCCTGTGCACCAGCCCCTCCCCACTCTGAGCAGTGGTCAGTGCTTTTACAGTGACTCCTAAGCTTGTCTGAAATTAAATATGCTGTTCAGATTCATATTTTTGATTAAAACATTGTCACTTTTTTAAGGTTATTTTCAGGGCATTTTTTGGCCTTTATTGACAGGAGAGAGAGACAGTTGATAGGCTTGTAAGGGGGGCAACAGAGAGTACAGGAGGACACTCTGCAAACCGGCCACTGGCTAGTTTTGACCCCAGTCCGACAGAAGCATGTATATGGGTCATGTCTGGTTGCTTACCACTCCGTCAAACCAACACGCCAAACATTTTCACTTTTAGACAGCTTGGTAAATGCTGATCCTGTTTGGCCTACATCTTAGACTGTACTTCAAAATTCTGGCCCCCAGTGTGATTGAGTCTGACACCCCTGCTTAAACATAATAATAATTCACAAAGAATCCAAACATCTGTGAGGTGAAATTCAATCATGTCATGCGTTACACAAGGTCGGCTTGATATCTGCATTAACTGAACTAAGCTGCTGTGTTTGGTTACCCTGCACTCTGCTCAGCTGCCCCCTCAGAGACTCTTTCTCTTTACGTTACACCACTGATAATTGGACTGAAGTGGGTTTTTATTCTGACAGCTCCTCCCTGCACTCCCTCTCTGTGTGGGTTTTTTCAGCTCTGTAACAGCAACAACATTAAGGAGCGGCGGTGGCGAAGACCCTCAGTAGTTGGGAAGCTAATTACTTGCAACAAGTGGTCCCTGCCAGGAACGACGATGCAGCTCAGTGGGGTTCACACCGTGGCCCACAGGCACAGCAGGGGGTTCATCCCAGGATCCACTTCTTCTATCTGGCTCCTTGTCTTTTATCTCTGTGCTCACTTCACTCTCACATCTCACAGTGATCCTTGATTTTCTGTCATTCTCAGTCGTTGGAAACATCTGGTCAACAGTTTACATGCCGTTCCTGTCATGAGAACCTACTGCGTGTGTTAATTGATGATCTCTCAGGTGTTGGAGGCTCTATTTTAACTTTGTCTGTGCTGCCTGCTGTTAGAATAAATGCTAAATGAATGGTGTGGAAATGAGAGAATAACACATGAATCAGAAATGAGTATGGCTGCTGCCTGCCATGTGAAGTGCTTAATGGCTTTCTTTCATTGACACGTTATACATTGAGAGCATTAATCAAAAAACAAAACATGCATATAAGCAGTAATGGCCATATATACACTCTCTGGGTATGCTAATTCAACAGCTCAGCAACACAAGCAGCTAATCAGCATATCGCATGGCAGCAACTCAGTGCATTTAGGCACGCAGACATGATTATGATGATCTGCTAAAGTTCAAACCAAGAAATGGAAAAGAAAGGTGAGTTAGGTAACCCTGAACATGCTTGTTGGTGCCATGTTAGCATTCAAGAAACTGTTGATCTACTTTTATGCACAACCATCTCCTGGGTTTACAGAGTATGGTCTGAAAAAAAGAGAACACATCCAGTGAGCAGCAGCTCTCTGGGCCAAATTGAACAGAGGTCAGAGAAGAATGGCCAGAGTAGTCTGAGATGATAAAAAGGCAACAGTAGCTCAAAAAACCTCTCATTATGACCAAGATATGTAGAAGACCATTTCTGAAAGCACAACACATACACCATCTTAAAGCAGATGGGCCACACTTGGTGCCATTCCCGTCAGCTACAAACAAGAATCTGAGCCTACAACTTGCATAGACTCACCAAAATTGGATTTCTGCTGCAATATTAAGATGGTACAGTCAGAATTTGATGTAGACATGAAAGCATGGGTTTATCCTGCCTTGTATCAACAGTTCAATCTGCTGCTGGTGGTGGTGTAATAGTGTGGGGGTTATTTTCTTGGGACCAACTGAGCATTGTTTGAACATCACAGCCTACCTAAGCATTGTTTCTGATCATGACCATCCCTTCATGACCACAGTGTACCCGTCCTCTCATACTTACAGAAGGACAACGCCTCATGTGGCAAAGCTCAGATCACCCCGTACTGGTTTCAAGAACATGACAATGAGTTCACTGTACTCCTACCACAGTCGCTAGATCTGTATGAATCTGTATGAATGAGGTTCAGTATGAACCAAAATTTTACTCAGAAAACCTACCACACAACAGAGGAAGTACTTTCAGCTAACGGTGTCCAAAAGACTTAAAAGCCCTTTTTTCTCTGACGTTGGTCATTAAAACCTGGTATGACCATGCTTGATCCTTTTGACTATACTAGATAAGAGTAGTGTTTTGGGATGGTCAGGAAGTGAAACATCAAGTATTTAATCATATTTGACAGAAATCTGCATGAACCCCTTCACCAATCTGAGTCGTGCCCTGACCCTCACTTCTGCTCAGAGTGCCAGTGCACAGGCAAACACACACATGAGAAAGGGAAGCTAAAACTTTTACTGTGATACGGCCATAAACACACCTTTACAGTTTGTGTTTATGGGCCCAAACTCACACTGATTAGCCCGCAGTGAGTGTATGCAAGGATCTTATGTAACACACCATGCATGAAACATTTTAAAGAAGTACCAGGCTCAAAGAGCATGATTTATATATCCTATCAGCAGTAGCTCTATGCAGAGCAGTGTACAGTATGTACTAACAGATCTAATGTTGTAGACTGTATATACAGTGCAGGCAGCTTTCCCCTGAGGCTCACAGAGAACTTCTTGCTGTGTAAGGTTTTGATTTCCTGTGCTCATTATGAAAGGTGAAAACAGATGAGTAGACAGCAGTGGCCATCTTGTCGATATGGTTCGCATAATGATGACACAGCGTTATTAAACAGAGTTCTCATTTACAACTTTTCCTCCGTGCTGCACCTCCACAAAGAAACTCAAAATTGCAGAACAGCCCTGATATTCTTCTTTTTACTGGTGGGTTTATGGTTTTTCTATACTTTCTGCAGCACTCCAACAAAGATAAAGTTTTCAGGTATTTACACGGTACTTCTTTTTCTATTTGCAAAAATCAGTTCTTTAACGGCTGACATGTTCAAAATGAGCTTATTATTTAGCTTTGATTCACTCAAGGGGAACATCTGAGTCTTTACTTTGTAGAATTGTATGGCAACCAACAAGCATCAAGATGTACTTTAAACAATGGGACCTTGAAATAACATAAAAAGAGCAGGTTAGACATGTTAGTCAGCACAACATGCCCAAAACAAATACCCTTATTCCCCCTCGTATTAACATCCACAATGGTTAATCAGATATTCTACATCAAGAAAATGTTTCTTGTCACAGTCTGCTTTATTAGGCTACTTGCTTACTCACCAAATATGCAAATAACAGCCCATACACCACTTCAGTGCCATCATAAACCAGCAGGTGGCAGCACTGTTCACCATGTTCTTGAAAGTATCTTGTCAGCAAGAAAGGTAAGACAACAGGATTGTCCAGCCGTGTAGTTTTTAACCAAGATATTTCAGTCTGTCTCCTGGTTGTATCAAGCCAATTCACTGCAATGCCAGCCACGACAACAAATAACTACATGATTTCACTTTCAAAAGATGGCCGTCATCTCCTTTTTGGCTTACTGGTGGCCTATCACACAAAACGTCAGTTGTGGTGGCTATAGTTGAAGAGTTTAAGACACTGCCACAACGATCTGGGAAGAGGCATTCAAGACCACCTCAGAATGCAGTATTGAAAAATAAAATGGTCATTAGTGCACACTGAGGAGCATTTAAACCTACTATTAGGGCTAACCACCTGGTACCAGATACCCCAAAGTATAAACAGCAAGTATTTCAAGATAAATAAAGAACAGTCTAGCATTTTCCACTCAATTGTTTTGCACGCTGAAGACAGTTTCATCTTGTTAAATTGAATATGAATTTAGATAGAAAATACTCCAAAAAGAGGCAAAAGGTTTAGCTAACCGAGTACCAGAGAGTTGACATTGTTTTTACTGGCAAGAGATACATTTTGGTTCTTTCCAACATTGTAGTGACTGAGCATTTGAACAGGCATCAACCTTCAATCAGCATATCAGAACAAAAGATATTATTCTTTTCTATATTCTGTTTGAGAATATATTGATATATATTAAAAACTTTATGTTTTGCCAAGCAATGTTCAATCATATCCATGAGAGTGGGACAAATTTAGACATATGTACTGTAGACATTTTCAATTTGTGGCCAAAACATTCACGATATGATGTTTCATCAATGGCTGTAGAAAACTTGGGATAATATAATCAAATACATTTTCAGTTTCATTGTTTGTCTCTGATTTGACAAAAAATATTAAAAACAAGCATAGGGAGAGTCTGAAACCATAACTGGAAAAAATATGTAAATAAAAAAAAATCACTTATTAATACAAAACGAGCAAGCTGCTGACACTGGAAGTCCAACTAGCATCGCTCTTGCGGTGAGGCACAAGCACTACCTTCTGCACCACTGTCCAGCCATTATTAGATATATATATTATTAGACAGTTCAAAATCCTTAGTCTACTGGCAAGTGTCTGTTGTGTTTTCAGCTGCTTCCTACAATCATTTTGGACTTAAAACAAAGAAATGTCAGTTCAAAAATACACTCAGTTGATGTTTTAGCTGTTGAAATGGAGGTATAAATGGCCACAGCACCGGAACAGGTGGATTTATTGCAGCACGTATGGTGCGGTCCATTGGATCTTGAAAGTTCGATTGTCTGAGTTGCAAATTAGATACGCCGCGTGGAACACCCCCTTTGGTTGCAATTTTCCACTGGTAAGTCAGACGATCCCCAGATACCTTGACTATACCAGTTCATAACTGGAACGCCTCTAACTGGGATGTGACATAATCCCAACTCCCCTGAGTACCGAGGTAAATAGTACAGATTAATATTCAGAGTCAAGGCCAGACACACAGACAACACTCTGCACAGTTAACATAGCTATCTTGCTTTTATTTTTGCAATAGTCTACTGTCACTCAAAACAAGCTCAGTGTTGGTTGGACATGGTGCTGTGTCATCAGTGAGTGTGTGTATTGCTATGCTGTGTGTGACAAATGGGAAAAAGATGAATCTATGTGTCACAAATCACTCTTTTGCACTGCCTTTGTAAACCATCACTGTGTCAGGAGGTTGATCTACCCACGCTGATCGTGCACCCTTTGTTTATCTTTGGCACAATATGATAATTTCCTTTTTGTGAAAGACATCATCACAAGTACAGCGGATACACTGCGACAGCCCTAATTCACATACTTTAAATAGAAGTTCTTCAAGAGCACAAAACTCTGCCAAGGCTCTGGATCTCTATCCAGATCCAAACTCAACTGTGGTTTTGCATGGATCCACACAACATACAGCTGCATGCATTTTTCAAAGCATTACCGACATAATTAGCAGAGTTATTAGTGAAAATGTTGAAAACTGCCCTTTCTCACAATGTTAAATCACCACCAAAATCGTATCACTTCTTTCTTGTGTCATAACTTCCTAACTAACTTCTCTCAAAAATTTAATCAAAATCTGTTCATAACTCTTTGAGTTATGTTGATCAAAGACAGACAGTCTCCATATCTTTGTTTGTGGAGGTAATAACATCGATCTGAATTTTTGAACTTGCTTTAATAAAGGAGTTAAATCCGTACTTCTACTTTCTCAGATTTTTGTTAGTTCCAGTTCATTTCACTGATTTAAAAGCTTTAAAACTTATGCCATCTCTGACTGTGGGTCTACAAGAGCATATTTATCCTCATATCTGCCTTAAATCTGTTCATAATCACTAACAGGATTCCACTAATACATGCTTAATCAGGCACATATTTTTCTCCCCACCTCCCAGAGCAGCTACTGTACACTAACCACATCTTTTTTTTTCTTCTGCGGCTTGTTAGGTATCTTGCCAGCATCATGGGCTAAATGAATGCCTCAGAGCGTTGCAGCCTTAGCCAGCGGAGGAGCCACAGTAAGTGAATGTTTGATATTTCTCCAGTGTGCCAGGCTAATCTGGCCCTGTGGCATGCCATTACGGGGCTAATAACAGCTGTCTGCGGCCTGGAGGGGACACAAGCAGTCCTGGCCGCGCTAACTGGCCCTGACAGACTCATTAGGAGCGCTGGCACCCGTAACGGCAACAGCCCAAACTCCTCACATTTCCTTGCTGGCTCACCACGGATTTGGGAGTGCAAGAAGCATTGTTCTCTACACTTGTTCTCTGACACCTTCCTTTTGTTTTCCAGGCCTCACTTCAGACGCTCTCACCTTCGTCACCCCTCTTTCACTTGCTGGCTGACTCTTTTGGTTCCTGCGATTTTTTTCCACCAAAAACAGATGCTGCCAGCCGTTTACCATCTCCACCCGACACCTTTATTTTTAACTTTATTTTTACATCCTGCACACCCACACTCTAGATCTGACCAGCAGAGAGCAGAAAGCAGAGTTCACTTGTTTGCTCACGCTACTCTCCAAGGAAAAGTAAAGGTAAAAAAGAATTCATGAATAAATAATGGCATAACTCACTCTAACTTTCAGACTAACTTTAAATGTGTGTGCAGCCATGGGAAGATGCAGCACTGCAGCCTGCAGGAAGAGGACTGCTATCCTCTCTGAACTCTCTCTCCGTTAGGGTTAGCCGATGTTTGAGGACAGAGAGGGACTTCCCCACGCAGACAGCAAAAGCAAACATTGTGCTGTCGCTTGGCAGGGTTGGACGAGCCAATCGGTGCGAGCCGAGCAGACAATAAACAGAGAAGGCCAATGACGGCCGTCTGGATGGAGAAACATTAACAATAGAGAGAGGAGGGGGGTGGGCTGTGCTTTCTCTCATGACCCCAAACTTTTAATCAAATCTACAAAATGAACATGACAGTTTATTAGACAGAATGTGGCGGACAAATCACGTTTCTCAGCCAAGTTTGAGATTATTTTAATGCACTTTTACACCAGCCCCAGTTCAAGGGGCTTGTCGTATCTAGTGACCTCCTCAAGCTTATGCACCGCTCAATTTTATGATCTTTCTGATGACGGTCTTGCTCTTATCTATGTTTGTAACTCTATGTCAATACGTTATATAGGTCTCTTCAAAGAAGCGGAACCTGAAGGTTTCCCTTCTTATCTTCATCAAATGTTGGTCATTTATTATTGATTACTGTCTGAATTATCTGGAACATACAATCTTATTTTATGCGTAGAGTGAAGCTCAGGTGTCTTTACAATTTTCCACCTGACATAAGGGTCATTGTACATGAACTTTCATTTGTGCTCGGGATCCATCCATCCATCCATTATCTATAACACTTATCCTTTCCATGGTCAAGGGGGGCTAGAGCCTATCCCAGGACACTGGGCAGTCACACTCACACTTAAGGGCGATTTGGAGTCACCAGTTAACCTAACAAGCATGTTTTTGGTCTGTGGGAGGAAGTCAGAGTGCCTAGAGAGAACCCAACCATGCACAGGGGAGAATATACAAACTCCACACAGAAAGGCCCTGACCGACAAAGGCTTTAAACCAGCGACCTTCTTGCTGTGAGGCCTGTGCACTACCTGGAGCACCACCATGCCACCCTAGCATTAGAGATGCACCATATTATCGGTATTGACAGATATTGGCCTAAGATGTTGAATACTGTACTGGCTGATATTTAAATTTTTGTGGATATTTACAGCCAACATAGCAGACATACACAACAACCATAAATATCCCTCGTATTGGCTGTAATACCAGCAAAATACACAAATATACCATAACTCTTCACCTTACCTTCACTTCACTGATGTGGATTCAGAAATATTATTTTAATGGTTTGTTAACAGTCCAAGATAGAGCAGTTTCCCACATTTTGACAATGTTTGTGCTCTTGGAGAACTTCTAGTTTTGCAGAGTAACAGTCCCACCATTGTGTGTGTTTGTTCATCTGCTGTTGGACTTTCTGAGTGCTCTCTTGTAAACTATCATTTAAGGTGTCCTGTCACTGTATTTTCCCTTAGAAGCATTTGCCCTGAGGTAAAGTGCTCATTATAGAATATTTACACAGATGTGCATTGATTTGTTGATTAATGTGCTTATGTGCACCGCCCTAATTCAAAGAAATTCCGTCAGTTGCCGAAACTCAGCCTTTTCCCTCTCTAATAATGTTGGCTTTAGCAAGGTTTTACAACATTAAAATAAGAGTAAAAGAAAAGATTGATTGTTTTTAAGAATCTTATTATTCCCAATTCCAAATAAAATCCATTATCCCGTGAGTTCTATTATCTCATAAAAATACATCATCTTTATTTTCCCTACATCAGCAGCAGAAAGCACTGTGGGCACTTTGATACATCTACTCATTAGATATCAGCGCTGCCTTTTTATAGGCAGGGGTGGGGGCTGGGGGACGGGGGGGAGGGGTACTGTAAAGCCTAAAGCACAGCTGTGGGGGTACAGTTACCTGAAACGTTAGCTGTTGCATGTTATATTATTTACGCAGATCTGGACTTAATGGAACACATGTGTGTCTGCAGCCTGCATTCTTCCCAGATTAGCAGAAAGGCCGACACACATCAGACTGCCCCGATGAGAGGAATGTAAGGCCCTGACTGGCTTATGAGGAAACTCTATCACTCATCTGAAGTATACTGTAATGCACACACACTCATACACACAATCATGCATGTGGTGTATTTAAACACTATGGAGACAGAGTGTGTTTGTACAGTGTGCACCAAACAATACATGAACAGTGGAATCATCAGTGTTTATTTGACTGCTATTTTGGATTCAGTCTTAGGCTGTATTTGAAAGTGCTACATGCTCAAACATACTCACTGTAAACTTCATACAAGGCCAACGGTGAGTGTGCTGTTAGAGCAGACTAAAAGGCTAGAGGTCCCTGGACTGTGAGACCATCATTTAGGTACTTCAGGCCTGAGCTTTGTCAGCTAAGTAGCCATCAAGCATATTGTCTCTGATTGAAATTGGACAATGAATAAACATGCTTTACTGATGTACCTATGTTTTTGTTTGAGTTTTATCCAGATGGTTGTTACATAAAGTTAAGTTTATTTTTAAACTGCTTGTTCTCTGGCTGGTGAGCTCCGCCTTTAGACTGTCTATTAGCCTTAACTTATTGAGGCCAGTGTTGTGGGACTGGTGTGCCCGAGCCCCGCTTCACAGATTAAAATTCAGACAGACCTTATATTCAGCAGATTTTTCACACACAAAACTGCATACAAAAAGACTTCCTGATTTGCTTTTCATAGTTCACGCTATGAGCTCATAAAGCATTCTGGGGCACACAATGTGGGAACCAGGAAGTCCACTTTCAAAGGTGTTTTTTTTGTGATATTTGTGCATGGAGCAGAAATGAGTCCTCAATTCTAAACGAGATGTGACACTGAAAGCAGATGAAGGAGGCAGCGTATCTCCATTCAATGTGTGGACATTTTTTTACAAGAAATGGGGATTGAGTTTCTGGAGAAAGTTCAGGTGAAAGAACGGACAGCAGGCAGAGAGTAAAGGTGGTGCATCACAGATTAGCAGCCCAAAATACGAACCAGACACATCGACAAAACTGCAGCGGTAGCAGGTTCTGCTTACTTGGCCTGCAGCCTTTCATGCGTTACCATGTGTTGTCATGGTAACAATAAACAAACATTATCCAGCCATGTCATCTATAAAATTAAAAACTACTCTGTCTTTAAAAACTTGAGTAAATATTTGAGGAAATGTCAGTTTTCTACAAAAAATATATCTAACATAGAATCTTTAATTTTGTATAAATAAATAAATAAATAAATGTCAGATTTAAAATGCTGTATATGTAATTATCAATTTCAGTCAAAACATTGTCTTTATTTAAATTATCCTCAAAATAAAAATGTTGATATAGTTGTAAACTTATATTAATCCCCCCATTAATAGTTTATCAAATGTCAAAAAACCCCATAAACACAGACATATCCTAAAGATTGCATGTCATGTAAGGTTTTCATTCAAATATTCATGACCACTGTCTGTCTACAAACCCTCCCCAAAATGAGTAAAATCCCTCCACTAGCTCTGTCGATCACTCCCTCTCTCTAAAAATGTGTGTTCGAACAGTCCATCTAAAAATCTGACCTAAATTACGTCTTTAGGGGATATCCCATCAGATGTGACACACTCCCTGAACCAGGTGTCTCCAGTTAAATAAGCATGTCTATGAAAGTCTTTGCAGCCACAGAAAACATTAGAGCACAGTCCTGGAAAGCTTAAGCCACGTCCATGTCTTTGGAGAGGCAAATGGGGATTAACACTAAAACAGCCTGTTTTGAGTAGGGATGAAACAGAGGGGTTTAATGGTGTGCCATCTGGGATTGTGTTAAACTAGTTGAAGAGGAGCAAAAATATGTGACCAAATAAGGAAGAAATTGTGCTTATAGTGCAGTATTTTTTTAAGTATTAGTTTTATCAATACAATTACTTTTATTGATAGTCACAAACAAAACTTTCTGATTCCAGCATGAATACTCCTTTATATTCTATGAAAAGATGAGATGGTACATTTCTAGTTAAACTCATTTTGAGCGTATATTAATTTGCAAACAAACACACATCTTGACAAAACAACTGCATTTATTCAACTGTCTCCCAAAGCAGCTGATTTCATTACTAGTTTCAATATTAAGTTAATATTTTTAACTACAAAGGTGTTGAACACTTAGCACAGCTGCCGTGAATGGATGAGCAGCAGTTTTATCTCACAGCAGCTCTGCCAACATGATGTGTCCAAAGGCTACTTACATTTATTAAGAATGCATTAATACGATTTTAAGACAGCCTGTAACATTTGACTCTTGTCTTATCAGGTTGACAAGGAGTAAACCTCCATTTTGTCAGAATATTTACCTTCAGTTTTCTAATTTTCCAGCCTCTCATTTCTTTGTCACAATACGAAGGTATTTAACAAATATTTTTAGCCACACTTTATCATCACAGAGATTTATAAAACAAAACCTCATCCACGTTCAAACCTGACATTGTTCAATCTGCTCCCTGATGTTACTCCTGCTAAACTACATGATCATGTCCATGCTGTTGCATAAACATGTTACATAATATCAGAGTGATTTGAAGCTGCAGTGGTCTAACAGTCAATAACAGAGTATGAATCACTTTTTCAGTGGTTTTAACTCACTTTATTCTCAGAAAAGGTATCTGCAGAGTGCTACTTTGGTTTGCAATTTGCATCATAATGAATCATTTTACATTTAGCTCTAAATGTCATATTGTCTCTTTTGACAGCGGATTATTCAGGTATTATTTGACTGTGGTTTCAGACTGACATAAAACATTTTTCATACATATTTTACAGACTTGAAATCAGTTTAATTTCCATCTCAGCTAAAGACATTTTCTTTTTAAAACCTGCCTTACCTCGCAGAGGCTTTACATTTTCTTACATTTAGTCTATCAACTAGAATACTTGCAGATTGAGGAAGTGAAATTGTCTAACGTCGGGTTTCTGAGATTTATTGCTGATGACAATAGCTTTAGATATAATATGGGTGTTACTAAAATAGTGTTGAAATGTTTTATTCTGGTAACACATCTCTCATATTTTAAGTGATACTACCTTTATTTTGAAACACAGTGGCTGTGTCCACACTAGGCCTTAATTCTAGACTGGTTTCTTTGACTTATTTAGTAAATCAGGCATCTGTGAAAACCTCATGGTTCCACCTGAAAAAGTGTCTAAAACTCATTTTTAAAGATTAAAGTTGAATCTGCTAAACTTCTGCTTTCACTATAAAATTGGATCTTAGCTGCAAAGGTGCAAAACAACAACAAAAACAAGAAAACAAGAAAGAATATCAATATTTGCTCCTATAGGGTCCTGATTTTTGTTTGCATGGTTTTCAAAAAGCTTTTGATTTCAATTGATCATCACTGAAGTTTTAAGTTTTAGTTTAAAGGCAAACATTCATCAATATTTTCTTTATGAAACTCCCTTTGAAAAGATCTGATGAAATATCAGGGAACAGTAATCATGGCAAAAGGAAGATGTGATTAGATTTTGATGGTGATCTAAACCCAGATGCAGATCCACATATTTTTGTGCTCTCAGGACACTTCTAGTTCTTTGTCTTTCATTATTAGCATTTACTTATCAGTGACATGTCAAATGATAAGGAGCCAGAAAACTAGTACTTCTGTCTGTGCACCCCATGAACAGTTGCTCTAGAGGACAGCACAGGTCTAAAATTTAGCCTCTTCATTTCAACCGTCATTCCCCACTTCCTCTCTCTCATCTATTTCCAAATCTATCCACTGTCTTACCTGAAATAGTGTTGATATTAAACACTGATGGTCTTTTTGGATGAGAGAAAGTTAAGTTAAGATTAGAGCTAAAGAGCAAACATGGATGTTTCCTTTCCATATGCAAACGTTGGCAGTGCATCTGTGCGATTGAGACACTTTTCCTTAAGGACAGAGATATTTCCTCAATACTTTCATGTCTTTTCAGTCAGGTGTAGATTTTGATATTTTGAGCTATGGTTCACAAGAGTAACAGAGACTGTATGGTTTTACAACAAGTGGTGCCAAAAGTCATGAACTACTGAACACTTTGACGACCTACTCTGAATCAGACAACATTTACAGTAAATATTAGACCAAAGGATTCACTTTCACGTCACAAAGACAGCAGAGAGTGAGCTGTATAAATAGAGAGACAGCCTGCATTCATATACGGCTCAGGTTCCAAGTACAAAATGATGTTTGCGGTCTATTTTGAAGCCTGTGCTTGTTTAATAAAGTGAATCAATACAAAGCATTGATCACTATAGCATGAAAGCAGCTGACCTGAATTGCAAAAGCAAGTTGATCTATATTGAATAAAACCATGTTTATGCTTACAGCTCTGTTTGTTTAGAGTGGTATGGATTTAAATCATAAAGGTATAAAACTCTGTATTTATATGTTTGTTTGTTTATGTTTATTGCCAAGTGCCAGCACAAAGACACGTGGATATATTCAGTGTTTGTTTATGTGCATGAAAGAGATGTCATCTAAGGCTCAAGCAGCTCAACCATAACCAGGACATGAACTCCAGGCTACCTGCCTCAGGCCACGACTGACACTCCCGACTACTGATCACACCTTTGGGAGTATCAGCAGAGAGGTTTGAGCTTCTGAGGGTTATTTATATCCAACTGCAGCCTCTGCACACGCTCTCCATCCATGTGTGTGTTCATATGTACAGTACATGCCTATGAATGTGCCTCTAATGTGGGAACAAGTGATTATATAATACACACTCTGATATAAATTTATCCTAACACAAAGTGCCTCTGCAGCGTGCTTCATATCTTCTCCTGTCCTCTCCTGTTGGCTTCACTGTGCCTCCTCTCTTCCTTGTTGTCGTGTGTTTTGTTTATATTCCTCCTATCTTTTTGTTGTTGTGCTAGTCAACACATATTGTAGCTAAACAAAAGTGGGATCTATCTAGATGAGGGCTCAAAATGGGCTCCATTTGCATCCTGCTTTGGTCCGTCTCACAGTTTTTCAGCATTTTTTCTGTCATTTTAATGAAAAAATAAACATCTCATATCCCTTGAACTGTAAGACCAAAGCTAACAATAATCAACAATTACCTCTGCATACAACAAAAATTTCATTTGAAAAACTCTTAAATTAGATTCAGCTAATACACAGAAGTTAAACTGATCCAAAAAACCTACTTTCTGACACTGTAGCTGATTTTCAAAGCACATACAGCTGTTCCTTTCTGAAACATGCTCAGTTTTGTTGGCAGAATGAAAGGTTGTTTCCTATTCAGTTGTTTTACTGTAAATACCCTGCAAAACTCAAACCTCATCAAGTGTATAAGCCCAGTTATTGGTGAAAAAATATCATTTTACCCTTTATACTGGCTGCATTAACCAGCAAAGTCCTAACAGTCATCTCATTTCAAGCTCTTAAAAGCAAAAAATAAGGCAGAAACTGCTAACAGCACTGAAATATCCAGTAATACAGCACATGTATTATTTGATGATAAATTAAATGATATATCACACCTTATAGAGGGATGTGCAGGGTAGAGACCCATATGAAACAATGCGTTAGAGAATAAATGGGGAAAAAATATTCACATGACTTTTATTGATTAAAAGTCATTTTCACACATGTGATTTTACTTCTGCATTAAAAATGGTTGACTAGCTGTTGCGTGACAAGAGGGAGCAGGTTGGTCTTTATTTAACGTTAATAAATGTGGACATTAATGAGAGTTTTATTAATAGAGAGGTCAAGGTTTTGTCAACTATACCTATTGTTAGTTAAGTTAAATTAGATGTTTTTGACAAAAAAAGACAACTTGAAGTGCTCCAAGAGCACAAGTCAATATTATCAGGCCAGTAATTGCAGAAAATGAGGGAAACTGCCCCATCTGTCAGCAAATACTTGAAAAATATTCCTGGATCCACATTCGAATTCAGATCACCAACAAAATTTTATCACTAGTCTTTGTATCATGACCAACATTCCTTGAAAATATCAACACAATCTGTTGAGAACTTATTGAGTTATTTGCAAAAATGTAAAAAAACAGCTCTATCTCAGATTGTTAACTGGTTTTTAAAAATTTCCTGGATCTGCATCCAGATTTGGATCACCACCAAAATCTTATTGACTGGTTCCAGGCCCATTTCTGACTTATCCTGACAATGCCAAAAATTCTGTTCATGACTTTTTAGGTGATCCTGTTGGCAGAAACAAAGGCTCCTTGGTGGAGGTTATTTGAATGTGAGTTTTGTTGTGTGGCATGGATCGGTATCTTTGCTTATTAAACAATACAAAGGTTCGTCTTCAACTGACTCTATGTTATATTTTGTTTAACCAAAAAAATAAAGGCTATATTAGCTTTGTAACTAATGCACCACACTGGATAATTAAGTAAAGTTATTAGACAAATGCAGTTAATGTGTCTATATTAATGCGGTGAGGTATTACAGTTTCTGGCAGCATTATAGTTACAGCTGCCACCATTACAAGATTTTCCCTCCACCTTAACTAGCACTGAAAAAAACACCTGTTATATTATGTATTCAACGTTCAAATGAAATCTTGGCTTTATAAAAACTTCTAAAAAGGGCCCCACAAGTCTGCTCTGTATTCTATATTCAAGCATGCGGCAGAGCATGGGTGCCTATAATTGACAGATAATAAGATACACGTGACACGTTTCTTTTTTAAGCTTTCTTTGAGCAAATGGAGCATGACTCTGTACTGTAGCACCTGAATTGAGAATTGAGTACACCATTACACCCCAGATATTTCAAACAGTTCATTTCCCACACTAAACCTAACTTTTCCCTCAAGCACACTTGTTTATTTTCACAAATATGTAAACAGATGTCTTAAAAATACAATGGTGGATATAACAGAAATGTTACATGTCTGCTGCACAGTTTGAGTTCCCGACTTTTTCTTCAGTTCTCAAACTTTTGTGACATTAGGGCCAACTTTTTTGTTCTTTTCTTTACTTTGTGTATCTCCCCACAGGTTCAGAGGACTGTCACAGAGTTTAGATCCTGTACTGTAAACAACAATGTAGAGTTTGACATTTTGTCTTTCAGGAAGGTACAGGACATATATAGAAAGACAACAGCAGCATCTGAAAACCACACCAAGGTCGAGACGGTGTGTGCAGATGGCTGAAGTATTGACTGAAACCAACAGCCCTCCATAAAGAGAGTAAAATAGAGTAGATGATCAATGGATGGGCATTTTAAGTCAAAAGTCAACTTTGCTTCAACGTGGTACAAAACGAAAGTCATACTGATGAAATGCAAGAAAAAGACACACTTTGTCTTCACTTGAAGTTACAGTATGTTGAATTGTCACACTTAATTGCAAAAAAGACTAGTTTTGTTCTATGTTATATGTAATAAAGACTAAATTTCTTAATTTTTTCATGTCTTTAACAGTAAAGGTGATGATGGTAGCCTCAGTGACAAAAATGTTTATTGTTGCCTTGAAATCGTTGGATGAGTTGAAGCCTGCTTCATAAGAAGTGGAATCTGCTTCTAAAGGCTGCCGGTCTATATCTGTGATGTGACACAATCATTGTTTGCAGTCAGCTGCACATTTTGTCACCCAGCCTACTCCCAACTAACAAAGAGATCGGCAAAATGTGGCTCAGGGGCCACATGAAGCCCTCCCTTTCACTTAATGTGACCCACAAGGTTATTTGAAATATCAATGAATCGTAATCAAGGAAAAAGAAAATACACAATAAAGAAAATATTCAACAGCAAAATATATCCATAACGACCTTTGGTTATAGAAATATTTTTGATTCTTTGTGAGAAATAAGTGGTACCTACCAACCTTCTGATCAATGGCAAAGCAAACTACCAGGCTGAGCCCAATAAAAGTATTTTGTGTGAGTCATGACCCTTAAATATGAACTGAATGTAAGAAATTAGAAGTAGGTTAACAACCTTTATCTTTTTCACATTAAAATTCAGTTAAAAATCCTTAAAAGACCTCTAAAACACTTCACTTTTACAAAGGATACCATTGTAGAGATTTCTTTGCTTAGTCTCATTCTTGTCATTTCCTTTTCTTTCTAACTCACACAAACACACACGCAAGCCCGGCCCGTTGTATCAGTTTTGACACAAAAATGAGAGAGATGGAGCACATTAATAAAGTGCAGTCTTTGCCCTTGCTCTCTCTGATACTGAAAGAAAAAAAAAGAAACTTTTCATTTTCATTTATCTGTTTTCCTTCCCCAGAAACCCTCATCTTTTTTTATGAGGCCGTTTCCTGAAGGCAAAAAAAACAAACACGGTGTAACAACAATACAACTTACAAAAAATAACCGACAAGCACAAAAACCCTCTTTTGGCAGTGTGCAGGCCACAGCCAGAGTGTTATGGGCAGAAAACAGATGGTTGGGAGAAGATTTAGCTAATACAAAAACAGGGGATTTTCTCTTTTTCTTCTTCGTTTTATTCCACAGGAGGTACATGCAAAAAGGCTCGATTATTTTAATGCAGCCTGCAGAAGCTGAGGAGGATAATTCCTTAACAAATTGGGATTGCCGAGACTCACGAATGTCAGTTTGCATTTGTCTTCTGATTTCATGAGAATTTCTGTGACTGTGATAGAAATGTTCTCATGTTCCTTTTAACACAAAAACACCATCTGTGCTGCATTTTAAGGCTTTTTAGCGGCACAGTCCTGCTGCTAGCAAGACAGGAACAGAGCAGTGCTGAAATGATTTATATACTGGCAGAGGACATTTATCAATATTGGTGATAAAGTGATCAACTGGCAGTTTATTTTCACAACATGTCAAATAATCTCTGATCATTCCAGCATGTCAGTTGTGGTTATTTGCTTATTCTTCCTTTATTACCGTATTTGGTTGTGAACATTTTAAGTCTGTTTGGTCTTTAGAAAACTATTATTAATTATTATAATTAGGTAATGAGATCATCAAGCAAAGTCCTTTTTTTCATTGCAGGATTAAAGACTTTAGGCTGTATTAAACATGGACACGGTCTCACTGAAGTCATTCACGGTGATCTAAAGTGGAGATATGAGGCCAAACAATGACAGACACCATGATGGAAATGTTACCTCAAAACTTATGGTGCTTTATCATGTTTGATGTCTGCTCAGCTGCGCTCGACTGCACGGTTTGGATGCTACTTGCTCTGGCTACCATAAGGGCCCAATGTTTTCTGCCTTTTCTGCTAGAGGGCCGCATTGTGGCAATTGTTGGATTCTTCAATCTTAACAATCACATTTACTTTTAACTTAACAAGATGAACAAAATAAAGAAGGAATTGTAAAAAGATTTTTTAGATTTTTGACTCAAATAAAAATAGTAATGCTTAGTTAAAGAATTAGACAGGATTAAGGCCTATTTAGCCACTTTTTAAAGTAAATGCAAGTAACAGTGTTGTGATTGGTTATTTTAGTGTAGTAGTCACTGGTTATTTAAGTATATTGGCCCATTGAACTTGATCTGTGAAAACTTGACAGAAACATTTGCAGCCACTTACAGCTCTGTCCTACAGAAAATATTGCTATGTTTAATGTTTTCCTGGCAGTCTCCCTGGCATTTCCATGTATATCTAATTTTTCATACTTGACACTTACTAGGGGGCCACATTGTTGGGGTAACGGGGCAGCATGTGGCCCTTAGGACGCCAGTCGCCCACCCCTTGTAAAGTATATGTCTCACACTTCACATCATTGTCACTGTAATGAAATCGAATACTGCACATTACGTTTTTGGTCATGAGGTGCAGGCCTACATAAAGGCAGACTTTAGGTCCAAAATAATTAAATCAAGTGTAGAAGATTGACTGGTTGATTTTCATTAGTGAATATAAGAACTAAAAACAAAAGGCATTATTATATCACTTTATTAAGTTTTGTCCTGATCAGCTTTTGTGGCCCTCGACCCTGACCTGATTTTTAAATAACGAGTATCTGCTTCATAGCAAGAAGGCTGCTGGTTCAAACCCCTTGTCGGGGGTCTTTTTGTGTGGAGTTTGATCTGAATGGTTGTGTGTCTCTCTATGCAGTCCTGCGATTAGCCACAGAGCTGCTGACGCTACATCACTTGCTCAGTGACATTGTGATGACATTAAGCTCAACTTACAGAAACCGATGTACACAATCAGGGTGAGATGATTAAATCCTGATCCCCATTCAATCAAAAATGCTTCAGCTGTCCCCAGGTCAATACTTTTACCAATACTGGTCCTAGAGCAGGCTAATTAATCACATTTCAATTCCAATTACTGCTGCCCACAACTATGAAAACAGAATAACTATGATTGAAAGATCATGATGACACATTATTTGTTGAACTTTTTTTGCCTTCTAACATCAATTATTTACGGTATTGTTTTTCAACATGTATTTTCATTTATTTCTTGTTCTTTAATGTTCAGAAAATAGTGGTAAAAGTGCTTAAGTTTAATGCAGCGTGTTGTAAAATCAGCAAGTCATCATATTAGATAACTGTGATCTCAATATCTATTAAAATAATCAGGACGATGAATGAAACAATACATTATCAAAACATCCCTAATTGCAATGATTCATATCCCACACCGAATGTACTGTATCATTACACCCCTTGTTTCAAAGGGGCTGCAGTAAATGAAATCATTAACATCCAAAAACATCCCTTATGCTGCAAAACTGAGCAGTTTTAAATGCTGCAGATCCTTGATTTCAAACACATTTACAGGACATAAAAGTGCTTCTTTTAGAGGCTGCAGAGGAAGTCACTGTCTATGTAAGGCAGTCTTATAACGTAAGTCAGCTTTAGTGACATATTTAGAAGTTCAATCACACACCGGAGGAGGAGAGAGGGAGAGAGAGAGGGAGAGAGGGAGAGGCTGTGAGGATAAGTCAGCAAAGGCAGAGTAAAGTGAGTCAAAGTGAAGAAGTGGAGAGAGAGAGAGCGAGAGCGATGGATAAAGATAGAGAGATAGAGCGGGAGAGTTAGCAGAGAGTTGATATGCTGACTACAGGCAGTTGATTTGGTTTCAGAGAGCATTGTTACGGTGCTTTGAATTAATGCCTCCCAAAGAGTCCAATTGTGATTCTTGGGCTGTGCTGACAGAATATTTGACAGCCCAGGGTGAGCTGCTGATCTCAGCCGAATCCTCTGTTCTGTGTGTGTGTGTGTGTGTGTGCGCGTAAATGTGTGTAAGTGCATGTCTGTGAACGTATGGTTGATACCCGACATATTCACACATGCCTGTTCAGATACATGTGTGTGACTGTATGTGGACAGACTCTCTCACACATGCACACAAAAGCACTTAAAGACAGGGTGGACAGTGTATGATACCTGAACTAATATTACAAACACACAAATCAAATTTAAATGACTGTAAACTAAATGCAAACACAAACAACCTGCATGAGCAAGCGCACTCATGAGCAGGTAAACCGAGCACAGTCACTTAATCAAGAAATAAACCAAGTCCCATTTTTTTCTCTCCCCTGAAGGAAACATGTCGTCCCTCTGGGCTGCAGGAGAAAAAAAAAACAAAAAAAAAAACAGATGAGCCCGGAGCTTCATTATTGTGAGGGGAGGAAAAAAAGATACTCCATCAAAATAAACCCTCTGCACAAAGCTGCTTCAGTGTGACAGCATCGAGACATCATGAAATATCATTAGTGAAAGAGAGGCTCACAAACAGTCTGAATACTTCCCATTAAAAAATAGAGCGAGCTTTTTATTTTTTAATATCGTTTGAGGGCTGCACGTTGCCTTATAGCAAGAGGGTTGTTGGTTTGACTCCTTGGTCAACTGGTGACTCTAAACGTGACTGTGAACGGTTGTTTGTGTCCACATGTCTGCCCTGTGATTGGCTAGTGATCAGCTGAGATAGGCTTTAGCCCCTGCCCACTCGCTTGTGACCCTGTAATGGATGGAGCTGTATAGACAATGGATGAGTGTGTAGCATTTGACAATGAAATACCAACATGACGCCCCACCTGTACACAGTGGATGCAGGCACCTATAATTGTTGGCTACATAGCACAGCTTATACTTACATGTAAACTAGTTTTTCTCTTATCGGGGGTCTTTGTATCGTCAGTTAAGTGCAATAGAATAGATAAAAAAATCAATGTTTCTTGCCGTTTGCACAGGTACAAGTCGGTAAAGGTACAAACATTTTGTATACTGTACCGTGAGTCGACACTGTAAAGAATAAAAGTTACAAAAAGTTGAGGGGCACTATTATAAAAGAAAAAGAGAAAAAATAGCTTTAATAGTCACAACAAAAATATAAAAGAAATATTCAAAGTACAAAGAAACTCATGTTAGGGAAACAAAAACAAAATGTGCCATTTGTCTCTGCATGCTTTCTGTGAAAGCCCTTCAGAAAGCTGCAGACTTCACTTCTTCACTTTTTTAACAATAAAACTTTGCAAAACAAAAACTTATCTGGACTAAACTGCGAGCAATAAAAAAACAAGAACATTAAGAATTGACACTCTTGAGACTGGCTTTGGCTCTCTATAGACTTTATTTGAGACTTGGAAAACAAAACATTCAAATACCAAAACAGGAAAAAAATGAGGAAAAGGAGTGAGCAGGCTTTGAATGGAAAACAGCAGTTCAACAGAGCATAGCTGATACTTAAACTCAGTATTTAAGTAATCAGAGGATTGTTAAAAAGTGATCCTTTCTGCTTCTTTATTTTGGTATGTGAGTCCTGCACAAACCTGACTCTGGATATAAAGGTCCTAAATCATTGATATTTGAATGTGTATGGCTACTTGAACGCTGAAATTGTTTATGTTAAATGAAATTTGTGTGGCAGTATTAGTCTTGTTTTTTAATAGCCATATCTTGTACGTGTTTATACTTGTCAAAACTCATAAAACAAGAACTTAGATTAATGCAAACTTGTCACATAGAAGGTTTTTTTCTTATGTTTATAATCTTAATGTACAAAGTACCGAGTTAGTGGGTAAAATACTCAATATCTTATTTTACACAGTAGTCAGAATTTTAGTAGAACATTCAAAATGTAAAGAGCAGGTTTGCATGTAGGGATTGAATTTTTGCTGATATCCAATTTCTGGTCAAGGGACAAGCTTCGTACTTTACAAAAATAGACTTGTATATTATAATGGACAGTACATTTTTGCGAGGAACAGATGTAAAACAACATTAACAGCATTTAACTCTTGCAAAAATGAAACCCTTGATTTTTAAATGTACCCATGCAGTGATGAGAAGGTGCATCAATATTCTACATTTGTGTAATTTGCCGACATTCCAGCCGATATATGGCCAATCTGTGAGGCTGATTATATCAGCTGAAAATATATGCAAAATTTCAATTTTGGCGGATACCGATATAAAACCGACAATATCATGCATCCCTTATTGTATGCCAACTGAAATTGTCAGAATTTGTGTATCCTAGTAAAAAGATCATAAAATATAATTTACATGATTATGAGGAGAGAGGAGGAGATTATATATAGGTGAAATATTAAGTTAGTAATTGTGTATAAATATCATAATTATGTAAAAGTAAAAACAGTGGTAGTAGGAAGTGGTAATAAAAGAGGTAAGATTTAATAAGGTTAGACTTTTTCCTGCTCCTTTTCGAGCATGTAGACTTGCTACACATGCAGGATGTCGCCAGTAGTCTTTGTTTGTTTGTTTGTTCTTTTGTTTTTGGTATGTGCATGTCTGTTTATGGTGACTACCTATGTTTTTTATTTCTGCATGTTTGAAATAAAGCATTCATTCATTCAAATGCAAAGTAACGGAGTTCAGTGACAAGTAGGTTAGATTGATTTTTTTTAAATATGAAAAGTCTATGATCTGATCTAAATTGGTGTAATACACCGAAACACAAATAGAGATGCAACTCAGAGAAGTATGTATAATAGAGACTGTAAAACAGGAAACCATAGTCCCAGCTACACTGTTCAGGTCTTCATTACCTCCTTTTGACTTGATTACTGCAATGGTATCCTCTATGGTTCATCATCCAAATCCTAAATAAACTTCAATGAATCCAAAACTCTGCCCCCCGTCTCCTCACCTGCACCTGATCCCGCAATCATGTCCCCCCAGTCCTTTAAAACTGACACTGGCGTCCTGTCCCTTACTGAATACAATCTTAACTCCTGCTCCTCACTCACAAAGTCCTAAACCACCAGGCCCCTCCTACCTCACTGACCTCCTCCACTGTCACACTGCTGCCTGCAACCTCAGATCAACCATCCACCTCACTCTACCTCTCAGGATCGAGACCTGACCTGGGAAGGACCAATCTTTTCATCACAGCCCCTCCCTCTGGAACTCTCTCCCCCATCACTTAAAAACCTGCTCTGATCCGTCCAATCACATCACTCACCATTTTAAACAAGCTTTTAATGTGTGACTCTGCTGGGTATATGCCTGTGTATTTCTGTGCTTGTATGTCTCTAACCGCGTATTTGACAGTATGACTATGCTGAGTGCCTGTGTGTCCACTAATGTATCGTGCATATAGCTTAGCAGAGGGTTTTCTCTTCCCACTGGAACTGAAAGACACCAGTTGTGGCAAAGTGCTGTAGTCAAAGTGGATTCATGTTGGGTTTGGATATATGTTAATGTGTATATATGTGTATTTTTATATGCATATATAGATACATGTGTATCTATAAAATGAGGGTATGGCTTCAACCTCCTTGATTGTAAAGTGTCTTGGGACAACACTTGTAATGAGTCTTAATTTTTTTTCACCCTGGTTTTATTCACAGATATGTAAACTTGATTTTTTAAATAATTTTATGAGTTGATATATCTCTTTCTCTTTTCCCCTGATTACTGTAACCCTAAGCACTTAATCATTTTATTGTTTTTATAGTTTTTCATTTGATTTTATAGGTTTTAATTAGGCTTAATACATTTTAAATGCTCCTCTGATATGCTTCTCTGTGTTACATCTAATTTGTAATTTGTGTGTTATGATGAATGTCTTTATCTCTCTGGCTGCAAAAAAAGTTTACCTACAAGTACAAATAAAGTAACCTGAATCTGAACAGTGTGTTTGAAAAATCGCTCATAAAAAAACCCTCATTTTTGTTGTCAGTATTTTTAAAAACAAGTCATACAATTTAGAGGGAATTTCAGCTGGCATTTTGATTTACAAAAATTTAGACTTATTTTTTCCGTTAAGAAATTAAAACATTCCTTGTCAGTGTTTGAAGCATTTGGCCAAAAATAATCAAAAGTATTATCCACATTTTAGTCCACAGTTGTTTTCAGTAATCAGTGATAACCAAAGTTTACATGCTTTCTTGTTTTAATGGTCACCTTACACTTGTGCCTCAACTTAGATCAGCTGCAGATCTGCAGAATGAAAATACTTGAAATCTGTTTTAAATGCGCTGCTAACAGACAAAAAAAAAAGATCCCTAACCACTTAAAGTAAACTCCTACAACATATTGAATAATGAAACGTGAGTTACTTTCATGAAACCCCCTATATACTCATACTGCATGTGTGGCTGGCTGTAAGTTATGAGACAGTGGTAGTGACATAAGCAGCACGAGTCAAAGATATTTATAGTTTACACATAGTTCTGGTCATTCCCCCCCTACTGTGTGAAACTGTCATTTTGCTAATTTGAGAACTTTACTCATCACAGTATCAAGAACAGTTTGGTGTCAGTGAACGTGCTCGGTTTACAGTGAGCCTGTCTAAATGAAAATGACTTTACAGCGATTCTAAGTAAAGATCTGGCCTTGAGCACGATGAACCTTTTAGAAGATTTCTTCATTAGAAAGTTAAGAAGCCAGAAGTTCATTAAAATTAACAGTAAAAGGCAGAGAAACCTGAAACAACAAGAGGAACAGACGGCAGGAAACTCGCAGCCAACTGAGGGGTATAATTGTGATGCAGGTGTTGATTTCGTGGATGGATACTTCTCTTTCTCTCTTTACCTCTCTATCTTCCTCTCCTTCTCTCTCCGTGCCTTTACATCTTTCTCTCCATCTTGAGTGCCGTGCCTCACCCTAATTAGAAATTCCCCCTCCGACCAACTGAAATTGAATTGCCCATCATTTGCATAATGATAGCTCACCGGGCTGACGGCCGATTTACCGTGAGATGAAATGTAGCAATCACTTAAGAGAGTGACCATGAGGGAGTGAAGGTAAGTGAGGGAAGGGGGGGGGGAGAAAAGGAGCGAGGATGAAATGGGATCACACAGATAGAGTGAGGTTAAGAAACAGAGAGAAAGAGAAGGGAGAAATCCGACAGGTATTTAGGTTATTGTCTTATGGAGTGATATTGCTGGAGGGAAGGCTGTGTCCTCAATATGACAGCAAATGGACACAACAAGGACACATAAGGACATTTATGTAACTCCGGTCCTCTTGTCAATGCAAGCACTTTTGTCTTTCAGCTCTAATTATAGGAGAACATGCCTTATACAACGCTCTTATTCTAAGTGCAGAAATCATGAATTTCCAACAGATATAAAACATTCGAATCCTTTATAGTCCTCATACTTGTACAGGGTTCCCACTCTTTTCTAGAAATCATCTCCCAGGACTTTTCCCGGATGTTTAATTTTTTATTATTTCTTTTTGTCACCATTGTTTTGAGTTTTTATATTTTATTCCTTCACTTGCATTATTTTATCTTCTAATATTTTATGGCTAAGTATGCATTAATTACCAACTACATTTTTACTTCATCTCCTGTGTTTGATTTTTGTTCACGAACAAGGTAGAAGGAAGATAAATAAAAAAAGATACGTTTTCCAGGACAATTCAAGCTTTTCCAAGACATTTTACTTTTTTCCTCATTTTCCATATGTTTTCCATGACTGGAAAATTGGTCAATCATTTTCCCGATTTTCCAGGTTTTCCAGGACTCGTGGGAACCCTGTTGTACCAATACAACCCCAGTCCAACACCAGTGCTAATCTGCAATCTGTTTGTCTAAGTCAGTAGAGCAGGCATGGGGGAGTGGCAACCCTAAAGACACCTTAATTTAGAATTTTAATAAGTTAAGATGAAGATAAATTGGTAAAGAAAACTGCAATTAAGATTTTAATGAAGTTTCTACAACCACCTGCACACTAATCAAACTGTTGGAATATGCCAAAGCTTTTCTGCATCACTATCACTTCCACCAGAATTTATATGAAAGAAATAGCCATAATAAAATTAATTTAAAATATTTCTACAATAAATCACAGAATGTGATTGCCTGGGCCCATTCATGTAACATTTTTTTTTAAAGAATTTATATCTGCATTTGCAAAGATTCAATGTAGCTTAATCTGCACCTCAGTCACCGTAAATTAAGTCTTAGAAAGAAAACATGAAGACAAATGTATGTAAAAATCCGTGATTAAGATTTTAATGGAGTTTCCAAAATCATCTGCATAAAACCAAACTATTAGATTATGCTAATTAAACTTTCAACATTTCTATAATTTCCCACCAGCATTTCTCTGATGAATTCTTGTATTTGGAATATTTTCTGCAATAAATCAACAAATGTACTTGCCTGGATTTGTTCCTGCAACACTATTGAATAAAGACGTAATATCTGCATTTGCAAAATTATATGTTCCTTAATCACATCCAATACCTGGCAATCAATTTATATGTTGCATTAAAAATGGATCTCAAACAGGTTATATTCCTTTCTTTAGCTTGTGAAGTCTAAGATCAAAACTAGACTGTAAATGTTAGTACATCGTGTCCTATATCTTATCTCTCTTTTGTTCTATCATAAAAAATTTCAAGAGTCTTGTCAAACGTTTTCTAAAATTTTAACAATTTGGCCCTCTGGCAAAGAGAAAAGTATTTATGTGACCCACTACATCGCCAAAGTTGCTCATCCTAGGTGTAGAGTCTTAAGGTGACTGTAGGGTTGTTAAAAAGTTAAATACTTTGTCATATCTAAACACAATGTACATTAGGAGTGAATTTGAAAGTTGGACATCAATTATCTTTCAAGATTAAAATACAAAAATACTCTGCCAAAAAGCTATTAAATGGCTACAGGTGCAGAAAAAACACCAGCCGTGAGCTTCAACTACTTTATTTGTTTCAGCCTCAGATTATCAGTGATGAGAGTTTAATACTTTTTTTGGCAGTGCTGATGTAGTCCATATATTCTGACTTCTATTTCATTGTTAACAGTGTGACTGTATCAAAGTTTAGACGCGATTTGGACCAAAAATGACTCGACTTTGGTGCTCTAAACTTTAAATAACATGACTTCATCTGGTCAAAACAACAACAAGGATATCGTCCTTAACTGATACAAGAGGCAGACGCACAGAGCTTTTGATATAGAAGTGCATGAATTTCAGCATATCAGCTGATACAGTTTGCCATGTGGTACTCTCCAAATGCCTTTTATGATTAACCAAATTTTAGGTTTCTCAAAGTTTTGGTGAAGTAGCTCTCTGTTTCATTACAATAAAAACAAAGAATCCTAACAGAGCAGGAAATCAACATGTTTTTCTCTTAGTCTTTTATATAACAGCACCTTATTTTTGGACTCAAATCTACTCAATCAACAGTTTTACAAAGAGCCAGTCATCAGCCTCTTTAACAGCTGGCAGCAGCTAGCTGGTCAAGAAAACATTCATGACAGCTCATAATATTTATGCCCTGATTAATTCTCCTAGTGACAGAAAAACAACAGACACTCCTCATTTAAGACAGAGCAGACCATGGAGCTGCAGGGTTATGCTGTTGTTTGTACTTCCAGAACAGGAAATATAACACTTGAAAACAATGCATGAATGTCACTGGCCTCTATTGTTGGTGTAAATGTGAAGCTGTTGTGCTATTTTTAGCCTCTTAAGTAGATATTTGGCACGTTTTGACTTTGTCACTGCACTGCATCAACATGGGGAACTTCTGAGCCACCCACTGTTTATATGAAGTGGTCAGGCTGACAAATACGTGGCTGTCAGTGAACGCCCCATGAATGTGACAACTGCCACAGCGCACAAATTCCTGTAATCAACAGTACAATAATCATCTCATCTCATTGTCTTGTCTCTGCCGTGGCACTGATCTCCAATTCCACGAGGCCCTGAAAATTAGATTTGTTAAAAAATGCGGAAAATGTCACGTATCCACAGAAAAAAATTAAATAATGCCACAAGATCAGCGCAAAGAAGCAAAAGGACAACGCAGAGGGGCCCAAACTTGTCGCTGTGGGTTATTTTTTTAAATCCAAAATGCTTATTCATGGCAGCGAGTGGGCAGAGGAAAGTGGCATAGAGGTCATATTTGTTTCTAATAGTCACAGTGATACGTTGGACTATCAGGTTGGAAGCTCTGCCCGGAGTCTGATAAGGCCACTGTTTATTGTCCAACTTCCACTCTTTAACCTGAGTAACCTCAGACTCTCACACACACGGTACTTTCCACTCCTTAGCCATTACCTCAACACGTGTGTATGTGAGTGTGCTTTTTGTGTGTCTACACAAGAGAGAAAGAGAGGCACCACATTTAGATTGTGTAAAACAGCTGCTTTATTGTGTTTAATGGGCCAAAACTTGACTTAAAAGATGCATGTAAACATAATAGACTGATAAGAGACTTGGTTGAATTTCTCCTCATTGGACAAACAAACTTAGACAACATGATTGGGGATCGACTTAATCTTGCATGTGTTGATCTCAAGGGGCCCCTGACTGACCTAAGCATTCTGTTTCACCATTACCCACAACATGCTTTCACAAGGAAGTATGTTCTGGATTTATGTCTACTTTCTTATACCAACAAAAGCACTATCAATCAATTTGTATCAAAAGTAAATCATAATGTGAGATTAAAATGTGCAAACCTGCACATTTGCTCAATTTCTTTACCAGATGACAAGCAAGAGTTCATTATTTGCTAAAGTACGGCATTAAAAGTTTAGTATGCAAATTAAAAAGTCAACTAGAAACAAACTAACTACCTACAAGGAGGTAAAGTACCAACCATTACATGATTGTTAGACTTGATTCTGTATTGGGACGAAGGTAACAATATTTTTTAATAAATTCAGACCCAAAATTCAGGTCAAAAACTCTATCTATACTAGAAAAAGCTGCTCACCATTAGCATTCACTGTGGCTTCTGTTAAATGACTTAATGCTCCACAACACAGATGTAAACAAGCATTGTAAAGAGGTGGCATCTCAAAGAACATTACACAGCAAATTAAGAAGAGTTACATTTTTGGTGTTGGCAAAACATCAGCAAGTGCAGAGATAATTGTACTCTGGCTGGAGTCAAATCCCTTAAAATGTACTCAGCTGAAAAGTAGCTGGTGTCAAAACCAAGTGTAAAAATGATGTTTCGGTAAATCCTATCCATATGTGTCACTATGTGGTCTTTAACTCTAAACTCTGAATCCATTTTGGAAAAATACCAACAAATGATAAAATCCCATGTCATTAGAAATTGCAGAGCAAATGTTTTTTGTTTTTATTGTATGTGCTTTAACTAAACATGGTATCTTTATTTCAGCTTATTTCCCCAATACACAATGAATAAATACAGCAATGTTTAAACTTTGCAGTGTTAGTATAGAGTTAGCACTTAAGTAGTTAAAAAATATACTATGAGAAAGTGCAGTCCTAACACTACATGGGAGTGTTGATCAAAGTCACACTGTTAGGTCTTAAGTTTTCAATCTTAACCTCAATTAAACTTGATGAGAGTTAAAGCACCAACACCTCAAAAAGAGTAAAATTAACTCTGTGTGTTGTGGATCAATGTAGACACATAGGAAGTTTTATTATTAGCTTTAAGAGTGTTAATTTGTCTATGCAGATTTGTCTGTGTATAGTCTGTGCACAGGCTGTCAGGATTTATTAGCTCATATCCGCTCGACTAAATCTTTGAGTAATCACATTCAGCACACAGCTCTCAAAAGTCCCACGCGGCCATCCCACTGTAGATGCTGTGATTACGTGTTAAACCAACGCTGCTAACCCTAGACTGTTTTCTAGGTTTTCTTAACTTAGTTCAATAGAATTTGAAATTATATGCCTTAAAGTATCTCCTAAAACTTACTGATACATGTTGGTTTTCAACTCAGTCTGAGGGTTGTGTGGTCTCTGTTTTATGAGAATTTTATTCTCTTAAGTTTGCTTTTATTGTAACATATTCTCTGTGTTTTTACGTCTTTCATAAATTTGTAGAATCTTATATTTCTGTTATCATTTGGTGTTAATTGTTAGTTTTTATTCATTTTAGTACCTAGGCCATGGAGGTTATATCTTTGTTAGTTTGTGAACAGGATAAGTCAAAAAGCTATTACCAGGTTTGGAGGTCTACTCATAGCACAGGGAAGAAGTGATAAGATTTTGGTGGTGATCTGAGTCTGGATGCACAACCAGGAATTTCTTAAGTATTTGATAAAATACAAGATTGGATCTCTACTTTTGTCAGTACTCCCCTACTCTCTCTCTCCCCCTCAATACAGGCACAAAAATGTCCAAAAATAATCTTAAAAAAAAACACAGCCTGACTTAGCTGTGTATGCTCACAAACTAAAACAAGATGTCTTTAGGTGACAGTCTGCTAACAGATTATTCATCTTCAGTGCAGTCCCCATTTGGATGGGTGGGCAAGTAACAACTTTGAAAACATTTAGTAAACTCATTTTAAGATATGGTGTGGTTAAAGATCTTAAACATAAAATTTCTTTTTGTTCTTTTGAAATGACAGGAAGCAAAGTCCCCCACTCAGTCAGTGCAGTACAATGGTCCCTGGTTTGCATTGTGGACAAGTATGAGTGTGTAAGTATAAGTATGCATTTTTATATTTTTGTGGGCCATCTTTGGCTTGCATCACAAGTCTTGACCCAATTAAAAAGTCCTGCCATTGCGCGATAGCTGACAAGTCATCAAAGAGCACAAAGATGCCGCAAACACATGAACACACTCTGCACTACATACACACACATCAGTCAGTGCTCAAATCTTTTATTCACTTCTCCAATCTTTTCCTCTGTCCATCTCTACATAAGCGATCAGTGATCACATGTCGCATGTTAAAGTCGTCCGGCCCAGACAGGAGGGAGTTAAGTCCCTTATCTCTCCTCCCCAGAAGAAATTCCTACTAGAGGCCTCGCTCTGCTGGTTTCCTGCCTTCTTGCCCAATGCCCTATTTTTACTCATCGGGGCTCTAGAATACCAGGGGCAGCTTTTTCCTTGTCACTAACATATTTCCTGCCATTCTCCCTCTGACATTTCTCCCCGCTGCACGCTTCGCTCAAATCGTTCCCCCCTCTTTATGGGTCATAACCTTTCAGTCGAGGCTGTTCATATTCAAATGTACCTGCCGACGTTAGAGTTGCTGCAAGCTTACCTGTCATTCTGGATGGCCTTTTTTCAAAGTGTTCTCCTTTTTTTTTTTTACATCAGCTTTTGCTAGGTGTTAATTTGAGATCTTTCTGAGTGCTGCCAGAAACAATCAGGTCCACTTTGTGCTGTTCTGCCAGGCTGAATAACTCTACACTGTAATGGCTCGCTGCAAAGCCATTAACTGTTTAGATTATGAATTAAATGTATGCAGGGAACTGATGTGACATTTTTTTTTTTTTTTGCTTTGGTTAAAAAAAGATCAATGCAGTTCTAATATGTTAAAAAAGAATAACATGTTGAAATATGCTGCTGCTATGCTAAAGATTAAAAACAAAATCTGTTTTGAGCTGTGTTTGACTTTAAACATCATGTTTTGTGTGTCTATTAAGAAAGGATTTGATTTAAGTTGAATAAAATATGTTTGAAAATTTCACCTCCGTAGAGGATCAAATGCAGCTCTTTTTGCCTCCACTTTGGAAACACTCAGATCTGAGGAGGCGGAGAGGCTCTGGGAGGCTATGATAATCAGCTCTGCGCTGATTGGCTGGCCAAATGATCCCTGATGGGAGGGTGAAGAAAGGGTTACAGGCTACAGGCTTTTAAAACAGTTGTTGTATTGCCTGTGCTCAGGCAGCAACTTCCAGGGCTGTAAATGGAGGCCTATGTGGAAGTGCCAATAGCTGTAGTACACCGAGTGTCCACTTGGGGCTTGCTGTAGAAACCTGACACCTTAATGATTGCATGCAGAGAAAAATGTGTTTTTACAGCCTTAATACAGATATATACAGCCTGGTTAAAGAAATGTCTTTGGTCAAAGTATACATCACATCTATGTGCTCTCACGGTGAGGGGGTGAATTTATTCATATCGCGCCTGTTTTTCTTTTACTGAGGACTTCGGTTTTTTGAAATGCAGAGTTGCTATTAGTCAGACGCCGTTGAGTCCCGCCTAAACACGGCCTCTCTGCCTGTAAGGAAGTTGAAATAGTACATGCAGTATGGCATTTGAGGGCATAAACATAAAGGAACCTCAAACTCTTGCCCATGCCAGCCACTTTCTCTGTCTAATTCCCTATTCTACCCACTGTTTTTTTTACTTAATGCATGAATGCTCTAAAGTACATGAAAAGGTCAAAAAACTGAATATGATAGCAAGAAATGTCCTCTAATTTTTATGATTCAAAAAAAAAAATAAATAAAATTCTGAGCTTACTTTACCTCTGCCAAGGAAGTCAGGTTCTTGCCAACATTTGTAAGTTTGGTTGTTAGTTGATTAACAGGATAGCTCAAAAAGATAAGAATGTAATTTAAGTAATTTTCAGGGAATGCTGTCATGGACCAAGAAAGAAAAGATTAGATTTTGGTGGTGATCCAAATACAAATGCAAATCAGGAATCTTTTTAAAGATTTGTTAACATTGCATGATAGGTTAGTTTTCCACATTTCTGCTAATAGCTCAGTAAGTCCTCAATGGACTTTTGTGACATTTTCAGAGAATGTTGGTCATGGATAAAAGCTGTGTTAAAATTTTGGTAATGATCTGAATCTGAATGAGGATCCAGGATGATTTTAAAGGATTTTTGAAGAGTGCAAGATGGAGCAGTATCCCACATTTTTGACAATAACTCCCTTGACAATGTTGTGGAGGTGTGTGCTCTTGGAGACTTCTAATTTGAGATTTGTTTTTGATTTACTTTTGTTTCACTTTTTTAGTAATATAACCTAAGGAAAACAGCAAACTGCAGATACTATATTCCTTCAAAAGGTCCAGTACTGACTAAATATCTAAAAAATTCAAATGATACCAATCAGACTGGTTGTTTACATTATTAGCCATTTGTAACTTATCTGCAGAGTCTTTTCAGGTTTCCATTGACTCTACTCGTGATCAGCTGTCAACCTTACATAACTGACATGTATTTTGAAAAACTGAAAACATCCTGTCACAGCTACAAATCAAAAACCTACAGTAGATTTCCTTCTTGTCTCTTTACTTTACTGAAGCATTTTATAACCGGTTTGAGAGGCAAGGTGAACCTGAACGTACCACTTTGCTAACAGTCACTAGTACAGAATGTGCAGGTAGAGAAAATTCAAAGTAAGAGGCCTGAGGAGGAGAATGAATGGCAGTTTAATGAATGTCTGGGGAGACATGATATCAGTGACTGGCTCTTACAGTGTAGCTTTCATCCTATTCATACGCCGACATGCTTTAAATGTGGCTGGATCGATGCTGGTTAAAAACACTAATGGCACAAAAAGGGAGTACACTGCTGCTGTGTTTCTTTCTTACCAAGGTCTGATTGCTCCAGGACTGTTACTGGAATGCAGAGAATACCCAGCCAGGTTCAGGTGAAGAAAATGCTCTATTGTCTAAAATTTTCAAGGATACTTTCCTGCAAAGCGAGGAGAATTTGGCCTTGTGCTCATTTTTGTACTTATAAACGAGCTGATATTCATTCTGATGAGTGGGATATCATGAACCAGAGATGGTGGACACCTGCGCTTGAATCCCACTCCATTGTACGGCGTATTTTTTGTCCCTTTTCGTGGGTACATTTATGAATATCAATATTATTTCACAGTCGGAGGTAAATGGTATTGAATGGTTGCCAAGCTGCTGGAGGGAAGACTGCTCAGCTGACTAAAAGAGCCATTCTCCATTTTATCTCTCTCAATCAGAGTGTATTTGTGCATGTGTGCATGTGCCTGAATGCAACGTGCATGCATGTGTGTGAATACGTGAGTGTAAATGTGTGTTTCATTTGATGAGGAGCAGAACGAGCCAGAGCTTGCCATGTGAGAAAAAGTTCACGTGATGCAGGCAAATACAGCCGGTCTTCAGCAGGATGGAAAGACTGTAATCAAACCATAAATCAGAAATCACTGAACTGCCATCCATCGACTCACCCTCTCTCCCCTCTCTCCCCTTCCCCCACCCTACTGCTCTCTCTTTTTTTGTCACTACCCTCCTACTCCTACATGCACAGCTCTTTGTACTGTGCACTAAAGGCATGCGTATGGTGCACTAGAGAATGTTGGAGGCAGATCACGATTAACAATGCATATTTTACTCTGTTATGACATCACACTGTTTAATACAGCTGGGTTAAAACTAAATATGCACAAGTTAAAAAATGATCTCATATGACCACAAATCTTTAGATTTATCTTAAAATACTTACTCTATTATAAACATAAGGACAGTATTCCATTTCTGCACAATGCATTTCAGTTATTTACAGTATGTGCAACAGTGCTGTCAAATTACACTTGATAATCGAATATCTGTTCAAGCATGGGGGTGAAAATCTGATACTGAACTGTAAAGTAAACATTCTGATTTAAAATATGCAGTTCTGCAGCACATTAGGGGGTCTCGAACAGTGAACCACCAGACCCAACAGAGGGCGCTCCCAGTGTTAAAACATAGATAAGCCAACAACAACATAAAAACAAAGCTCCTTTTGCACTTTGTAAACTACAAATTTAAAGACATATTAGAATACTGTTGGAAATAAAAAAAATCAGTAACAAATAAATATCAAAATCAACAAGTTAATTAACCATTTATTTCAGCAACTTAATTTGAATCATAAGCAGACCCTACATTTTGTTCTTTGATGCCATTCAGTCATTTTATTCTTTTGTTCTCTGTTTTTGATCTCGTCTTTAAATCGTCAGATTGTGGCTTCATGTATGGTATGGTTACAAAATGTGAACCTGAGACTATGAGAGGAAATTGACGATTGAATGTATTATCACTGAAAACAGTGAATAAGATCTATTTTAATAAGAGGACACAATAACAAAACACAAAGGAAACAAACCAAGGACACTACAAACTCAAATAATAACCTGAAGAATCCATATAATGATACTCTGGGTATAACTCAAACATGACAAGCAGGCAATACACAGAACCCTGAGGGCACAAGGCAATGCATCCCCAGCAACATATAATGAGACCAGGAGGACCTACGATAAAAGATGATAAAAGCAATAAATAAGTAAAAATGTAAAACAATAAAAGGGGGTAAAATGAGCTGGACCAAAGGAAATAGGGAAAATAGGATGATAAAGTGGTAAAGTAAGAAACTAAAAGCTATTAAAGATCCCCTGTCCTCGTGTGTTTGACCTTTAACATCACATCTTGATGTCTATCAAGCAATGATTTGATTTAAGCTGAATGAAAGAAATGGAATATTTAATCTCCGACGAGAATCAGATGCAGCTCTTTCCCCTCCCCTTTGGAAATGCTTGAAGACAATATGGTGGGGAGACTATGATAATGAGCTCCGCACTAATTGGCTGCCACAATGATGTCTGATGGGAGGGGGGAGGAGGGGTGACAGGCTGCAGAATGAAATTTCAAAACAGTCATGGCATCTGCCTGCGATGATCAGAAAACCCACATGTAGGTGGAGGCTGTATAGCTATGACATAACAAACCCCAGGAAGTAAAAAACAAGGTTTAGGGGGCATTTGCTTTAAAGAGACAGAACTGTCTCTGTAAAGTGAGAGTTTGTAAACGGTGTCATGTTCTTCTGCTCCCCAAGCCTCTTCTAACAACATTAAAAGCAAAGAATATTGCATTTTGCAGGACATGAGACCTTCAAATGAACTAAAAGTACAGAACTGCTAAATCTAAAAACATCTAAAAAGAGGAGATGAAGATGATATGCTACCATGTTTGATAGAGTTTGTTTTTAGTCTCGTTTTGGTACTAATTTGTAAGCAGAAGTCAATAATGATCTAAAAAATAAAAAAATAGCAAAAACGTTTAAAACATGTTGAATGTCGATAACAATGGACAGGGCTGAGACCCCTTACACACCTGCAGAAAAACCCTGAAATTACACTGAACTTACTTGTCTGAGCTTTATGTTTGAAAGTCAGAGTTTTTCACCCCTGGAATTTACCCGGCCCTCATAGACTCTTTCCCCTCCTCCAGCCCTCTCTTGACTTACATGACAATTACTGGAAAAAGTCCTGTTGTGAGGGCAAAGGGTAGACAAGAAGGTCAGGAAAATTTCTTAATACTGCCAAGTCATTTACAGAAAATTTCAGGGTTGAGGGAATGCAAACGAACTCGACATGACACATTTACTGCTAGATATTAACTGGATTACTCCTGGCATTTTTGGCGTTTTATTTACAATTCTAGTTAATTTTCTAATTAATCATGCCCACCTCTGCACTTTAGCTTAAAAAATATTTACAATCTGTTTAACAAGTTTAATGACAGAGCTGCATAGAGTGTGGGAAGAAAGGTGCAAGGTTACAGGAGTGTGTAAATCTCTTTCAGTAAAAAAACAAGGACATAATATTAAAACTTAAAACAGACTATACAGTATTTGCTGTGTGTATTAAACTCCCTTTTCCATACCTTAAACAAACAGCTTGATGTTCTTTTGTTTTTTTCTACAAACACTGCATATATTTGTGTGTCTGTGACTTCCACAGAGAGCCACCTGGTGAGTGTGCTGTAATATCAGAGAACAGAGGGGTCATTGTGGACGAGCTGAGTGATATCAAGGAGAGTGACCCATTTAGAGCTCGGCCTCTGAGCTGACAAGCCTCTGTTATGTCTAGGACATCTGGAAGGCCGGATCCTCTCACTAACTCTGTAGTGCATACATGAGTCAATGCTTCACAGAGTAAAAGATGTTGATATTTCACACACTTGGGAGTGGGAGTCATTGAAGATGTGAAGGCTGTAAAATGATGCAAAATCTGGCAAAGATCTGAGAAATCTGGAGAGGATCCAAACCATGTTGAAAGCTTGTGGGGTCATCTTGTAGCGGCATGTTCTTATCTGCTGCTCAGCAGAAAGGTTTTACAAAGGTCGAGTGATGGAGGTCAAGTTCTGTCTCATTAATGAGCATCAAGGGGAAGTTCTGTCCTATTATTCACGTTAAAATTATTTTTCCTCAAGCTGACACAAACCTGGGGACGCACGGGGATATCTGAATCATATTTTTATGATGAGATAGCAGCACAAAAATGAAATAATTTGTCTCTGCAGTAATGAACATATATGTAATTACTTACACCCGACATATCAGCTTCAGATACTCAAATATCAACAAAATGTACAAAAGGACAATAACTCATAACAGTAAGAGCTCTCAGAGCACTTCTAGATTTTTTTATTCCTCAGCCTCCAAAGTGTTTTCCATGGACTCCAGTTTTTGGTCTAAATTAGATTATTTTTTGAGAATGTGTTTGTGTTTTATTTCCAGGCACTTTGTTAGAATAGTCGCAGGGAATTACCCTGTGAACCATGATTCACTGAAATGAGCTCTTCCAATTTGAAAGTCAGTTTCATAAAAGGGGAGTGGGCATGTTTTTTTCCCTTCACACTAATGAAAGATTATGATGGGTGCTTTCTTTGAGGCAGCACATCTGCCTATCTATCTGTCTGTCTGTCTGTCTGTTTGCTTGTGTAGGGTTTTATTGCGAATGTTAATTTCAAACTTTCCTCAAATTTTCACACAGATTCAAGAAAAAACTGATTCGATTCTGAAGGGCATAGGTCAAAGTTAAAGGTCATGGAGCCTCTTGGCTATTCCTTGTTTGTGAACATGAAGTACAAATTATGGAGACTCTTTTCCAACTTTGTGCAAATGTCCACTCTGACTCAAGAATGATGTTATTTGATTTTGGAGGTCACAGTTTAAGGTTTAAGGTCATGCAACATCATGACCACCCCGTGCTTGTGTAGAGAGTTATGAGAAGGTGATGTCTCGAGAACACTTCAGGGGATTCTTTTTGTTTACTTTGTACACATGCGCACTCTGTTGAGGTCAAAGTTTATTACCCGTGTTGGTTCTCAGTCATCCAGGTCATGGTTATCCAAAGGGACCTGTTTTCGGGACAATGTTCAAAGTGGAAACTTCAGCTCAGAACTGAAGAGGCCTTTTGGGGAAAGGATAAATGTCTGGAATCTGAACCAGTCCAGTTGCCACTTTTATCAGCGTTGGTTAAAGGTTACTGTGCCTTATAATTACCCATTTGCTTGTGAATATAATATTTAGACAAACAACTCAAGCCTTTCAGAGACTTTGGTCAAATTTAACAAACTGAACAAACGTCGGGTGTGATTCAAGGATGGGCTGATCATATTCTGAACTTCAGAGGTCGATGTTCATGCACTATGTTCATCCCTTACTTTTTTCTCAATGATCCCACAGAAACCCTGGCTCTTCTTCTGGACCCATCACTACACTTACACAGTCTGTCAAATGGACATGTCATAATAACAGCCAGTTAGGAGCCATAGGTATTTCATACACTGCAGAGCTCATGTCTGTCATCAGGCTGCCACAGCACTGTTTGATTTTACTGTCGTGCTTTTTGCAGATTTTGTTCAATTACACAAATAGTTATTGTGTGTTTAATCACTCAATGTCTATATTTGCAAAAGAACAATCGAATGTTTGTCTTCATATTTGTGTTTCTTAAACAAATACCATCGAAATCAGAGTAAATTTTAGTACAGGATAGATTTGGTGTTCCTTACAATAAAAATAGCACATATACTGTACATCATTGCTGCTGTCTATATGAATATGGGGAAAATCAGTTTATTGGATAAGAAAGAAATTCTGAATTCAAATGAAGTATTTCTCCTCATGTATTGCACACACTGATGTTCAGAACGACTGAGGATTGTCCAATGAAGCTGCAGAGCTCTGCATTATATAAACGAATACATGAATGCATAATGAGGGGCCAAAATGAGCCAAGGAAAGCACACTGAACAAATCCCCCCGGGGTAGGAAAATTATTCCGAAGACACAATTCATAATAATATTGGGAAGGAGAACTTTCTTTCTCTCTTTATTTAAAAATGCTTGCTTTGAATGTTAAACCAGGTCTACTCCGTCTTTTGAGTGGTTTAGTTTAGTGGTACAATAAGGGCTTTACATTCATTCAAAGAGGCCATTTTCAGATTACAGCCTGAGGTAAGATTTACACCTATATGAAATATAAGCTACTGTTTGTACACTTCAAATATGAGCATTTATGCACCACACAGCTGGTTCAGAAGTACAGTAAAAGCTTTAAAACAGTGGAGCTCAACTGTTTTTGCCTCAAGACCCGCTAGCGCCTTTTTGATGAGAAATAGCAACCCACATTTTGTGGAACGTTCCAGCAATCATTTTTATTGAATGAAAAGAAGAGGTCTCCTGTTTGATGCTCTGTTATTTTGTGGTCACAGGCTGAAAAGTAGCTTGACACACCTGATGGACTGTTTCACATGTCCTTTGGATATATTTCAAGGCCCTCTGGGCAACTTGCTATAATAAGGAACTGGGAAGGGCAGACTCTTTATAAAAAAAAAAAAACAAGGGTGATTAAACAAATGTTTTTCCTTTGACATTCAGTTTGGGCTAATGTGGGGGTTGCAATAACTTCTCTCAGCACAGCTGATCTACACTCTTATCATCTAAAGCTGCTAAGGGGTGGAAAATTTCCTTTAAATTTCTACAAACTTTCCACAGGAAGTGAAGCTGGGAAATATTTGTAATTTGAACTTTCCATGGGAATTATGAAAAGTTGTGGGAATTTATGGAAATTAATTGGAATTTGGGGGTGATTAAATCAGACTGTATCATATCCAAAAATAAATATGAACTTTTTATCACAGGCAGACATCCATGCTAAATAATTCCATTTAAAAAAAATATAGTTCAACAGATTTATTTGTACATAGAACTTTATCAAATTTCAATTATTTTATTGAACAATCAATTTCAACTTCACTTTATGTAGTCCATAGGCTTGAGTGTGTGTCTCAATAGTCCAGGGTTCTAGAAACATCTGCATGTGTTGGAGGAATGCACTTAGGGGACGTGTCCTCAATACCCCTGCAGTAAGCACTGCACTGCTTATTGTAACAAGCACTGCACTTTAATGTTCTCATGCATTAACTACTGACCATGCTTGTCACCGACCTCTTCCTTGTGTGACTGTTTTTTATGTCATCCTAAGGTTTTTATGTGTATCGTGCCCTGAGCCAGTACGAATACAAATTTCCCACAAAGGACAATAAAGTTCATCTATCTATCTATCTCAGTGTGCTGTGTGCATGAAATCAGGCTGCTTGGTTAAGATTACGCTACAATATGTTTTTCCCCAGCTATATTAAAATCCCTATTAAGGGTCAACCTTTTTATTCACGTTTATTTTTATTAATTCCCATGTAAAGTTTCCAACTATGAAAATTCCCAGAATTTTGCAACCCTAGTAGCAACTGCCCCTTCGTCCTTTAAGGACACCGAAGAGCCCGGGCATTTTGTGACCGTGAATGTTTGTTTCACTCCGATGCTTTCAAGATGGATCTACCCGATGACAGACAATGAAAACAGGCAAATCCAGCGGCTTTGCAAGGTTAGCTGAAAAGTTTTGTTAAAAAAAGAAAAAAAAAAAAAACACCCATCAATTCATCCATTACCTATCATAGCTAGGGATGGGAACTGAAAACCAATTCCAGTTGAGAATCAATAACAATTCGCTCAAGGAATCAATATCATTAGTCCTTTTGCTTATTAATTCCCTCATCAGTTCCTTGCACTTTGTTCTACGTGCCTTTCAAATCAACATCATGCTCTCATCAGAGGCTTTCAATAGACATGATACAGAAGTAAATAATCATGGCAGACAGGTGACAGAAGTGGCCAAAACTGTGACACCAGCAACTTGCAGAAGAATTTATCTATGCAGCACAACATTAGACATCAGGACTGTCACATGTTTGACATTGTTGCCACTGAAAACCTATGAAGGCCAACTTTTGCCCACACAGAAAATGAGAAGGAATTGTTAAGGGAATCGTTAAAGAATCAGATTGATATGCAGAATCACTAATGCTGTAGTACCAATAAAATTTTATCACTTTCCATCACCAATCCCAGCTGACATAGGGCGGGAGGAAGGGTGCACCCCAAACTGGTCACCAGCCAGTCACATTGCCAACAAATAGGGACAACCAATCAGACGTGATCACATTTATGGGCAACTGAAAGACACTAAATGACCTAACAAGCACGTTTTTGGTCTGTGGGAGGAAACAGAATATGAGTCTTGCTGCTGTCTCTCTGCGTCACCAATTAAGGCAAAAAAAACCCAAAAGTAAAATAAATTAATATACGCGTATATAAAGGAAAAAAAATGCTGCACAGTGACTGTACTTAAGCCTTTTTATACATGCAAACCTTAAGTTTACTGCAGCCAGGGACGCTCCAAAACTGATGATACTGTTGTTTACAATCCTACATTGAACCCTGGATGTTGTGTTGAACTGTTAAATATGTTGAGAATTGCTGTCTCCCGACTAAAAACAGCTGCTACAACATAAACAATGAAAGCTGTAAAAGGACCCCACTGTCATTTGCTCTTTTGTATCTCAAACAATAATTCTGGATCATGAGGTAATTCATTTTTCTCTGGCGAGGCAATTGGCTGCAAAGATTGAATCATCGGCCCTTGTTTCATTTTCCATGTAATTAAATCAGCTTCTGGAAGGGGGAGGAAAAAAGCGTTGTAAGCTGGCATACAATTTGGGGAAAATTAGCATTTTTAATCACAGTACATTACTTTAATAACTCAATAAATCTGTGGCAGCTGGAGCATCGGAGAATGTTGTCACAGCCACTTAGCTCCACGCCTGCAACTAATACAGTCTGATGAGAATCCGCCAACAAGAGAGAGGGTGGCGGGGGGGATAAAGAAAGGGTAAGAGAAACAGGAGAAAAGAAATCCAGCAGAGTGAGACAGAGAGGAAGAGGATCCACAGAGAGGGAAACAAAAGCATGGCAGGTGAGGAAGAACAGCGAGGACAAGCAAGAAGAAAGAAAGAAGTGGCGCGCTGTGGAGCAGTTTTTGGCACAGAAAGAGGCTCAGCACTTGTCGCACCTCGTTCAGTTATTAACCGTTAATCCCCAATTAGCTCATTCGTCACCTCCGTGTCGTACATGAGACCTGCTTAGCCCTCGTGCTGCTTTGTTGCTCGGGAAGATAGCGGTTGCCAAAGACACTAAACAAGCCCGCAGAAAATGTAATTTTAAAGTAAAGGGATGTCATGAGAAAACAAGAACGCCCCTCTGAAAACAGACAGTACTCGACCGAAGCTGTGAGAGCTACTACAAATCAAAGCTGATGTTCAAACTTGTGACCTCGCTGCAGACGCAGTTCAACCTCTTTACAGTGAAGAGAAAAGCTGAAATGTTTTTAAAATGATGAAAAGATGGAAGTGTTGCTGTGAGGTCAAGTATCGGTTCACGGATTAGTTCCAGAAATCTACATGTTTGCATATTTTTTCCTTTACTGCTTTTCAATTCTAGAGGCACTTTTCAGTCAGACAGACAAAACTGTGATGGACTAAATATACTAAACATACACTCTTCAGGAACCAGGGAGCACCAGTCATTTTTAAGACAACATTAGAAAGTCATACGTTTTGAAAGGTTTGCTCTATTAACTGAGTGTTTGCTGATTTCATTTGGAGTTGCAATAGGCTCGAACCACCATCCAGATTAAACTTTATTGTAACACCTAAAATGTTCACCCTTTGCTGTCTCACTGACTTGTTGAAGGAGTGAGATATTTCAGCCTCAAATTTATAGGTGTCTTTAAATCCATCTATCAGCCAGGTGAAAAATGAGAGGCCTTTCAAATGAGAGTTGAGACTTCTTTAATAGCTTCAATTAAACGCTGAAAGATCAGGCAGTATGGTGACATGGCAGGTTAATGCGCGTGACTCACAGCAAGACGGTTGCTTGTTCTACTCTTTGTGTAAATGAGAGGTTATCATAACTAAAATCATAATTATTTTTATAGATGTTGAGATCAAAACACATCACATGCCCTTTTAGTGATTTTATTCTTATTACAGCACCATTTTTAATTTAATTTAATTTTTTACTTCATTTCAATGTATTATTATTTTTATTTTATTTACAATATTTTTAATTTTACACTTTAACCTGACCTCCAGTGTTTACTCATTTTAACCTTCAGGATGGCGTTTCCTGTTTCACTACTGTCTTTTTATTTATGATGCATTTTACCAATGCTGTTTATGGATTGCAGGGTGGGTGGGTTTGGGGGTTGGGTGTAGTCGGTTTGGGTAATACTTCCTTTTACCTTATTTTAATTTATCTGTCTGTTTGTAAAAGTGCTATATAAATATAGTGTGATTGATTGATATGATTTTTACACTATCATTTTGATCATTTAAGAATGGACAGTACATAGAAATACACTTGTAAAAATACAAATACCTCAATATAATGCTGATTATAGCAATGGAAAAGACAAAAATAGCATTCAACATGTCATGTGGCACATTAATCTTTTGATTTCAATCACTCAGTTTTCATAATTGTGGACGGGGGACAAACAACAATGCACACACTCACACCTACAGTTAATGTAGAGTCATCAACTAACCTAACAAGCATGTTTATGGTCTGCGGGAGGAAAACAGAGTTCTCAGGGATTACCCACACATGCACAGGAAGAACATGCAAAGTCTGCAGCGAAAGGCCCTGACCGACACAGGAAGTCAAATCAGCAGCCTTTTGCTGTGCGGCACGGGCACTCACCTGCTGCAACGCCGTGCCTCCCCGTGATCAAAACCACATAAAATTACCATTACATAATCATATTACACTTGAATAAGAACTTTTGAGTAACCGTCTCTGAACAATTGAAGTCAGTGGATCGAGCTTAAAGGTCTGATTTTGTATCACTTTAAACTGTGTGATAAACAGTGTTGCTGTCCCAGTCTAACTGGTGTTGAAGTAATGCTGACACGTCTTTAAATATACGACTGCACTCACTGTTTGATCAGAAGAACAGATCAGTGTCATTAGTGTTTTCTGAGTGAGAAAGTTCACTGAAAGGCCCTGGGAACACCAATCAACAACACCTTCTCCAGAAGATATATGATCATATATGCCTGCTATTAAACTATCTAAATTTCTAGGACTTATCTTTTCATGGTTTTTAAGGTATTAGTAGGTATGTTTTTGAGGGTGCTCAGAAACTGCAAGGAAAGAGGGTGAGCTTTTGACAATTATTTCTTACGTGACAAATAACCCAGCAAATAAAAAAAATAAACATCAATTCTCGCCCACTCAAAGGCAACAAAACTACTTTACGCACATACACAACATGATAGCAACTACACACACACAGTCCTGTTTATTTCAGTTATTTCAGTTTATTTCACAGTAAATCATCTTTACTGTGAAATAAACATTTTAAGAACAAGATACTTTAAAACTTAGGGACGATTTTCCTCTCTCAAATGTTCAAGGGTGCTTAAGGACGCATTTGCTTTCATATTTAATTAAAATTCTAAAAAATTCAAATCATGTTCCCAGAGGCTTTAAAAGAAGTTGTTACATAAGATTCTTTGTACAAACATACAAATTCACATATACATGATCTGCTTCTGCAAAATCACACTGACCTTATTTTGACTTGGAAAGACTATGGTCACACGTACAAACCGAGGGTTCTCGATGCACTTTGGCCTTATAACTGGACTATATACAGGCCAACACATACTTTCTGTCACTCCATCACTATCATGCTGGATTAAAAACACGCTGATGATTCAAACGATGAGACCTGGTGTTATTATTTCACGAGTGTTGACTGGTGACCCATGGCCACTTGCTCTGTGGTTGCCGTGGTTACAACAGTTATTAAAACCAACAAGAGTACCCATGAAAATGTTTAATAGGACTTGACCAAGATTATCAGATAAGTCTCTAATTGAAATATAAATAAAAAGAATATTTACTCTTTTGCATAGATAGTGCAAAAATGGAGAATATCATGGACATAGTTAATAACCGGTATTGAACAGGCGGACAGGGATATTTATAAAAAAAAAACTAGGGGGCTTGGGGGGGCACCAATGTGTAGACATAGCCTGAGAGTTGACCTTAACACCTGATTGGCTTATTCAGGTATGAACTAACTGACAAAGGATGGTGACAGTTCAAAAGGAGAATCAACCATATTGGTTAAATCAATGTCTGATGCTGTGGGATTGTTCACTTTGCCTCTGCAGTGAAAATTAGAGTAAAATGTGTTCAGGTGCACGAACACAAACAAAATTGAGAGCTTCTCTCGTGTCAGCACACGCTTGTGTGGGATACTGTGTCTTTGTGCTACTTGATATTATCTATATTCTCTTTTCTTTCACCTCTAAAGTTTTCAGAATTGCTCATCAGGCCTCTTTCTCTGCTCACCAGATAAATCTCTATCTCTCCATCTCCTCCTCTTTACTGCAGATGTTTGTTTCCAACCTCTGTGCACAACTTAAGAGCTGTAGTGGCAGAAAAAAGTGCATCACTTTAAAGCTTAACAGTGTATCCTTAAGTCTGAGCTTCAAGAAACGCATTTCCTCACATCTAGGTATCTGGCAAAGCACACAGCAGCAGACTATATAAAGAAAAAAAATCCTACGCATTATTGAGATGTGAGTTTACATCCGACATAGGCTGAGGGGGCCCGTGAAAGCATTATGGCACACAATCAATGTCCCGGAGGTGTATTGGCATGCGTCTGCGCCCGTTCGCTCTATCTCCTCAGCTCCATTGAGGAGACTGAGGAGCCTTGTTTCCACTGATACTCAGCTTTTTGATTCACTTAGCAGGCTTTGTCATGTGCATGTTGGATTAAGCCTCTGACGGAAAATCAACCGTGCAGCCCGAGAGCGCACCGACCGAGCTGCAGCACTCACAAAACCCACAAACAGCCATTAGCACCCTGGCGGTCGACCCCACTGATAATTAGCTCATCACCTCTTTGCCTCGGAGCGGGGTCTGTTTTCAAAGAACGCTCTCTGGAAGTGTCACAACGACGGGCATACAAGAGTATTTCCGTGTGTTCCCGGGAGACACGCAGGGACACACTCTGGACTTGTAGTTTCCTCTATCGACTGTGTGACTAACGCTAAAATAGCACCGGGAGAGGCTAAGTTGATTTGACAGGACACGTACAAGGAAAAGCTATTATAACGCCATGCCAGGCTGATTTTGTAAGAACAGCTCCAATGGGCAGCTCCATCCATTTGCAGATCGGGCAGCGGTGGATAAGATGCATGCAGCTGAGCTGTTTCTTCTTTAGTTCACTTTATTACAAACACTAGGTACAGCACATATCTTTACAGAGTCAAACTACAGATCCGGGACAGACAACATTCATTACAGAGAGGTCTGCATTTAGTCTATTCTTATCGCCAGAATTTTGCAAATTGTTGATAAGTCTCTATAAGACAAGAATGATCATGTCAGTATTTAACAAAAGGAACAAATATAAAGTATTTATAGAAAACTGTTTGAGTACCATCGACAATTTAAGCTCAGATGGTTCAACTTAAGCTGCGACAGTTAAACCCCAAGTATTAACAGTTGTTGATTTTTTTTCTCATTATGTTCATTGTTTGTCTGCTGTTTGGTGTATGCATTAATGTGTGAAGCATTGTAAATATCTTGACCTGGGTTTGATAGATGCAGATATAGATGACAGAGTGGGCAAGGGTAAATGTTAGTATAATGATTTTGAACGACCAAGACAACAATGGTAACTATATAAAATAAGACTGATTGAAAAACACTGTTTACTTGTTATGTGGGTGCATTGATTATACAAAAATACCCTGATAACTCAATAAATAACACTTAAAAAAAGGAAAGTCAAAAATATGTTCTAAAAGTGAAATGTCTTTACCTCAGAATGGCATCAGTACTTCTTGTTTTGCCTGGCCTCTTGCCTTTTTGGCCTTTGGTCTTAGCCTTTTTATTGCAGAGCAAGAGACAGACTAATTTGTGTCTTTTTTTAGCCAAAGGCTGATGTGAAAACTATTGCACTGCCCTGCACACTTACCCAGAGAGAACCATGGACTGCAGCCAAGCAAGACACTGTGAGCATGTGACCTGCTGCTCTGTGGAAAAAGCTTCAACTCCATTTTCCACGTTGAAAATTATTCTGCTTTTTAACAATGAAATTGTCATTTTAAGGTAAAAAGATGCATTTTTTTCCTTTAACCTTAATAAGTTCAATAACAAAAGTAATTAAAGCCCCTGATCTGTGTGATGAACACGGTATTTACCAGTTATTAAAGAACATACTGCTTCCATGTCAGTTCTGTTCTCTTATTTTTTGTAAACAAATAGCTGTAAGCAATGATAATCATGGAAGTATATTTCCCACATTTTTACTCTTATTACATTGTTTTGTGATGGTAACATATTTTCTCACATTTTCTTCAGGTTTATCATTTTTTAATTGACTCAGAGGACCTGTGTAAGCAGAGAAAGCAGCTGCGTTTGTTCCTGAGTCAGCGGTTGGCCACCCCTGTGATAGATTCTCCTGGTAAGTGTTGGGCAAGTTGCTCTCATATTGTAATAAGTTACATTTTACTCATTACTTCTTTAAAAAGTAATACAATTACTTTACTTAATACTCAAAATAATTACTGATTTACCTTTAAATATGTAATTGAAGTGTCAGAGTAAATCTCCATTATTTGTAGTTTTGGCTGAGATCTTACTTTGACATAAATGTTTCCTATGTTTTTTAATGACACAGAAATTCTTTATTCTTGTAAAGCCCAATAACTTTCATGGCTTCTGCTGCCATGACTGTAAACATGTAATAATTTGTCAAAGACTGCTGCACAAGCAAGTCGGTCTTGCTTCTCAGTTCTGAAAATCTGTTTTTAATTTCATTCATGCTTGTGCTTCATGCTCTAACAGACCATCATTATTCTTTGAGTATTAATTTGATGAGTGACTGTAATATAATTAAGGTTTTAGAACCTGAAACTTGCTTTCACCCACTACCTTCATCCCTTATCCTCCGCCGGGTCACTGGGGGCTGGAGCTGACCCCACCTACTCAGTGAGAGGCAGGGGAACTCTTGACTGGTCACGAGTCAAAACTGGGATCAGCCAAGCCAAGCAACCAGTCTATGTCACAGTTTGGAGTTACCAGTTAACCTAACAAGCATGTTTTGGTCTGTGGGAGGAAGCTGGCAGGCACCCAGAGGAACGTGCAAACTCCACACAGAGGAGCGCTGACCAAGAGTTGAACCAGGAAACTTCTCGCTGTGAGGCGAGAACAACACCAGCCAATCCTTCTTTTTTTTTGATGTCATAACCAAACCTACGAGCTACTTGAATACTGCCAAAACCTAAGGTATACGATTGATTGGGGGCAAGTGTTGTCAGGACATGTTATTTTTAAGAACATGCTTGCTTGACTTGATTGCACAAAGTCACTCATGCAATCATCTGTGATTAATACTGCAGTCTGTGGCAAAAGAAAAAAGCCCCTCAGCTGTCAGCTCTGTTAACGTGTTAGCTAATGTGGTTAAAAATATCAATCAAATAATGTATTCAAATATTAATCCCAGTTGAACTGCATGTTAAAATCTGTGCTGACGGGTAAAAAGGTAGTTAGCCAACTCAATGAGGTAATGTAGTGTTACGTTATGGTGCATCTACAGTTCTGCCAGTGGAATAACTATTAAGAGAAACATTTATGATCCTTTTGGTGTATTTAGGATGCATTTAAAGTCCTGTTTGTGAAGTAAGTTTTCAGAAAACACACTGATGAGTATCTGGGATCAGTATCTGATCATCTCTTGGTACTTATGGGGCAAAACCTGACAGAGGCATCCTCAAAAAATGAATAAATAAATAAATAAATAAATAAAATAAACATTAGCAGGACAGGAAAATGAAGGTAAGGCGTGCATACATGACTGTGTACATACTTTTTGATTATCTGGAAAGATTGTTTCAATCAAACAATAATTTAGTCAACTTTTTTTTAAAAACACTGAAGAACCTTGATTTTGTATTTTTCATTTCAACATCTCCAAAAGTCCTAAAGTAAATTTGCTTTGTTACTGTTCACCAAAAACAAACAACACCAGCAGAGCTCAAATTTATGGCTCTGACATTATCTCCTGGTTCCTCTTTCTTCTCTTCCTTCTGCATTGTCTCTTCTAATTTTACTTTTCAGGACTTTTCACACTGATTTGACAATCTAGCCTGCAATTCTGCTAAAAAAATGCCTCAAATGAAACCACAAAAGTTCTCTGAAGAGTGAAGTACAATTTCCCCAAATCTTGAGCACAAGCCTGAGAGCGTTTGTTGTCTTTATTGTGGTTCATTATGCTCGGGGAAGAGGAAGATCGTTTTGTTCTCTCTGAGAGCCAAAACAACCTCAAAAGTCGATTACTGTTAGTCTTAAAACAGATAATAGGATGTAAGTGATAAGAGCAGGGTTTTTCTCTGCTGTTTGGTCACTTATTAGTCATTTTAGCAGATGACACATTTCTTTTTAAAAAACTTATCAGCACAGATTTATATCTTTGACCTACATCATTATTCTCAGAGCCTCATTCACTTTCATTGAAAAGAGGGGGGAAAATTCTGCTTGTCTTTTGCAGAATTGATTTTTGCAAACACTGAGGGAAAAAAAAAACTAGAAACTACCTGTAGCATTAATCACTTTTACCCCGGTGCCACTGTGGAGTCATTTCACTTTGAAAGCTCAAAATGTAGCAGCCGTGCTGTTCATCTACTGAGATTCCCATGTGAGAGCACAGCGGCCTTTCTCGCTCACACTTTTGCTGAACAGTTTTGACTTTAACGTCCCACTAACTAACAGAATTACAGTGATGCAACCTGAACATGGGTGTTACCTGAATCAGTCAGTCTCAGTCCATGTATCAGGTAAGGCACAGCTCAAAACTACAAGAGTTCAAATTCACCAATAAAGACCAAAGTGAAAATATACAGTACATAATAGGGCTGCTCAGCTATGAACAACAATCATGATTATTTTGATAGATATTAAGATTTCAATTACAGAACTGCTTTACAAACTGAGCCACTTGCAATCGTTACTCTTAAATGCTCTTTCTGCATTAATTTTGAATAAGAATAAACCAAAGTATATGTGAAAAAATACAAATACCAAGAATTAAAGATAGAAGGAAAAGACAAAAAAGTGCAACATGTCCTGAAGGTCAATAACCTTTTAATCTATTTTTATATTCAATTTTTTGTAATTGTGAGAGGCAGTAATTGTAATTGAAGATAGAAAATCCTTTAATTTCCCAACTCTAGTATATTACATTTAGCATTTTGACCATTTTAAATCATGTAGATGTTTTTAAATAGTTTATGTTCAATCAGCCCCCAAGACGAATCACTTGTCTTAAACCAGTGTTTCTTAACTAAGCCTCAGGAGCAACCACCATCTTCTTTGTGAGATAAGGGCTGAAGTTTTCACAATTGACTCAATCAAAAGTGTTAAGGTTTAGACTTTAGGTGGAGAACAAAATAATAAAAGACAGGACAAAATAAACATATTTTGAAAGACGTCATGACTGCAGCCCTGGAGGATATATGCATTTACTGGAAAAACCTCAGGGTCACGACCTATTATGAATTTCATTTATGACAAAAAGTCATAAATTCACGTGCACGTTTGTAGTTAGAATAATAGTGGCATACAAGTCTGACTTTACACATCAGTCAATGGCCTAACTAAGGTTTTAAATTATGCTCTTGATATTCAACAGGGTTAAAGACAAATCAGGGTTGTGCTCCATTCAGCAGACACCAAACATGATGAATACATGAAAAACTACAGGTCTACAAGGGCACAAACCTTTGCCAAGGCATTTCCAACATTATCAGGTGAGTTATGGTCAAAATGTGGAAAACTGCCCTTTCTTGCAATGTTAACAAATCCTTAAGAAAAATTCCTGTAGATTCGGATCCTTTAAAAAATTACTGGAGCCGCATCTAGACTCAGATCACTTACAAAATCTAATCAGTTATTACTTGTGCCATGATAAACATTCCCTGAAAATGTCATAGAAATCCATTGAAAACTTACCGAGTTATCACATGAAATCTCGCAATGTTAACAAATTATTTTTAAAAAAAATTCCTGGATCTGGATAGAGATTCAGATTACCTCCAAACTCAAAAATTCCCTGAAAATGTAATCAAAAGTGGTTTATAATTTTTAAATTATCCTATTCACACAATAACAAATATAAAGCAAATGCCAGCTAAAACATAATCTTCTTAGGGGTCCACCTTTTAAAATGTGATCAAGTTATATTCATAAACATGTGAAGAGACGACTAAATCCACCCAAAAAAAAAGAGAAATGTCCTGCGCTCTTAAACAAACATGAAAATTAAATGTTGCCAACATATTTGTACATTTCAGGAACTTTTTTTTTTTACATTTTCAATGAAAGCAATAAGGTTGCCAAAATGAGGTGCTTGGGACATCTGATCTTGCTGAGCAGGATTTCTTTTGAAACAGGTATATAAATTGATGAATTTGATTGTATTAAACATGGTAAAAAAGCACTAGAAATGCCAAATAAAAGAAAAATTGAATTCCACAGTTGCTCTGATGCAGAAACATAGAACTCCTTTTAATGTAAGAAGGTAAAGCTCATGTTTTAGTTGAAGTCTGTCCCTCTGTGGAGAGCCATAGTAACGGTCACACTCTCTGTATGGTAAACAGCACTGTGGCACACCCTCACATGTAGACTAGCAGCAACATCTGGGGGTTTACATGTGACTGAATATAAAAACATTATTACAGAGTGTGTGTTTGTGCACCGTGGCCTCGCGGTTTCTGATACGGCACGGTGAGCGGAACAGCAGAGAAGCCAATTTACAGTTTATAACTCAACCACACATCAATAATAGGAAAAAAATAGATTACAGTAAATCCATGGTTCAAAAGCTGCATACCTTTGAAATGTCAAAGGGGAAACCACGACGGATAACTCATCTCAAAACTCATTTCAACTGCACACTGCTCGCTGTATTACAAATATTCAACAGCAGACTGTTCCCTCCAGGTATTTTTCAGGCAAACACTCTATACATTTTCATTTCAGATGAGAAGAAAGAGGAATGTATTTTTTTCTACTCTGGAAAGCAGCCAAACCAATTTAATTACATTCCAAATGGGCACAATCTCCACGTAGCAACCAGCCCGTGTTGTATTTCTCAAAACTTCAACAACCTCCTTGACTTTCTGCGAGTAATTGAAATCTTCCACTCCTCCACCCCTCGTCATTATGCTGAGCAGCAGAAAAGTACAACAAACCAAAACCAAAACGAACAAGGAGATCTGGCTCGGAGAGTGAGCCGCTTTAGCCAATTTGTAACTTCATCAGCACGTCTTCACGCGCTCTCTCTGAAGTCAATTAAAAGGATATTAGGTGGAGGATATCGAGGAAGAGCTAACGCCTCTCGCTCCTGCCAACAAACTGCTGATTAACCGTGACTCTTGTCAGCAAAATCCCGTCAAAGTCTGACGAGAGGTCAGTGCTTTTCATTTCAGATTCACTCTCCGTCCTCGAGGTGCATCCAAAAAAGCACAGGAACAATCCTTTTCATGTGGGGATATTCGATTATTTGAATGTGTCTGAAAGAAATCAAACTTTTCAGAAAGAAAAACGGTTTCCAGTGCCAGGAGGTAACGTTCTACTACAAACAAGCAAATCTGCGGTAATTAAAAACACATCTTCAGGATGACAATTTGGGAATAAAATCAATGTTTTCTCATTCCTAAATGATTCTGACAGTTTTCTTCCCTGTTTCCGTCATTACAGGGACGAGGAATACATTTCCAATTAATGCTCCAGTGCTTGATAAAACATCAAAAGATCCTCTAAAAGGAGCTTACTGCCAAATCTTTTCAAGTGTCTCAGGATTTTTACTTCTTTAACTGCAAAGACAAACTATAATCTCACTGAGGTCCTCCCATCTTCCCAGTGGGTAATTATGGGATGGCAGGCGTATAAATCATCCATCCATGCTGGCAGGAGCGTGGATTTGTATGTACGCTACAACCCAGAATAAGGTCCTGAGGTGACCACAGTACAAGCCGTGGTATCAGTCACACTGTGCTGTGTTTGCTTCAGGAAATCCTAAAGGCAGCGTGTGACGTTCAAGGACCACAGACATCCCTAAAAGAGGTAATCTTCCTGTCTAGGTTGAATTAAAAAAAGGAGGAAAATAAATAAATGTAAAGGCTTTAAATGTGAGATCATTTCTGCAATTAACTCAGTATTTATGTGCATGCCCCCCTCCTGCTAACCCTCTCTCCCTCTCTTGCTGAATGTGTCTGAGAGCTCAGCCACATGCCAGTGCCTTTGTGTCAAAGATTAAGTGAAACCAGGAGTGCCAGCAATGCTGTGTTTGCACAGTGAAAACACACGGCTTCAGCTGCACCAACACATCACATACCGATCAGCACACTGAAGCCTACAGCGACCTGCAGCAGCTACTGTACATCTAGAAACACGCAAAAGGGCTGCAAGTTAAAGCTACTGTGAGGAGTTTTTGGATGATATAAGAACTGGAAAACAGATTTATGCCTCTATAAGACCTCGCAAAACCTTTAATAACACTGTAAGTTAGTTCATCATGGTTATTTTTCTGCTCAAAATAGGTGCTGAAGGGTAAAAATCGAATGAAATGAAAAGATAAATGCTAAAAAATGCAGATTTCTACACAAAAAGCAGACAGTCTGGGCTGAAGTCCAGCTCCCTTTCCTCATATAATGTCCCAGTCTTTTTCTGATTTCCTACCCTGCACACTGTCCCATGAAATAAAGGCATAAAAGCCCCAGAATATCCTAAATATGTGCATATATATCAAACAGGATAATGAACACCAAGAACTACACTGTCCAAAGGGGGTGCCAAAATCCTACAACATGTAACTCCTCACTGGAGCTTTAAGCAGAAAGATGAACATTTTAAAGCACCTTTGAGGAGTTTTTAGATGGGCGCAAAACAAAAATTGTGCTTCTGTTAAACAAAATCAGGCAAAAGCGCTGGTGACATGATTGCACTGCTGAAAAAATGGAAACATCACTCATATAACTGTCTGTATGTTCCCTTAGTGTGTCAATTTGCCCTCTGTATGCTGCTACTGTTTACTACATTTGTGCCTGTGCTTAATTACTTATTATTTATTTATTTATTTATTTGACTGGGTGCGGATTTTACACAGTGGGTTGACAAGGGTTGGGAGGAAGGGTTTTTTGCACTTATCTTCTTGCTATGCAGTGTTCGATTGCTCTGAACAGAATTTCGTTGTTGTATTTAATGTGACAATGACAATAAAGAATTAAATTGGTAAGTCCTTGATTGGTGTGAAAGCCTTTTAAAGCTGCCATGAGGTAGATGACGGACAGAATGGGTGGTAAATGTCCCAAAAACAGTCTTTCGAGATGTATATGCATAAATTATCTTACACAAAATAAGGCTTTTTTCATGAAGGAAGAAACTGACCTCATGAAAAATATCACCTATGTTTGAAAGCTAACGCAAAGCAGAGAGCCTGGGACCAAGTAGTCTGTAGCTCCTTTTCCTCAAGTCATTCCTCACTCTGTCCCTGATTTTAAATTACCATTTGATGAAGCAAAGGCAAAAAGACTCCAAAATATATACAGAAACACCTTCTGCACATTTAGAACAAAACCATCAGTCCATTATCTACAGCACTTATCCTTTTCAGGGTCACAGGTGGATGAAGTCTATCCCTGCTGTCACTGGGCAAAAGGCGGGGTGCACCCTGGACTGGACCTCAGCAACTCATAGGGCCACCACGTAGAGACAGAAAACCACTCACAAATACAGTCCCACCTAAGTACCCAGAGAGAACTTCCGCATGCATTGGGACACCATGCCAACTCCAAAAGGCAACATTTTTGTTGTGAGGTGATGGGACTTCTGCTGTACCCCGCAGCCCGGACAACATTGATAAGATTATTCTGCTACATTGACAGGAGCTACAAAAACCATCAGAAAAAGACTCTTAAAGGAGCATTCCACCAAAATCAGGATATATAAGCATCGGGTGGTGTTAATAAAGGCACAAGAGAGAAGTGAGAAGATTCTGGCTGTGATCCGAATCTGAAAGTGCACTCAGGAATCTTCTCAAGGATTTGTTAACATTGCAAAACAGAGCAATTTCCAACATTTTTGACAATAACTCAGTAGGTCCTCAGCAGAGTTTAATGACCCTTTCAGGAAATCTTGATCATGGCACAGGACAGAACTGATGAAATGTTGGTGGTGATCAGAATCTGAATAGATTGGAGTTGTTCTTTTTGTTTAATATTTCTTAATGCGAGATAAGGCACTTTTCCACAGTTCTGACAATTACTTGGCAGAGGTTTGTGCTCTTCTAGTGGATCACTGTTTAATGAAGATGACCTTGTCTTGATCTGGCACCTCCCTTTGGCAAACATGTACCCCTTGTCTCTTTGTTGTGAGTAGAGTTTTCTAATCGAAGTTTACATCCTTCACTCTTTAAATTCTTAGTTTTTTTTTTCTGCAAGCTAATCTGTTTCCTGCCTCACTGCCAGCTCTATAAGCTTTAACAAATAAATGTAAAGAAATACTCAAACTTCATTGTTCACTTTTGTAGGTTACTTTGAGTTATTAGCATAAAATTCAGGCTGTTTCATAACCGGTTGAGAACTTCGCACAGGACCTTTGATGAAACTGTGCTGCATTATTCTCCATTTTACTTCTTTAGCTTTCCAAAAAGCGAACTAAAGCTGACAGATTGTTAGAGGAATGATGCAGCATCAGAAAGAAGTAACACAATTACTCATTCATCTATGTTCAGAGTACAGTTTTTTGTTTGACTCTGTTATCAGACGTCAACATTAAAAATGATGAAGTGGAAGGGAAAAAAGCAGAGTATCAACATGCAGCGGATGGAATTCCTGGAAAGCCAGCCAAAGCTACAATAAAAATATTATGAACAAAGCCCAAAAGTGCCAGAGGTGGTTTACTAGACTGAGGCAGAAAGGGGCCTGGGGGGACTGTGGGTTTGTAGTGATAGGGAGGGGAGTCACATACGCACACACACCAACACGCACACACATACAGACTTGGCACAGAGCGACACAGAGACAAACGGCACGCAGCAGAGGGACAATCCTCTGTGGCCTAGGCGGCAGATAACTTTCAGAGCAACCCCAGAGTCACTCAAACATGATCTTGACTCAAATATAAAGCAAATCCAGAATAATTCAAGGTTCATGTTTTTAATCTGTGTGAGGGCGTATTTTCAGTGCCAATGATTTTAAAGGGCTTAGCAATGTCACCCAGCTCAAAGACTATTTATGAATCACTTAAAGGATGGGCAACTGGCGGCCCAAGGACCAATACAGCCCCCTAATCACTCAACAATAAACTGTAAACATATAAAGCACAGCAAAATCTGCCATGAAGGGTGCAGGCCTGAAAACAATCCACTACACAAGAACAAATGCATTAGAGCAAAAAAATAGTTGAGAATTATGACTATTAACACCAATCGATGAAGAAATCTTTGATTACTTGATGTATGATTTGCTGCGAGACTTCAGCTGATGTCAAGACTAAGGTCAGGGGTTCGATCTCCAGCTTCTGCCATCACAGGTCAATGAGTCCTCGGGCAGAACGTTGAACTGAGTTGTTCCCACTGCTGCCTCAGTGGTGCTTTAAAGTGTACTAAAGCACACAGACTTGATAAGCTGGTACTGAAGGAGACCTTACACGGCAGCCTCCACATCAGTGCATCCTTGATGTGAATGAGTGTACGGGGTAAGTGTGAACTGCAGGGTGAAAGCACAATGAGCGTCCCATGACAGAAAAACGTGAAACTACATCAAGTTTGTTACCTCCACCTAGGAAGTTCTGTTTTTGCCGGTGTAGGTTTGCTAAAATTTTAAACACAATTTGATGACATTTTCAGGGTATGTTGGTCATGGTAAAAGAGAAAAGTGATTTGGATGTGGATTCAAGAGTTTTTAAAAGATTTATTAACATTGCTACACAATAACTCAATAAGTTCTCAACAGATTTGGATGACATATTTTTGGGGAATGTTGGTCATCACACAACGGACGTGATTATATTTTGGTCAACAGTGTATGATAGGAACATTTTAAACATTTTTGACAATAACTGGCCAGACAATGTTGAAAATGCCTTGGTGGAGGTTTGCGCTCTCGGAGCACCTGTAGTTTAACTTTTAACTGGTTGTACTTGATGTTGGAAAATTCTCCAATAATGTATAATTAAATGCATTTTGGAAAATATCCTGTAAAATATACTTTAGGGGTGGAGATTGGAAAACCCAACATTGCTGTAGTTTTTCTTTTGGTAATGTTACATTACTCTATGAGATATATGCAGTTTTATAAAATACAAATTAAACTCAGGACATTTGTATTTTTTCTAGTTTGGATCTAAAGTTTCTTCGTGTTTTATTTGAATTGTGTTTTTTGTACATCATGAACCATTTCTGTTTAAAGTTACACACCAGTGTGCAACCGCGGCTGTAAACCAAACAGTCACAGCAGGACAAGGTGCAGCTTACAGCTTGGTGTAAGTGAGCGTCTTTGTGCACGCAAAGGCTCATATCAGATGGACTTTTTATATATTATTAGTCATAAATCATAAAAAAACATCAATTGTGGTTTCCATTAAATAATGCAGGCAGTGTCTTCATGATGTGTTTTGTGGCAGATGAGTAACATCGCACATCCTGCATTGTGACTGATGCAATCGCAGTAGAGAAACAAATTATTTTGTTTAGTCTCACTTTAATAACCAGGAAATGCTCCGCACAAAGTATTGTAAGGTTGCATCGATTATCTCAAATGCTGTATTTGCCTCACTGCCGTATGCATGTTATTGTTAAACTCTGAATGAAGCAGCATGTTTGCTTCTTTGGTTAAAGTTTGAGCAATTAGAGTTCATAAATCAAGAAAATTCAACAACTTGTGAATATGACACAGTGGGAATGAGGAAACGTTAATTTGGCCTTTTCCATATCTAAAGTTACCATCCCTGCTTCAGCTACAGAAGGTCTCATAAAGGCATCCGGAAAATTAGGGAAGTGAGTAACAAAATGTGTGAAACTTACTTATCTTCCTAATCAATCTATCTAATATGCATGAGCCTGCCGTTAATCTTTCCAAAAACGGACCCTCTTATCACCCTGACAGATCAGAGGATTAACTGTAAAATATTAAAACACTCGTGCTGTAAAGTACAGTGATCAGGACAGACGTGGGTCGGGCTGTTGCTCCACATCAACACAAAGAGCATTTCTGTGGTCTGGGAAGTCACACGTGTATTTATGGTACGCAAGTGTGGGCATGCTTGTAACTGTGTGTAACCTTGTGTGTGCACGAGTGTGTCTACCTGTCAAAGAGTGCATGTCTGGGAGTGTGTGTTTGTGGTCTCTGTGAGTGCAGACCTGCAGCAGTCTTCTCCACTTGTGTTTGCACAGGACATGCCTCAGGAAGCTCAGACAACTGCTCATGTTTGCCCGTGTTTCAAACTTCTCCTAATGCAACCGACATCTGCATTTTTCAACAAACCAGACAACGTCAGGGTTTCTTTTTTTTAAACGTTCATCCAAAGGAATCTTCTGGTTACGCCATCCTTGTTAAAAGACCAAAGGAATGAATGAAAACTTTTATTGGCCCTCAGGGAATGTGTCTTACACAGAGAGCATAAAAACACTAACTATAAAAGGCATCTACAACTACAAAAAACACAAAAAAATCAGTCAAGAATAAAAAAATACAATAATAAAGAGCTAAATGCATCATTAAATCTTGTGTGGTTCATACAAGCTAGATCATGTAATGCTTGGAAATCTAAAGACTATGCACAATGCTTTAACTCACAAAAACTTTAAAATAGAAGCTTGGGGTAACTTGGGTGAAAAAGACAAAAACAAGATCCTCCTATTATGGTTGCAACAAACAGTAAATTGCATTTTAGATTACTTGTTTGTCTATAAAACAAATCCACAATCACTTGGTCTAAAACCAGTCTAAAGATCAAGTTAAATGCTAGTAATTGTTTCCGGGGTCTAAAAAGACTCCGTATTATGACTCCAACTAAGAGTACAAAACCAAACTCTCTCATTTACCGTCTACATCATCAGTTCATTACAAGGACCAAAAGGGTTAGGGTCTTAGGGCTTTTAACAGGGGTTAATCCAAACCATCGTGGCAAAGACTATGATACATGGATTTTCTCGATGGGTGAAGATGTTTTGTTGTGCTGTAATAGTAAGAAGGATTTTTCAGTTTTTCACGGTCTTGTGTGTCATCTCCTATTCTTGAGGCGGAAAAGCTTTTGTTGTTTTTTTATAACATGTTGCTTTCTGAAAATCTGTGGAAAACATCAATTTACACCAACGTGCATTTACAGCATGTTTTATTTGCACAATCTCTCAGTTGAATCACATATTTGTGGCATCATTGTTTTACCTGTTTAGTTGAAAATGTCCTGACTGTTGCCTGACAGTTTCCCCTTAAAGAAGAGGTGGTAGGGCTTTAAAAAAGAGGTCTGGATAAAAGAACACCAGTCTAAATGAGTCTGCAAGGAAAATGTACAGAAATGATTGAAAATTCTTCCAAATATTGGCTTACGTTCATGTTTGCATGCACGGGCATCATGAGTTCTCTTGTACATATTCTTGTCTGTAAGAGACGGGTGTCACTACAGGATATCACTATAGAGCACATCAGAGAGCTCAGACTGCAGGGAACTACTCGTGAGAAAGGAAAATACAAACATGGAGACAAGGTTGATTCTGCATTTATTTCTACAGTATTTTCCTCCTTGTAATGATGTAATTGTGTCGGTGTTACTGTTAAATGTGAGAGCATATTAACTGGTGACTTTCGGCGTTAATCGCTGTTGTAATTGCAGCACCTATTAAAAGCAGATTATCCTTTTGAATTGTTTAATTAAAATGTCAACATATACTTAACAGGTATAAAACAAAAATAAATCAATACCAGCACAGTATCAGGCACACAAAACCAGAAGTTGCCAGATTACACTGTCAGTGGTTAGAACGCCACACTGAACTGGTATCTTTTCATTTTGCAGGATTAAAAACAAATCTGAACAACAAATTGTATCTGCTGACATTTGTCCCTGTGTAGTTTCAATGGCACCTTTGAATGTGGAGAACTGTGGACTTGGGTTTACTGATCTGGCTTTGAAGATCACAAATTATGAAAATGCTTTTTAACGGATCCTGTACAAAAAAAAAAAAAAAAAGAATCGACCCCCCATTTGGGGATATATCACCATCTCCAAATGGGAGACAGTCCCACCAATGGGACCTGTGTAGCAACAGTAAACATCAGAGCACAGAGATGGAAAGTTGAAGCCATTTCTACTACCTAAAAAGTCATGGCCAGACACTGCTAAGAGGGAGTTAGACAGTTCTTAACAAATGTATCAGGCTACCTATCATTAAAAGAAGTAAACATACATATCTTAGAAATCTTTCAAAAAACGTGTTTAAAACTAAAGATGTTAGTGTTATTTTCTGTTTAGGAATTACAGTCAACAAATGTAATTTGACACCTTAATCAAAATATAATAATGTGCTTTACTGTTTTCTGTATTTTTGTAGAGCACTAACTTAGAAAGTTGATCGATGTCAATAAAAATTATATTTTTAGCATTAAAAATATTAATTTGGTTAAAGAGCTTCCACATACTGGTGCATTAAACATAGAAACATAAAAACTGACTTTAACAATGCTGTTTATTTAGGGCAGCTCTGGCATAGACCTTGCATTGGGTGGTGGTCTAATAAATTTGTAAAGCATTTACTAGGAAAGCCCATTCTGCAAACTTAATATCTGAGAGGATTTTTAGGCAAGAAAATTTGAAAACATGTCCAAGAGGCATCTGGGACATTGGGAACTTGTTAAAATGAGTGAAATATTAGACCTTAATTGATCTAACATTGTTTCTCCTGTTGCTGTGTCAAGCTTTACAGTAGTAGCTGGTGACTTCTTATACCTTTCCATATGTACGATTAAAGCTTTGTTTCACATACAAAAAACTCCTGAAAAATTCTGAAATCTATAGAGTGAACTAAAAGTGAATGCAAAGGTTGAATTTTTAAACACACGTAACTTGTGAATGTTGTCATCAGTCCCGGAGTTAATGTTAGATGTGAAATTAAGGTGGGCTGTTGATGAAGGAGGAAACACTCAACAAGGGGAGTGACATATTTATCTAATCTAAAAGACTATGCAGCAAACAACCTGTGCAACTTCAAATGTGAGTGCTGTTGCTTTCTGTCCATAAGAATGTAATTCTCTGCTAAACTTAATGATGCATTGATGCAGAGGTAAATATTCCTATTGTATCAATGTATTGTGGACTCATTGCTACGCCTGCAGATTCTGGATTGGTCTTTTTCTGTGAGGATATGTGAACAACCATCTCAGAGAGCTTTCAGGTGCAGTCTGTTTGAAATTGTCTTGAAATTCTCACGAGCTTGTATGGGAAAACAACTATAGAAACACTGCCTCTCAATTTCCCTGTAATCTCTGAGGAAAATCTTATCTTTCAGGTCAAAAACTGGTCCAAATTCCCCCTTCAGCCCACCTATAGGCCAAAAAATCTCCCTCCTTCACTCTGTTCTTTCCTTGGTGTTTCATTTCCTGCCAGCATACTGTACAGCAGACTTGCTCCATTTCATGTGGGCCCTTTACTGAGAGAACACTATGATAGTGCCATAACATAGGCTGCATGTTATAAACCATTTGCAGAGCTGTGAAACGAAAAACAAATTGTGAGCTGAACTGTGAGATATGTGCAGAGTGGTGAGTGTGAAAGTGGGAGATGATGAGCTCCGTCTGTGCTTTATGTGAAATAGGCTTTTCTCATACCATGATTACCCTAATTTATGTACTGAGGCCTGCTTTACACAAATCTGCCAAGGCCAATAACTCGTGCTCGTAATCTCCAGCATCTAGAATAATCACTTTTGTGGTCTGTTTGTTTGTAAATGAAATGAAGCAATTACTCTAATGAAGATCAGATTTGCAGTCCTTTCCGTACAACAGAAATGTTTTGTCTTTTCTCATCGGCGTGCTGATACCTTAATTGCAGAACAATAGGAGCAATGAAAATGTTGCTATTCAATAATTAAAGATTTAATAAACCTCAGAGTCTTGGTGGAGGTGCCTCTACCCTGGATTTTGTTGCTTAAAGGCCTTTGGGACGTCATTCATCGGGTGGGTGGGACAGAGGTAAGGCACGCCCACTCACTCCTTCATGTCTTCTTCTTAGGCCACAGCATAAAACAGTGTATGCAGATCACACACATTCAAATGTGGTCAAACTCATTTTAAGAAAAATGTGTCTTCATTTTCAATCCTGGTTGGAGAAACCACACTACCCACAATCCCTGTGTGTTACTTAGCAGTTGAAATTGAATTCAATTGTCTATGTTTTGAGACTGACATGTCTCCTCCATGTGCAGGAGGGCTTCTATTCACAAGAAAAAAAAGTCTTTCCACCCTCTACCTCACTTTACGGCACCAGATTTTCCAATCCTGAAAACAATACAGACTTTCTTCTTGATTGTACAGTAAGGTGCTGCAAGGCTTTGGTAAGCTCTTCAAACATTTGCAGTTGTGAACATACTCTTGCTGTCATCAAGCTGAACTAATGAACCTGAGTGACGTAATTACACTACGCACAATCCAAGAGTGTCACAATGACATTTCTGATTCATAAAGCCTTTCAGGTCTGGGTGGTATGGTCAAATTAGTAACCATTTTAAGTGATGACTTTTGGCTGACTATACTGATAGGTGTTTTAGTTAAAATACCATCAGAAACAGAGGGTGCACCCTTCAGTGCTTCATTGAGAAGTGTTTTAACATGGTATCAAAACTAATAAGCAGTAGTTTATTTCTGAGGAAATTCAAGCAAAGAAAACTAAACGCACACAAGCAAACCTAAGGAGGAAGTCGACCATGCTGTTAATTCAAGTATATTCAATTTCCACCGTCTCTCATTGATGTAATACACCAAACTTATATCCCTATTTCCTGAATTCTGAAAGAGAATTTATCTGTCATCAGCTAGATGAACAGCCATGTTTGTGTCTGTGCAGCTTCACACATTGTTGAGATGTTGATGATTGTGGTTTTAATTTCACAGTTTGTCTTTTAAACTCTCTCTTACAGTTGTTTCTGCTGCGATGTATCAGTCATATTTCCTCTGCCTCTACACTCATCCGTCTGCAACTCGCGTCTGTTATGTTAATTCTGAATAACGTGTACAACCGATGTGATGAATAAGGCAGCCATTATGCATCCACTTATATAACAGCAGGTATATTTCCAGCCTCAGTGACCGCCTCACCAAGTACTAATCTTACATTGTGGCAGAGTATTTGAGAGCCATTTAATCAAAATGACTTCAAATATGCCCAAAACGCCAATTTTGAAGTCTTTGTGTTGTAGTGACTGGATTTCAACTTAAAAATAGGGAGTCACTATTGATTTCTCCAACACAATGTGAAAATATTCATCGTGTAAATGTTGAGATTTGGACCTTAACTGATCAACAGTGCTGCCAAACAGCCGTGTATGCAGGGTTATAACTGAAAAAGTGATGGGTTTCAGTCTCTTTAAGGAGTTGAAGTTAGCAGCAGGGATGCTGAAAGTGTTGCAACAAAGAAAGAGCTGCGCACTTCCTGACCTGCAGTCTAAACCACATGCATGTGGATGATGCTAAATGTCAGCAGCAACAATAAGTTAGGTTGTTGCCTTGGTGAACCAAAGATATACAGTTGCATAACAGAAGGTCAGAGCTGTCTGAGAGTTTATATTGACTTATGGTTAGAATGAAAAACAAGCCTACTGTGTCTTTGATGTATTTTCTGCTACTACACTTAACTTTACTGCTGCAACATTATTTTGGTCTGTATAGAAATATCAAGACCATATTGTGTAGATATCAAAAGGAAACATAAGTGAGAGATGGCTTTTTTCTGAGCTGATAGAAAGAAAATGTGTCTGCTTTGAAATGCTACTGTTACTGCACAGCCTCTCCTTCACATCAGCAGACAGAGCACAGAAACGGTTAAATAAATCACATGAAGCAGATGCTTGTCTCTCTCTCTCCATCTCTCCTACTCTCTTTTTTTTTTTTTTTACAAACACACACATTCATTAGTGAAATCCATCAATCAACATTTCATGCAGTTTGGGTCTGAACCACACCAAATGCACTAAAACAATAAACGTCTGTCTTTCAAGTCACTATCTGGACTGGAACACATCTGGTGGCGAGGCTCATTTTGGTTTCCACATCGTTGAATGACATTACAGACGGGATGGCGAGCTGAAAAATAAAGTACCCCCCTAAAATCTCTGCATTTTCCCCTCCGTCTGCACCTCTCTCTCTTCTCCTCCACCCCAAATCTACTAACCCCCCTTCCCCTCCCCGCATGAACCAGCTAACCTCACAAATGCTATTCAGACCATCCCCCAACCAATCAAGAAGAGAATATAAAACAGCACAAGGAGACTGGGTGGTGTGTGTGTGTGTGTGCATGTCGGGGTGCTAGACAGACATGCTAGGCTACAGCCAGTGTGGCCTCCTGAGGTGAAGACAGTTTAAAACGCTTTGGCACGTTTGGACTCCTTTACACGAGTCGAAGGGGGATGAAACTCACTCTCAACACCCAGCTGAGGAGCCAGGAGTCAGGCCTGACTGTAGTATTTAGGATTTCAGGGGCGGCGCTGACGATAATTAGGGTTAATGTGATTTAACGAGGGGCGCGAGGTGGGCTGGGGGAAGGTCTGAGCTTATTCCAAATCAATGTCAAAACTTGAATTACTCTGACGTCTAGAGATGTGGCGGTGTTTTTGAGCTACATGGCAGTTTGCCTTAGCTTAAAACCTGTTTTACTAGAAAGCAGTGGTTCTTAACTGGTGGGTCGAGACACAGACGTGGTCCTGAAGATGTGTTCATGAGTGCACAATAAAAAAGGAATAGACATAAAGGCTGTGATGCACAGTAAATGGACATGCATCCTTGTATTTGATATCACTACGTTTTGCCCAAATAACTACTCATGAATGTTTGGTGATATAAAGGCACATACAGTGGATGGCCTGGACTTATATCCATTTCGGACAACTTCCCTGCATGTCATTCCCAACTCTTTCTCTCCATTTTTTAACTCTAGCCTCTTGAAAACCTGACACTTGAATAAAATCCCTTTTATGATATAATGAGAACGAAAACAAGTTATTTTAATGTGCTTTTATTTATTTTCAATCAAACAATTATGTTTCTTTCTGCTTAAGGTGTTTGAGTCATTTGGAGATTTCAAATCTAATCACTGCATTGTAACTCTCACATTATTGGACTGTTTATTTAGTTGAAGCATTGACAAGCACACTGTTGAAGTTCTGCTAAGAGTGGAAAAACTGAAAATCTGTCTCATGCAACTGAGTGTCACTCACTGCCCTGAGCGGCTGAAATCAGAAGATCAGAGGAGAACTTCGCCATCAAAAGGGAATTGTAAGACAGCGCAGTGACAGCCGGGTAGAAAGGAGGAGCAACATGTAAACACCAGGCTATATTGCCTTCCTGGTAGTCATTTGTAGTCTGCGTCAATATTATTTCCACATAGTGCCATATTTGAAATTACCCTGAAACTCTGTGTGCTTGTTTTCCCATTTTGGAAGTCTCCAACAAACCAGAGCAAAGAGGCACTGCTGGCATGCACAGGAGATGGACAGAGGCACAGCATGTGAGAAATAACTAACTGCAGAGACTGGGGTAGATTGCAGAAGTGAAAATTGTGGGTCATATTAGTGCATCTGCGACTGGAGCAGCTTGTCTGCAGCCTGAAGGTGTATGCAGGAGACTCTCTGACTCTACATACAGTGGCCAGGTCTCTAATTACTGAAAGCGATATCAGGCAGACTTTTCATTGATTGTTAAACAAACAAATAGGCTGTTTTGGCTTCCATCAAACAACACAGCAGAAGCCATCTGCCATACTTTAAGTTGCATCACTCACAATGCATGAACGTAATGGTGGTCCATTGTCATTAAGCTTTAAGTGATGCACATCTGGCAGAACTGAGCCACAGTCAGCCCAATTTTTCTCATGGGATGCTGATTGGTTCTGGAATTTTTCGACTAGGGACAAGCATATACTGTGCGCTTGAAGCTCTGCAAGATGGAAGGGCCTGATGACCGACATAGGATCAGGTGAACTCAGGTAATTTGCGAGGTTATGATGTCACAGACAGCAAATGTCCTGTATATGTGTTTGTCATACGCACACATCTGTAATCGTGTACTTTTTAAACATGCTAATTATTGTCTCTTTGTTATGCTAAGTTGATTTTGTTTTCTGCCAGCATTTGTTAAATTGTGAGCAGGATAACTCATTATACTTATGACAGATTTTGATGACATTTTCAGGGAATATTAGTTATGGTACAAGGAAGAAGTAAGTTCATTTTGATGGTGATCAGAATTCAGATGCTTTGCTACCGTTGTGAAAAAGTGCAGTTTTACACATATTTGCAACTAACTTACAAAGTTTTGAACAGACTTTCTTGACATTTTCAGGGAATGTTGATCATAGCACAAGGAAGAAGGAAGTAGATTTTGGTGGTGACTGGAATTGGACTGTGAATCCAGGATTTCTTTAAAGGATTTGTTAACAGTGCGAGACAGGATGGTTTTCCACATTTTACCACCCCCAACAATGTTAAATGGACTTGAGCTTATATAGAGCTTTTCTAGTGTCTTTGACTACTCAAAGCAGCTTTACTCTACAGGTCACATCTACTCATTCACTCTCAGTCACTCACTGATGGAGTATCTACGTTAGTTGTTCATCAGTATCAGCTAACACATTCTCGCCCTTTCATGCCCATTAACACGCCACTGATGCAGCAGTGGGAGCAAATTGGGGTTAAGTGTCTTGCCCAAGGACACATCGCCATGTGTCACCCGGAGCTGGGCTCGGACCTGCAACCTTCGTTGGAAATGCCCTGGCAGTGGCTTGAGCTCTTGAAGCACTTCCAGTTTTATCATCCATTTGTCCCATTAAAGGTCAAAACTGTACATTTTTCTCCAAAAATTCTGAGGTTGTTAACAAGAAAATGTTGGTGGGCCTTACAGCTAGACTTGCGAACCACTGCTCTTAAGCCTCTTAAATAAAGCACCTCTTTTGCAAAAGCTTTTGATTTTAATGACAGATTTATATAGCAGAAGTAATTCATAAAAGCAATACCGGAAAAACTTTTAAAGAATACACTGTCATAACTGAATTCTTAGCAGCTATGACAATAAATCATCGACATAAATAGCCGCTTTCTATGGGCCGAGGTGATTAAGTAGCTAACCAGGCAGGATAAACTATACTATCTATTTTAAGCCGTTCATGACTTATGACCCTCTTAACACCTCTAGTAGCTCTGAGTCATGTCTGCTTGAGATTATAAAGCACAGAGCAGAGCATCGGAGAGAGCTGCAGGGTCTGGTTGTCACCTTCGCTATCCTGTAGGTTAAACTGGAGCATGATGGTAAATCCCTGTTATGACCACTACTATAGCCTCTAACCTGTTCTTTAAACAGTCGATAGCTGTCCTCACATACCCTGTGAAATCCTGAGTATAGCTGCACAAGAGAGGCTGCAGTGACATTACTGTGAGATTTGTTGACATGCTTCAGTTGTATTATAGGGGATAGAGTATATCTTTACTGTCTAAATACAAGTGTTGTCATTCAGTAGTCCTTTAATTTCTTCCTCTATGGTAATATTCATCATGTCTTATGACAAGTTCCCTTCCTCCCTTCAGAGCAGTTTTCCTGTTTCTCCTCTTTTTGTTCAGGAAAAGTGGGTGTTATTTATTTTAGCTAAACTGTTTATGGCTCATACACTATTGTGTTTAATTCTAACGCCAAATGTCTTTTGTAACCTGTAATTAATTTAATTTATGTCACTCACAATGAAAAATGGCTGTAATAGTAATCATTGTGATTACTTTGACAATTTGACTGGCATGACAAGCTTGTGTGCAGGTGGTGGGGTTTAAAGAGTTTCTGTTTTAACCTTTGCACTACTGATGGTTGTGTTTAGTTTAACTGCATGGTAATGTTTTGTCACTGCCTCCATTTTTTACAACTTACCTTTCAGGGTAGCAGGTGTCATTTTTGGGGGTAAATTAAGTAACCAATGACCTGTAATTGTGTTTTTTTGCATTTACCTTCAATGCCCAAAATGACTTGTGTCCTTATAGTACTCAAAATGGGTTTTTTTTATGTGCTATGTGCTGAAACCTGGTGAGCATGTGTTCCTGTTCGCACCCAGGATTGTGTTCGTCTAAAAATTATGAGTGGCCAAGCACAAAACTGGTCCCTGTATCACGTCCTTAAACCTGAATGTTAATGAATTGCACAGAAAAGTAGCTGCTGCTTGTGTTAAGTTTCAACTTGTGTTTCTAGCTTAGGTTTGTATTAGCTTAGCTTTTGGCCAACCAGACACCAGAGTAAGAATTCTGAAGAGGGTGTTTTTATACTAGCCTCATCAGTCATGTCTTAGATAAAGTTTAATTCCAGGTTTGATGTTTTGGCATGTTTGTACTGCTCTTTCTTAACTTGTCAAAATTACATTGACTAACTACAATTGAAAAAAGAACATTTTCAAGTTGCTGCTGCTAGCTTAAAGTTGCAGCTAGCATGGCTAATTAAGGTTTTTAATTTTGCTTGTGTCAGAGCTGAAGTCAGCAGAAGAATCTGTAGAGGGTATGTTACACTTTGATAATTGGGTGGGTCTTTATTTTATTGTTCATGTTTTCATCATTGCCACCTATTGAGCACGACTCCCGCCTGGGAGAGGTAGGTGGCATATTTATCCCTTTTTCAAATTGTGTGCTTAGTGAATATTGTATTTTCCACAATGGTGCAATTTCCCCCCTTAACCATCCTGACTTTATTAAACTGGCACCAAAAAAGGACATTGTAGAGTGACTGCTGCTAGTTAAGGTTGCAGCCAATTTTGGTAGGCTGTGTGACATATTGGGTCAACATGGTGCACTTTTTTGCTTGTTTGTTTGTTTTGTTTATCTGATATTTTTTGGCCTTTATTAACACTAAAAAGACAGTGGAAAGACTTGGTTAGGGGGAGAGAGTAGGGAAGATATGCAAAAAATGGGCCTCAGGTAGGAGTTGAACCCAGGCCGCCCCATGCCAGAGCCTCAGTATATGGTAGGTGTACAGTTGATACTCCACCCCACCATACCAACACCCCAAATATAATATTTTCCACTGTAGTGAAAGGTATTTTGGCCACTTTCACATTTGTATAAATCTCTCTTGAAAGAGTGTAGTAGGCTATTCCCTTATTATAAATCCCCTTATTTAAGTGCTAACTCTGCTATTTTGAAATAACTGAAAACTAAGCTGTTTCATACATTTTATACATGTATTTCACTTTTTCAATAAGGGTTTGTTTTGCTAGAGTGAGCCTATATTTTCCCTTTAGCAATGGTGCTAAGGTGGGCTGCAGATTAATCATGGTATTTTAGTTCATCTAAATACGAGGTGGTCAGTCTGAAAGAGCCTCATGTTGCAGCTTCTTTCCTCTGTAACGGCTTTCATGCAAGTCCACTGCACGCACAAGGACAGTTCAACTCAATTATCCAGAGTTTTTCCTCATACTTATCAAAAACTGTACCCTGCTCAGTCTTGTTTTTCTTGTCTTGTATTTTAAACAGTCTTCATAAATGCAGATTTCTCTCTCCATAATGGTCTGAGCACAGAACACAATGTAAGCCCCACTGCTCCAGAGAATAACACTGTAGCTACTTATCATTAACTCAAAGACACAATCAGCCCCAGGCGATCCGGCTTCCCTCCATAACCTTTTGACATTGCTGCTGGGAAGGTAAATGAGAGACGAAGTTCGACAGAGAGAGAGCAGAAGAAGAGGGGGAGAGCAGGGGAGACAGAAAGACTTGATCATGAATAGTGCGAGGGAGCAGTTAGGCTGAAAAAATAACTTCACAAAGTAGACAGTTTGAGGGTTTTCATGCATAAATAAAATGTTCATCCATGACGGTATTTTGCTATCTTTTATTGAGCTCATTAGAACAATAAACGCGGTTCCAGCAGCTTTACTGTGGTGTGATCAGAGCCATGCATGGGTTAACATTTTCCCTGTGAGAACGGTCGGGATATTGCAGCTCGGACCGTCCAGTCAGCAGAATGTTATGAATGGGCACAATGAAAAACCCCAAGTCCACGCCGTCGACCCAAAAATGCTTTCCTCCATGTAATTAACTCTTCTCTGTGTATAGAATGAGCCACTGCTGGAATATCTTTCCTTTTTCTGTTTCTATTACAGTCATGTTTAGAAGAAAAAAAAAATGTGTTCTGAGAATTCATGGCAAATACTTGCTTCTGTACGCACTTTGAAGTATCCCCGTGACTAATACCGAGATTTGGACAGAGGTGGAAATGGAGCAGACCTCTTGAAAGGAGGGCTGGACGTGCTCTGCTGGACAAATGTCAGCTGCTTATGCACGTTTAAAGACGTATAATAAGCAGGCATGTAGCCAGCTGAGTGGAAAGGGTTTGGGTTGGGTTTTTTTTTCAGTGGATATTTTTACAAACAATGCCAAATTAGGGACACTCGTAAAAATAATTATGATAAAGTAAATAAGCCATTAATCTAAAATCAACAACATCTGACGTATTAAGTTTTGAAGTTAAGAACATGCCAAATGATGCCTTTTCTTGTATAATCAACAGCATGCAGTTGATAGCCATATGAAATTATACTTAAATTAGGACTGAGCAGTGCAGATGCGCAAATAAAATCAGTAAATTGTTGTGTTTTTCCAAAAAAAACTTTCAATATCATAAACTCTGGAGTTCTTAGCTTGGTTGCTTGTAAATTTATGACTTTATAAGCACAGAAGTGTTGATTTTTTTCCTTTACTTTTCATCTTTTAGTGTAGCCCAAGGTGCTGTCATACTTGCAGTTTCACCCCTCTTTTTCGAAAAAAATTTTAAGCTAGAAGTGCTCCAAGTGCACAAACCTCCACCAAGCATTGTCGAGTGAGTTATTTTCAATGCGGCATACCCTATCTCACACTGTTAATCACTGAAAAATACCACATCTAGATTTAGATCACCGTCAAAATCTAATCACTTCTCTCTTGTGCCATGACCAACATTCCCTGAAAATGTGATCAAAATTTGGTCAGAATTGTTTTAGTTATCCTTTTTAACAAACAAACAAACGCTGGAAAAAACATAACCTCTTTTGCAGAGGTAATAAGATTGCAGGACTGGGGGCATAACTCACTCTCATGGCATGGGCATATTTGCTGTGACTGCAAACAACGTCACTGTGGGTATCACAGGTTCCAGGCAGCCAGTGGTTATTATGAGGAAAATAACAAATGGTGTGAAACTAATTATGAAAGTTGGTTTCACAACAGGAAGAAAAAGCACAGCAAGTCAAACGTTAGGGCAAAATTAGGCAGTAACTAACATCAGGTACAAGGATGAGAGCATGTAGTGGTCAGAAATCCAACAGGGGCACATTTTCAAGATGAGCCCAATGCTCAGATCAGCTATACAGTTCATGACACTAAGCTGTGCTGTAAAAAGTGTAACATGCATGATGCTCAGACCGGAAACATTAACAAGAGTAGAAACACAAAAGTGGTGCTTTTGATGAAATAAGAGCTTCTGTTTGGTTATTAAGTTTCTAATCTTTGTTTTATGCTGGGCCAATCATCAAACTTCTTTTCTGTAAATTTATCTTTGGGCTTGTCAGTCTTCTTGTGAAGAATGTGTTTTTGCCACTGGGCTTTTGAGATATTGTTGAAAATGTGCACAGGCTAACCTTCCAGTTCTAGAAATGTTTGCATAATGTAGTATTCTGTAATATTCGAGAATCCTTCCCCCTACACCACTGCCATGATAAAAATCCACAAATATTTGGGGCATTTGATGTATCTTTGTTGTCTTTGGATGACTTGTTCTTTTGTTTGAGAGGTGAAAGCAGGAAGTTCTTTGTGATCAGAACATCTGTGAATAATTTAATTACTTAAGCATGTTAATGTTATTCATTGGATGTATTGGCATTTCTATTAGCTATCACTTTCAATCAGGTTTTATTGAGGAGTAATTTTGTCAAAGGAGTAATAATCTGATCAAGTAATCTGCAAAATTTGTCAGGATTAGTTAGTTAGTTAGTTAGTTTAGTTTATTTGTTCCCAAAGGGAAATTAGGGTGTGGCAGGGATCACAGACATTTGGCAACAGAATCACTAGAAATCACAAAAACAATGGATTACAAGCACTGTGTTTGGAAGTACTGCCTTTATACCTTACAGAAATAGTGGAGCATCTAACAGCATTAATCCACTTGTTGCTCCTTACTGGGTTTTCTGGCTGATTTGTGGTTTTGTAGATGCAAAATCCATACTTGCCTTCTAATTGTTTACAAGAAATTAAAAAAAATAATAATGTTAAGTTAAAAAATTGTAAAAACTACTAGTTAATACGCATAGTTGTCAGCCAAGATTGTTGGCTTCTCAATTGTGTAAAGCAGAGGAACGTGGGGTTTCTTGCCCACCAGGTGAGTGTTTCATGAGTGTATGATGCCACGCAAAAGCTAGCCTGACATCTGTTTTCACAAAACAATGAAAAATGCTGATCTTAACATGTCTGATAAACTTTCTAGTCCTCCTTTTTTAAGACATTAAATAGCATCAAAATTCACACAAAGGGCAAAAACTCTTGGGCCTGTCTTGAAAACAGAGTATCTAAACAAAAAAGTGACCCAAACATAGACCGTGAGATGGTGGAGCCAGAAATGCTAAATGCTTATTTACCTCCATGTTTAACGGCTCATTACTGCACCACTATGTGCAAAAGTAGGACAGGTTTACTCGATTATTCATTCATTTATGTACCTCCCTGGTGATGAAGCTTGACAAGGCTATAAAAAGTGTGATAAACCTGGATCAATGCATAAATGATGATTATCTTGTAAAACATGATTCCTACATCTCGCCTGAAGCTATATTAACAATTAGGTATGCTCCATGCACACATGCAGTTTGCTTTGATTGAGATATCACATCTGTGCGTACTTGTGCTGCACAAATAGTGCATCAGTGGAGTGTTTGCACTGCACTGCGGTGAAAACAGCTTTGGCATATATAAATAACATACAGTAAGTTGGAAGAGGCTGCTACTATGTAAAGAATAACATCTGCAAACCATTGGATTATAAAGCTACAGTATAACTACAGTATAATTACATGAGAGCCTTTCTTTCTTTCTCTCTCTCTCTTGCGGGCGCTGTGCTGTGCTGTTAGAGGGAAGAGGGATGAGGAGAAAGTGGAACAGCTACAGTAATCTATCCAACTTCATTTCACCGGAGTGATTCTGCCCGGGGGTATGCACAAGTCATAATGCATTTGACAAATAGTCTCCCGCTAAAACAGGCATTTGCGAAGAAGTGGCCTTCAGCGCTGGTATACACAGCTGAGTGTGCGCTGAACAAACAAGCCTCCCACTCAGCGCGGAGAAAGATACAGAGAGGCTTCAAAAAGATTAGGAGAAATCTTGGGCGAAAAGTAAAGATGACTCACGGTGATTGTGCAAGTGCAGGACAACGAGAGCTGGATGGAGTTGAGAGGAGCAACAGAGCCGCGGGGCCTTGCAGCACAAAAAACACAAATCGATGCTTTCTTTGCTCATGTGCTGTTCTTTGCATTGTTCTGGAAATGTGGACGCACAGGTTGTTTTATTAAGGAATTACAATGCAAAGAATACGCACCATAAAGACTGTTTTGTCTCATATAATCCCCATTTCTCCTTGCATTTGGATCATAATCTGATTCTAGTTGGAAAATGGAAAACAAAGTATGAAGCACAAAACGCATTCATAATTCAGGGTTCCAACAAATCCTGGAAAACCTGAAAATCCTGGGAAAGAGTCTAACAATTTTTCAGCCTTGGAAAATATATGAAAAAAATCAACAAAAAAGTAAAAGGACTTTAAAATGATTTGTATATTTAATAAAACTTTATACCAAGTACAACTATCATGATTAAGTCAAGGATTTGTTCATACTTAAATGATGAGAGTTTAATCCTGTTAATATTAGACTGTATTTTTGTTGATTTTTGGAGTCTAGCTGCTGCGAGAAGCATCCCCTAAAGTCAAAGGCCAAGTGCATCCACAGAATTGACGTATTGACAGATCCTGTCAGTGTGGTCCATATTCCTGGCATGCATCAATCAATCATCGGTCTGAATGTGGCCAATCAGCTCCGACCAGTTTCAGCTTACACATTCTTTACGTTCCACAATTATTAACCCTTTCTTGGGGGAACAAAAGAGGTCATTGTGACTTAAACTCAGGCACAAATATGCTTGAGCTTACATCACTATGAGAGGAAGTGATTTATTGTTTTATTCAGTCTATCCCAGGAAGTGTTATGCTGACTTCCAGGGTGGTGTATTTATTGGTTGGGAGTATAACATGAACTCTGAAGGATTAAAAAAATATCTGTGATATTATAAGCAAAATCTAAAATTATAAATACTTTTTTTCAATACAATTGAAACAAAATCAAAAGTCCTGGGTGCCCAATATTTGTGAATACATGGAAATATTTAGGAAAAATCTCTAAATAGTGCTAATTAACATTTTGCAAGTCGCTTGGGAATCCCTAACTTCCTATGAGTTCTACATACTTTACTGCCAATTCAGGGTTCCTTCACACTTTTAGAATTAAAATGCAGGACCTTTTAGGAACTTACTAAAACCTTGACTCAAATAAATGGAAAACAAAATTTGCACTATATGAAGGATGACCAGGTGCGTGATAAATTAAATATCTTATTGATAGCACATTAAAATACTGATTTTCAGCCTGCGTACATTTTAAATCATTACAAAAATAACAAGCTGCATTGCTCTCCTTATAGACGGGAAACACAAAGAGCATACAAGTATGTGGACAGAAAACTTAATGCTAACTTTACAGGAGACACATAACTGCTGCTCTTTCCTCATCTTTTACTGAAAAAACACTAAAAATGATCAGAAAAGCCATCTAAAATTTAACTAGAAAAGTTGGGCATTAAAGGTCCCATGTCCCGTAAAATCTGTTGTCTTTGCTTTTAATTTTGTTAGAAGGGGCCCGGGAGCAGAAGAACATGACAGACAAACGAGCTATTCCTCTTTAAAGAAAATGCCCCTTAAAATGCTCTGTTTTCACTTCCCGGGGTTTATTATGGAATAACTATGCAGCCTCCACCTACATGTGTCTTTTCATTTGGGCAACCAATCAGTGCAGAGCTCATTATCGTAGCCTTTGTAGATGCACCAGGACATGGGACCTTCAGGAAGACTTTGTAAGGCCTTTATTTTCAAATAGCAAATTCAGGATCGTTTAAGATTTTTCTGCATGACCTGAAGAACCCTGCAGACTATTTGTGCAATTTAGAGATTGCACTGGAGTTTTCTTTAAATAAGAACAATAAATTGGCTTACATTACAGGTCTAGGTTGGTTGACATAGAATCACACCGTCTGAATTGTATAATCACATAAACAATGGTAATGTGTTTGTGCAGTTTACACACTTTACCTCTCTTTCTCTCAGTTCAGTTCTGTGGCTGTGTGTGCATTTGTGCCGTATGTGCCTATATGTATTCTCTCTTTGAGGCCAAATAGCATTTTAATTTACTTTGTTTCCAATGTTTCACGCAATTTCCCTTTTGTTGGTTTATATTTGGTTTGTCCTAATAGGGAGTGTGTTCAGATCCTGAGTCTGATTCGGTTATATTAGGCAGTTACTGTGGACCTGAGGCTCACCAGGCTGTTTCAAGATATGTAGAAGAAGTCTCTGACCAACAGGCTGATTCTCTCTCTTGCGTGTGGCAGACTTTGGATATAAATAGTTTTATACATTTATTGGCTCTTTAAAAACAAAACAATATATCATCAGAAAAAAAAAACAAAATAAAATATTTTAATAATAAGGTAAAAAAAAAAGTACTTATGAGTAACACAAACTGAGCATACATTTTCCAAGGTTTTGTTGTTTTTATGTTATACAATAGTAAGTGTGTCAAGGGAATAAAGTTTAAAAACCAAAAGTAGTTACAACTGTGCACAATATGGGTGTGTGAATAAGTAAATAATGCATGCAATGTATGTATATTGCCTGTAAATGTAAATTTATACAATATTTTTTTCTTTTTTTTGTCATTATAACCACACCTGGAAAAACCAACATCTTACGTCACCAATTACTTTAACATTCTTTGCATATCTTCATCAACTTTTTATCTAAATGTTCCTTTGTCCTTCATATCATCATGTCCTCGGGGTTCCTGTTTCTCTTGTACAATATCTCACCCATAAAGGAAAGAAAAAGGAGTCAGCACATTCTTGGAGGCTGGCTGGGATACCATGACACTTTTGAGAATCCCAGCCTCAATAAATATAAAAATAAGGTATTTATACAAATAATATATTCTGGTTCCAGAAATTACAGCTATATTTACTGCTCTTTATATTTAAAATCACTCACTTCAATCACTTTTCGAGCGGAAATCTGCAGGTGAAGTAACATTCACCCTCAGGTTGTAACACTGAGCAGCCATGAGGTCTCAGCTCCATTCAGCTCCTGAAATGAATCTTCCCTGAATACAGAATGAACTTTAGCCAAAGCGTCACATAAAGCTCCTGTATCGTTACTCAACAGTTTATGTGTAGCAGCGCAGATAATGTGTCACTTTACATCATAGTCACAGCTGCTACTTCGGTAATGACGACGTTATATGATTCTGTCCTTGAAACCCAAAACTGATTCTTTGCGGGCCAACAACCTCCTCGCTCGCTGAATCATGACAACAAGTGCAGTTCACGGTGTTAACACCACAACAACCAGCAGACGCAGCCAGAGAGCCGGAGCGCACACACACAGCATACATTTACAGCCTCTGAGTGTGTGCGCTTTTTTCTGTGTGTGTGCACACAATGTTTATGCATGTAGGGCTGGAAAATATGTCATTGTAGCAATATGGATTCAAAAAGATTCTTAATTTTCATTTTACACCTCACAGTATTTTTGTCTTTATTCTTTCACTCTGGCCTAATTCTACACATAATAATAATAATAATAATAATAATAATAATAATAATAATTGAACATGAATAAAAGTTGCTCAAAAAGTGAGTTACTTTCAATTGTTTCAAGTGGGAGAGAGGCCAGCAACAGCAGATTCTGTCCAACCTAGTAACAGTTACTAAGGAGGGCGGGGCTTGATAGAGGATCACTTCCTGTAAAGGGCGGGACAGATGAATTCATATCTGAATCGCAGTAATACAGTGACAACACTTGAAATAATTATAAGCACTGCTGAGGTCCCCACGTAATTCTGACAATACTCTCACTCTCCCAAAGGTTAAAAATAAGTTTCTATTCCTTCTGTTACAATAAAAACAACAAAACAATGGAGGTTTTGTCATGTTAAAACATGCTGTTTTAAAGACAAAAACAAAATTAAACAGAAATATTGCCAATACTTTTAAACAAATTTAGCAGTAAAGACACTCAATAAAAGACTTTTTTTGTTAATTGCATGCAAGCTCCTACACACTCTTTCAAAATCTGGTAAATAAGGTGGTAAAACTAGACAAAACTCTTCGTGCTTGCTGGTTCCATCAGCTTTTCCAGATAATGCTGACGTATCGTTGAGAGAAAAACCCTTTTCTTTCCTAAATGTGACCGGCATCTCTTTTATTATATTATTTTGGGAGGTGAAGGGGTCTTTCTGTCAATGTTGAACTGTGTATTGCCATTCAAGGACCATTACACAAATTTGAATGGCAGCAAATACAGGAGAGTAAAGAGTGGGGGCCTCTCCAGAAGTGGATAGGACCCCACTGGGTCTCACAGAGGCCCTGCCATTTCTTTGTGCAGGCCTGCATGCACCTGAGGCATTGTGCAAGTTTTTCGGCTTTGCTTTAATGATGAAACTATTTATTATGTAACAGTGGAAAACTGGAACTTCTATTAGGGTTGCTGTGATCAAAAATAGAAACTCAACACCTACACACTGTCTAAAGTATTAGTTACATTTCTGCAAATTAGGGTAGTCAGAATTTTCTGCACTCTCAATACCCGATGCCACAAAATGGTGGATTCTCAGTTTTCTTAATTATTGCTGGTATCAAAAATTATATTTATAATATGACGTTAAATTTATAAAGAGAGAGAGAGCACTGTTTAAACTGCAAACTTAAGTTGGCAACATTTGAAAAGTTTGTGGGACAACAGGGTAGTATTTCCTCTTCTACATTTCCAAATATATTCTTGCAATTAAGACTTTATCTCCAATTTGGGGTTTTAAAAACAAATTCAAATTGGGTTGTACTTGTATTTTGTTACAATGGGGGAAAAATAGTCCAAATTGAAATGCAAAGTTAAGTTACAATAATTAATGCAATGTCAGGTTGATGTGGTATGAAGAAGTATCATTATTGTTCGAGTTAAAGAAGTGTTTCTTCAACAAAATAAACAAAATAAAATGAAAATTCTTCATCTTGACACAAGTAGATTATTTTGTGGTGAAGAAAACGGCACTATAAGAGGTTCATTCGGCCTGGAATATTTTGCCTTTAATCGGCATCAGTGTGGGGTACGCCATTCTAAACAACTAGGGCTGCATCACAATTATTTTTATAGATACTGAGATCATGATCATTGCGTTTTAAAACACAAACCAAATGCTTTCATTGAACGTATATGTTATTGACAGTATCATTTTGGACATTAAAGAATGGGAAAAAGCATAGAAATATAATTTTAATAATGCAAACACCTCATGCTGTTAATGATAATAATAATAAAAAAAGAAAAAAGTTCAACAAATCATGTTGCACTTCAACCTTTTAAATCTTGATTACTCAGTTTTCATAACTGTGGAAGGCAGTGCTTGCAATTGATTAATATCCCAACTCTATAAACTACATCTTAAAAATGTCACTTATTTCCCAGCCCTATACAAGTATAACTATTACAAGGTCAGCAGGATTACAAAAAGGCTTCCCTTCAGAGAAAAAAGCTGTGTTCTTTTTAACATCTCATACTCAGGATCAGTTTAAGTCACAGTTTAAGGCTTCAACGTGATGTTACAGTAGCTGGGGGGTTCAGGATGACTGTAAGCGCTGGTGTATTGTAATTCAAACCGAGTGTGTGTTGGTGTGAGAGTGTGTGTCTGCATGTAGCTGTATTGTCTGCATGCAGGTGAGCTGTGTGTATGAACAGGAGGAGATTAACAATTCAAATATTGTACGGCTGCTATAATGTTTCACTTTGTCATCAGCCAATGTTAACTGCCTGCTGGCTCCTCTCCAGGTGCAAAGGCAAGCAAACCCATTTGAATGGCTGCGGGTGTGATGCCTGCTTCAGCCGTGCCCAGTGTTTACACAAGTTTTACCTCCACCACATGAAAAAAATATCACACATTGCTGGAAATCTTGGACTACTTGTGGGTTTTTAATATGTAAATGCAGAACTTTTGTCAGTAAAGGACTGTTTTACACTTCATAGGGGGCCTGGGCTTTCAGTAAAAATATCAATAGCTGCAAAATTCAGAACAATATCTCATAATTCAAGGCAGACCCTTGCAGGCCAGCTTGGTCTTATTTTCCCTCACATAAATCCTTTCAGTAGTAAATATTTTATGACACTTTTGCTCCAGTAAAAGTGTCAAAGCCTGTAGTATCAATAGTCTGCATAAAATTCCACAGACTTGATGTTTCACCACATATGATGAAACATTATAGTGCATTCTGCAAATACGTGCAGCCAATATATTGGTTGTTGATACCATCAGATCTGCCCACGCTGATAACCTGCCTGTTCAGTCATTATGATCAGGATTAAAGTGCCCTGCATCACCAATTTCTTAAAGTTGGGTCATTTGAAATTACACAAAAAATGAACAAAAAGGTTCATTATCCTTTTAGAAGAAGCCTCTAGTGTATTGATCAGGTAATACTCCAAAAACATGACGGCTCACCTAATAAGATAAATCATTATGGTGCATTCATATATTCTGCCTATCACACAATGCAGTATTGAATCAGCTGCAGATATTCGAAGAAATTTCCAATCTGCACCACACTGTTACAGGGCTTTTTAGCTGACATGTGCTGATATCAATAAAATATTTATAAGGCAGGGTGTACTCCACTGATCAAAGTTGGGTCTTTGCTTATTATATCAAAAAAAGAATATGGTCGAGGCCTGGTGATGCCGTAAGGAACGATTGTGAATGGACACTATACATATAAAAAAAGCCTGGTGATTTCATTTGAAGCATATTGTGCTGCCCTGTGTAGATGAGTTAAAGTATTAATGATCCTACTGTCAAAACCTAATTTTAGTCAATACATGCTGGCTCTAAAATGAACTTTTTGACTTAACAGCCCAGACAGCAGGTAAATAAAAAAAATCATCAGCCAAGGATGTTTCTTACCAGCCAAAACAACAAAATTGTTTTGTTCACTTTTTCACATATATTTGTTTCATTTCATCAGATCAGGAAATTGGCAAGTGGCATTTTTTTTTTTCTCAGCATGTATTTATAAAAGACTGGTTAGGTATTAACATTTGCCCGTCATGTGTAGCAGAACCATCAGAACCCCACCAAATAGAAATTGTACCTGCATTTGGAGCCTGGCAGGTGTTGTATCTGGACTCGGCCTGTGTATGTGTTTGGAAAGGTCTTGCACATGCACTCAAATTTAATACATTTCCACAATGATACAGCTTTTGACATGTGACACTGCCATTTATAGAAAAGCTATGAAAATGCCAAAATGTTACCTTTGGATGCTGAAATGATGACTTGATTTAAAAAGTTTCCTTGCGATATCATGGTAAGAACTGTTCGTACCCATCGCCTATGCCAAATAACTTCTTGTTCACCATGTCATACAGACATCCACCTGACCAATTTATCCGCATGACTTATCACCACCAACATTTGCCAAGTAAAAATGCTCTAAATCAACAAAGATGTGCAAAAGAGCATTTACATAGAAAACGTAATAATGTACATTTTTACTAGCTACTTCACCAGGGGTGCACAATTCCACATTTTTCCCAAACTCAACATGCGAACATTCCCAAACTCATTTTAGCGATACTTGTAACCACACCACAAATACACAAACTTTCTCTTTAAATGCATTTTTGAAAGCTACAAACAGCAACATATAGACTGTAAGATCAGAACAACCCAAAATAAAAGGGTTTTTTTGCAAGGTGTAAATTCAGATTAAAAATAGTTACCTTTACTTCACACCACTTTTCCAAGTTGATTTCTTCTGCTCGGATCTAAAACTTGAGTTCTTCCCACCCGCTTTAAAGTTTAAACAATAAGGGGGAAAAGGATTTACCAACAGCTGATTTAGGTGTTGATTATGCTTTGAACAGCAAAAACCTATGTGCACATTGGGCTGGTATTTGCAGCTGAGACAGGTGAAAAATTTTCATATCAGCCGCAACAGATAATTCACTGTTGATCTTCATCTGCCAAAACCAATGTCATGTCAATAATAACGTATCCTTAATATATATATTAAGAATGACTTGAATTTGACCAAAATGTTGGATGCAATTGATTAATTACATTGATGATGATAATGACCGAGATAAAGGTGAGGACTTAGACTTGTTTGTGAAGATCAAAATTAAAACGCTCTTAACATTATTTTCAGCTTATGGATGCTCATTACCCTTTTTCTTTATGTTTGTTTGGTTTTCAAACTTATTCTTGATGTGCCCTCGCATTGTGTTTTTTGTTATTTTGCCTGTAAATCATGTTTTAAACGTTTTAAAGCGCCAAATAAATAAGGTATATTATTATCATTATTACAAGTCCGTGCGTAAAAACGCATGGAAACCACCGCAGATCCCTGCACTTTCTCATATGAGCACAAATGCTGTTTCACTACTTCTGAAATCTAAAAAAAAACTCCACAATTTAAGTCAAAACGTAATCATTTAATGAGTTAATCATATCTACAACGTTATAAAGTACGCACAGGTGAGGTTTGATATCTGCGTAAAACAATATAAGTATTTAAGTATTCGTTTTAAACAAAGCAAGAAAGCGAAATAGGACACACTTCTACGCAGACTGTCCAGGTAAAAACTGAAGGACACTAATCTTAAGCACAGCAGACCCGTTACATACACAACATTCAGACACTATCTCGTCAGTTTTGGACTAATTGTGCATTGACCCGTGTGGGAACCTGCGTGGAGCTGATAAGATACTGCGTTTCCTCTCTTTACGCTCAAAGACTTAGACTGAAACAGAATGGTTTATACTGTGGAAATAATTTTGTTTCAGATTTATGTTCTAAAAAAACCCAGCTCAATCGAGTGTGTTTCCAGTTTGTGCCAACAGAGAGGAATCTCCGGTTGTTTGGACAGCGTTTTGCCATTCAACTCCGCTAACAGGACACCACCGTGTCCAAAATTCCTCATATTCCAAACACGATACAATTATGATTAAGGGGGAAAACAACATGCATAAGCTCAGAACAGGTGCGAGAACACATGATGCACTTCGGAAATTTGGAAAGTTTGGACATAGCGCAGCGTAAAGACACATTTCATCCCCAAAGAAGGGAAAACTTGCCCCCGTATTGCATGCCCGGCACATTACACGAGCTCTTATATATGTTGTCTATATGCGCACTCTGTGTGCCAGCATGCGTAAACAATGATTTTGTGCACCAAGGCACCGAAAGCTGCACATCTGTCCAAGTGAAAAACAGTGGATAAAAGTGGATGTTATATTTACCTTGTTGGAGTGGTAATAGTCCAAACCAGAGTCAGTCGGTAACGTACATGAACCCACGCTTGAAGGGGGAACTGGATAAAATCTGACGTCCATCTCAGAGTCCGCAAGACTGACGGCATGAAAGCGTAGCTCCAAAAAAACCGGCGCGACTTCTCTCTCTCTCTCCTGCACACACGCGCTCTGTCTTTCTCTCTGCCTCCCGCTTTTTCTTCTTTTGCGCGTTAAACAGAAAAAGTAAAAGAAGATGAACAGAACATCCGTGTCACACTTTCTGCAGCTCTGTGTTTGCACTCAGCAGCACGGTGATGCTCTCATTTAACATCCCTATAAAGTTCACTTGGAGAGAGGAGGGGGAAAAGAGAAGGGGATCCTCCAGTGACAGAAGATAAAAAGTCAGTGGGTCTCTGGAGAAGTTTGAGGGCGAAAAGTGAAGCAGGTAAACATGCAGAGTGGATCTTGTCGACGGTTCGTCTCCCTGAACGCTCCTGCTCCGTCCCTGGTTTCCAGGCGCGCTGGAGCTTTGTCATGAGGGAGCGCACACACATCCATGAGCTCCACGAGAGGGGGAGAGACAGGCTGCGGGGCTGCGACCTCTACCGGTCAGAGGAGGGACGGCAGAGAAAAGGAGAGGAATAACAGGGGACTAAGCTCTTCCATACTAAGGTCAAGTTCTGCCTTACTTGGCAGGACATCATCAGCCTTTGTTGAATAATGAAAATAACGTAAAGCTAATGGAGCTCTGGTTAAAGGGTGATTTGCACAGTCCTTGGGGACAGTCAGTGTTTTATATGTTCTCACCTGACACTAACCTGGAAGTGACGATGCACGGAGCTGCACTTGGTATTGATTGATAGGCCTACAGCAAAAATTGCAAGAGACACATGTATGAAAAGGTCACCATTTTTTGCAGTTGAGCGGAGTCACCCACCAACAGAAACTGTCAAAATGAAGCTGGCCCCGCCCCTTTCTGGATCAAGACCTCCCATTTAATTAACGGCAGTACATGGGAAGACAATGAGCCCATATTTTGCCTTAACTTGGGTCTATATAATTGATTTGATCACTGCTAGAGTATGTTCACAATCACTGATGTTTCAAAAAACTTCCTGATGATGGCTGGAATGATGCTTGGAAGAATGCAAAAACATTAAGTGTGTGCAATAGTGTGAAGGCTGTCCAGTTAATGATATTATACAGAGCTCATACATCTCCCACCCATCGCCATAAATTTCACTCTAATTCCTCCCCACAATGTCCAAAATGTAAGACAGAAACTGGTAGTCTCACACACTGCCTGTGCTCATGTAGAAAACTTCAGCAGTTCTGGCAGACCATAGAACAAGAAATAAACAAGATCCTACATATTAATCAGATGGTGGACCCCTGTCATTACGTCTTGGCATAACCACTACTATCATTGCTGACAGATATAAAAGGAAACTTTATAAGATTCTGTGCCAGAAAGTGCATACTTTTAAATTGAATTACAGATAAAGTTCCTTTCAAGGTACAATGGCAGAGAGTCATACTTGAATATGTCCCACTGGACTACTTAACATGTAAACTAAAGTCCAGAGATGATGCTTTTCATAGAATATGGGAGCCCTTCTTGGTGTACATTGGTCTAAGCATTTCCACTATCCTAACAAGAGACTTTGTGCTGTAGATTCAAGTTTGTGACCCACCCCCTTATTGCTGTACCTATAAACTGTAAACCCTGAGCCTAAACACCTGCATGAATTTTAGTTTGAATTGTGATGTATATATGAGCCAATGTTTGTTTATGTTCTTTAAAAACTGTTTAAAATTTAATTGATATACTATATAAAAAAACCTTCCTGATCCAGCTGTATTCTCAGTCTATCTAAGGCCAAGTCCACATGTAGGCAGGAATTTCTAAAAATTGAAGTTTTCCTCCTTCATTTTTTGAAATAATCTCGTCGACAAGTCTGAAGTTTTTGAAAACATCTTCATCTACATGAAAACAGAAAAAAATAAACACTGTTAATTAAAGTCCATGATATGCAACTCTTACTATTTTCATTTGCTACAGTTTGACTTGCGGCTGTGTTAACTGGTGATAGCAGGTGTACTCAGTAGATATTTCTTTGTTTATATTTCAATTCAAGACATTTCTGATAATCTTGATCAACCCCAGTTATTAAAAAGCTTCTTGGGTACTCTTGTTGGCTTCAATAACTGCTATAACCATAGTAACCATGGGTCACTAGTTAACACAGTCCCTTGTGAAACAGTAACACCAGGTACCGTTCTAAACGGTGGCAGTATTTGTATCATCAGTTTTTTTAAAGCAGGGGGGGACAACAAATTATTGCTAGCTTGTAAGCAGTCAAGTCGGCAAGATTTAGAACAACAGTAGTTTAGTTATGTCGGCTCAGAGCTGCTCTGCACCATGTTGTCAACAACTCTGCATTCATTCTACAGTCTCTGCTCTGCACTGGGCTTGCCAATTCAAGCCAAGAGGAGAGGGAGAAGTCTCGACACTGCAGGCTTTTTGACTTGTGCATAGAAGGGCTCTATCACGCAGAGGAAACGTGTCAAACTAATAATGGGCAAATAAAATAAAAAAAAAAATAACAAAATGGGGGCTCTTTTAAGAATTGGTCGATAATGGGGAGGAAAATCTATGTATGACTTTTTAAGTTACCTTGCTAATGGATAAACAGATAAAGGCTGGAAAAATCAAAACCTCCTTGGCAGGGGAACAAGCAAGCTGAAAAATTGTGCTGCCACTTTGTGCTAAACATCCATTGGCCAGAAATGTATGGACAAAAATTTAAAAATGGTGACTTTCAGATCATCAGTTTATTAACTGACTATTTTATTGACTTTGTCCACTGTCCTCTAAACATTCAATAAGGCCCACGAGCGTCAAGTCTTACTTATGTCAGCTAGGTAAGCACCATAACATGATGCCAAATGGAAATCAACAAAACAAGTAGCCATGTCTTATCTTAAAACATGTTACATCAGCAAATGCATAAATAGTAAACTGCTTACAAAGTACTGGAAATGATATTTTGTGTGCTTTGATCCTTTTACAGGATTAACATTTATCAAGTAACCATAGACTGTAGAAAATAGGCAAAGCCAGAGTGTCATCAGCTTTTTTCGGTCTGGAAGGGGTCTTTCGCAACCAGCTGACAAAAAGCGACATTACAAAATGGGCCGGTTATAAAAAAATCTCCTCTGTTGAGTGGGAGTACTTAAATACTGATCAGACCAAAGACATTTTTATCAAGGCTGTAAATAGGCTTATTCCGGATAAAAGAAAAGGCTTTCTAATATGACTTCTAGTGTTTATAAAGTCAGCCTCAAGTGGACACTTGAGGAACTGCAGTTCTGAGCACTTAGACTTTAGCTTTATTATCCAACATTGGAGGTTGCAAGCTAGGCCCCACTAAGGATGATTTGTTTCACAGTTAGCACTACCACAAACATCAATCTCAAAAACTATGAAGAATTAGTGTTCCAAGAGAACAATCATCTGCCAAGGTATTTCCAACACTGTCAGGTGAGTTATCGTCAAAAATGTGGTAAACTTCCCTTTCTCACACTGTAAACACATCCTAAAAAAATCCTGCATATGTGTGTGTGTGAGAGAGAGTGGGCGTGTGTCCTCTCGTATTTACATAATTATTACATAATTGTACATTTTTTTTGGTGATAAGTGGGGTGATTATGGACTAGGGAAGGTAGTATCAGCATGTTACTACCTGGAGCTTGTATGTACAGAGCCTGGGTCTGTTGAAGGTGACATCTTGTTTTGGCTCTTATGGCCACATGGTAGGTAAGATAAAGTATTAATTAGGACCAACATGGTGGGCGGTGAGAGTTGGCAGAGAGGAGGGGTTGGCTCTAGGATGACAGAGTTCACTGAGCAGCCTCTTTGAGGTGTCGTGGGGGCTTACTTGACAAAACGCTAAAGAGGGGAGGCCCCCACCTGATGACCCCAGTGACGTCCTGGCTCTTGCTGCTCATCAGCCTATTTAGTGGGGCTGGGGGGCAGGTAAAGGGCCATGTGGTAGAGTAGATAGTATTGGCATTGCCACTACCTGGAGCTAGCATGTACTGAGCCTAGGTCAGTGAAAGGTGGTTATGCTGTGGCAACAAAGGGCCTACAGCTGTTTTGGGAACTCCACAGAAATGTATGTAGATAGCAGTGGGTTCAGGGTCTCTTCACTAAGCACTAAAAGGTACCTTGTATACTCACGTCTTATTTGTGCTCTGACCAACACTCCCTGAAAATCTCATCAAAAAACATTCATAACTATTCGAGCTGACAGACAAACATCCAGACAAATGCTGAGAAAAATAACCTCTTTGGCAGAGGGTTAGGAAGAAATACAAGATACACAACAAAAAGGACTAAAAAGGATAAGAAAAACAAAAAAATACATCACACTGAAAAAATACATGTCACAGCAATCTTCATCTTTGACTGAAGCCAACTTTAAAAAAGAAACAAATCAACTTGAAATGGAAAGAAAATGACAGTACAGCACTTTGATCGACTGCTGTCATCTTGAAGGTGCTTCATAAATAAATTTGACTTGACTTCAACATCCAGACAATGCTAGTGTTTTAGCCAAAAGCTACAATAAAATATAAGTCATATCAAAGATTCAAAACATTTCTCTGTGATGTAATACCGCCTTTAATATTTTATTCAGTGTACACATCATATAGCTTCACTGTCGGAACAACATATAAATAATATATGATGTTATGTTATAAAATCTGAAAACTGTTTTATAACCCTAAAGCTGTAATTTAATGGAATGAAATGGTGCTCCTACTGCTAACAGCTACATTAGCACTGTATGATCGAAGGGCTGCAGGTCATTATGGATGAAAAAACTAAAACCAAATGCCAATAAACCACCTGAGGGTCTTGTAATGTTTTCTTTTTGTTTTTCTGTCGTGTCTCTGAGTGGTCTGGCAGGAATGTCCATTAACACGGCTGTATGCTTAATGTAAAGCTGCACACAGCAAGAACCAGGGAAAATTATACTCCAGATATGAAATATGCGAATTTTTAATGTGTGTTTTCATTCTGCTGGAGTTTTTTTCTGAAGCGTTTAGAGGAACAGCAGTTAAATATGATGCCCAGTGGTTGGTCTGTACAGAGAACTTAAATAGTTTCTAAGACAAGATAAGAAAACATATCTTTGTTCTTTCTATCCATTTGAAGATGCTACATTAAAATGACTCCCATGGCTCTGAAAGCACTTGTCAGCAAGGTATGTGATAGATGTTTATTCGATGATCAATCCAAAAAAAGTTAAAGTATTGGAAGAAACTACAAATGTTAACCCTTTAAAGCCTGAAAACACAAATTATAGCCAGAAAAGTCTAATTTTTTTGATCAGAAATGTTTATTTCACTTTCCACTGAAATCCCTAAAAATACAAATTTCCATAAAATTTAACATCTATAGTTTTTGTATCTCATTTGATACATTAGGTGTTTTTGGCAGCTGATAATCCACTTAAGGACATTTTTATCATTTTTCTGATTGTATTCAGATGTTTTTTTTGTAATTTGTTTATCATATTGATTAGATAGAGGTATCATAAACGTATGTATCAAATATGATGCATGGGTTTAAGGGGTTAAGGAACTAGAACATCCAGTTTCATGTCTTTTGCTGGGTAATGAAAGAACAGTTATGGGTCAAGAGGTTAAAGCATTTTTTTGTGTTGGTGTATCTTTTAATCAAGGGATGATCCTAAGACTTAGTGTCCAAGTATTAGAGTAATCACTTAACCCTTTGGTCAGAGAGAAATATTTCTTATGTTTAAAGAACATCCCTAAAGGTGTTCATGAGATATGAAATTCACATGCAATGGATGAATATGAGACACAAAGACCTTAACCTTTGACCTCCAAAAAATAATCTGATCACCCTTGAGTCAGAGCAGAAATTTGTTTGACAAACTGTCCTTGATGATCATGATCAAGCTTCATAAGTGTTGTTAAAATACTAAACTTATAAACAAGAGATGACCATAAGGCACAATGACCTTGACCTTTGGTCTCAAAAATCTATAGAGTTTATCACTGAGCCACAGTGGATATCACTGCAAGATTTGAAACAAGACACTTCAAGCTTTCTTGAACTTCAACCTTTAGAGGCAAGAGACGAACATGAGGCCCAATAACCTTGTCTTTTTGTCTATGACCTCTGAAATACAGTTTAACGGTGAGTCACAGTGGATACATGTGCTAAGGTTTGAAAATCTTTATCAAGCTTTCTTGAGATAGTAGGTTGACAAAAATGGCCTGGATGTGTGAACAGGTGGGCATAGAGAAAAATCTGAAAAATTACAGCCTTCGCTTTTACAAGACCAGGCACTAAAGGGACACTGAAATGCTAAGTTGAAATGAAAGGAGATTTTAGTCAAAAAAGATGAGAAAGAGAGAATCTAATAAAAAGAAACTGGAAACCTTAATCATATTGAATTTGAAATAGGTATTTGATTTTCCTGACAAAAGCAGAAATATCAGAGAAAAATGTCAAAATGCAAAAAGTAAAAAAAGATTATGTCAAAACGTCAGAAAAACATGACCTGAACTTAGTTCTTCATTGCCTGACTTAGCTCAACGTGGCTTGACACTTTTCTATATGTCAGGAAAAGTTGGCCTAAATGTCATTGTGTGAATGCAGCTTTGAGGAAAAGCAAAAATGCTGAAAATATGGCAAAAATGTTTTTGGTAAACTTAAAAGGTTGAATAATTAATCACTTCAAGAAAAAAAGCCAAAACATCAGGCAAAAGTCTAAAATATAAAAAAAAATTATGAAAAATGTCAAAATGTTATTAAAAAGAGCAACAAAACAACAAATAAAAGTCAAAATGTTAAAAAAAAAAGTTCATCTTCAGGGTGAAAAAGGAGATGTAGAGAACAAAAGTCAAATTTCACGGAGAAATCAAAATGGCACAGAAAGAGGCAAAGTAGTCAGGCTCAACTCCATTTTTATCAGTTTTCTTGAATTCTTAACATCATTCTCAATATTTGACTTTTTACTCGTCATTTGCCCTTTATTTAAAGTGTAATATGAATAAAAAATCCATCCTCTTTTGTGTGTGATGCCTGATTCTCTCCTGTCCTGGTCCTGCTTTGTAACACTTTTGTCATAGTTTGCACATTTCCATCTATGAGGACGACACTGATCTATCATTTTGGGTAACCTCCGTCTCACCTCTCACTCTCCGCACCATCAGTCCCTCAGGCTGTTTTCAAAATCCTCCTTTTTTCCACTTTATTCTATTTGGACTCATGTTTTTTTAGCCAGTGGGCAATTGCATACAGACTGAAAATAGATGGGCTTTTTACGCTCTGACTTGTATAACATACATTGCTGCTTTGCCCTGCTTCTGACCCTTTACTTACACACACACAGCCACATCTACACACACCTGGACTGAAGTAAAAACACACTCACACAGCAATGGACACAACAGGAAGTAAACAGAACAATATCCAACCAGAGCTCTGAATTGGTGCAAAAGGGAAAATAACATCACTCACAGCCCCGAGTGTGTGTCCCACTCTTTAAGGAGAGGGTGGAGCGACGATATGTGCTCCCATATGTGTAGGAGAGTGTCATTATCGTGTTTTTGTGAAGAATAATCATATGAGGTGAGTATTTCAGTGCTTTTGTTTAATGTGTGCGAGTATGAAGTGTGTTTGTGTTAACCAAGCTGCCATTGTCGTCCCAGTGGGAGACTTGTCGGCCCCCTCGGGACCCCGCCTGTGTCTGTGTACTTATTACCCGGCATGGTGGCTCTGACCCTGGGGTGTGAGGCTACTGAAGTGCTTGGCACAGATGGGTCGCACCATGAGCTCGCCGTGGAAGTCTGCCATCAGCTGCCAGCTCTGACTCCAAGCTCAGAAGGTTAACCCTCACATAGACGCAGATTTTCCCCTTCCTTTAGTGCGTCTGTCACTGTCTGTGATTCTTTGCCACCTGTCTCGCACTTTTCTCTCTTTCTCTTTCACTCAGAAGTTTCAGCACACAGAGGTATCTGGCATAAAAACAGTGTATGAATCCAAGAGCTTGTATAGTACCAGCTCTGAACGCATGTTGTACATCAGTATGCCAAATACAACCCCGTATTTGTCCCTTGCGTCAAGTTGATCAGTGCCCATGTGACAGTGCTGATATGTTCAGGAGTGTGGACACATTTTTTGACTGAGGTGATCTAACTGAGGAAGTGACCACAAGGGGTATAAAATAATGGTTTAGGTCTTAACAGACATCAACTGTTTGGTTACTTAGGGAAGCCAATCTGCCACTGGTGCCATACTTTGTAATGCTTTCTCAAACTAACTTTTGGTCAGCTGTGTGTGTGTGTGTGTGTGTGTGTGTGTGTGTGTGTGTGTGTGTGTGTGTGTGTGTGTGTGTGTGTGTGCCTTCTTGTACTTATGCAGCACTTTGGTTAATTAATCTGTGGTTAAAATTTTCACAATACGCTTAATTTTCCCAGATTTTCTCGACTGAAAATTCTAAATAAACAGCTTATTTTAAGATGTAGGAAAAAAGCCAGGTACCGGTATTTTGTATAAGACAGACACAGTTGCAAAGATTTTAATTATGCAGTATATATGGACCTTAAGACTGAACTTTCCATTAAATCAGTGCAAAACTGTTAAAAAGTGACAGACGGAATTTTGCACATAGAAAAAAAATGACAGAGGTAGACATCTGAGTAGGATGTTAGTTCAGGTTGTGAGATGAGGGGGATTTTGTTGTGGGACTGAGGGGTTTAAAAGCTGGTACTTGTACTGAATTAATATGTATAAAAAACAGAGACAACGTGTGGACAGGAAAGTCATAGTGAAGCAACTTCTTGAGAGGTGTTACATTCAACTTAGACATCTTTAAACTGAAGGATGTTAAACACGACTTTCAGCATCTTGAAAAACATTCACCCCCTCAGAGCAATTAGCAGAACAAACACTTTTTATTACCTCAGTAAGAGCTCCTGCTAGCAGGAAATGAGAGGAAAATATAAAACTATATTTTCCATTAAGGGTTACAACCCTGCTGCTTCTTAGATGATGTCAGCATGGAGGTTTTATAACATCTCCTCAAAAAAAAAAGTGAATTTAGTTTTTGATAACTCATATTTCCTCTGTAGAAAATTAACTCCAAGAAATGGTGACTCAAAGCCCTCAAAATGTTGGTTCCTACACAAAAGAACTCGATAATGTTTGTGCTTTTACAGAAGCAGATGGCTTTAGAGAGAAAAATGTCATTTTAAAGAAATTGGCGAACAATTTCCCTGTAGAAAAAAACACTTAAGAAGATTGGCACAAGACAAAGAGAGAAACATTTTCAATTTCTTTCTCCTCTGGCCCTCTGAGCTCTCCTCTAGGCTTTAAGTGAGCTGTTAATTCTTCTTCCACATGGAAATCTGCACTGATTACCACCAATGAGTGATAAACAACAGCAGAGAAATTATTCTTCTTTTTATCTCCACACACAGACCGACTGGGCTGTTTGCTCTTTTCCTGCCTCTGTTTGTTTCACATCTCTGTGGGTCATTTAACAGTGCTTTTTAAAAACCACGTTATTAGATAAATGCTGCTCTCCCCTTGCCTTTGTTAGTTTCCAAGCAAATGTTTTAATCATCTATTCTTTTTACTGTTGCACTACAACACTCGCCCTAAAGACAAGAGAACAGCCTGACTCTAGGGCCTCATCCACACAAACGAGGGTATTTTCTAGAGCTTAGGCTTTCGTCTTCCATTTGGCAAATAATCCTGTTCTTTCACGTGATGTTCTCAAAAACATTTTCCTGTTGAACATATAATGTAATGTAAAGTGCAATCAGCAGCATGCACAGCTGACCTCACCTGGAAAGCTTTACTTGCCTTTGGTTTGTAATGACTATTTCATTCAAATTTATTCCACCAACCCAAAGTCAGACCAGCTTCAAGGTTTGTGGTTAAGGTTGGAGGATAACTATGTGGTTCACAGTAACATGGAGAGTTATAAGATTAAGGCTGGGTATTCTGTAAGTTTTCAATAAGTGACGTCATTAGTTAACTTAAGCTTCTGATTGAAGTGCATGTGTTTTTGCTAAGGTAATGGATTAGCTTAAAAGATGAGCAACACATTAACTTCAACTTTTTGGTGAAGTTGAACAAAAACAGCAGCAGAATCATTTTTTACACTGACTGATTGTATGGGGCACACTTCATGTCACTTGTACAGTATGTGTGTCTGAACTGCACAAAAGATTTTAAAAAGGCAGAGAGGATGTCAAACAATGATCATCCTGGGCGCCCAAGCACATCAAAAACTTCTGAAAACATTCAACAAATTGAGCAAATCTTTTAAAATGATCCTTTACTCAGTTTAAGAATGAGAGCAGAACTGGTCTACATAGATAAAAAAACAGTTTGGCATATTTTGCATGAACATTTGAACATGACCGAAGTGTGAGCCAAAGTTGTCCAAAAACTTCTGACTCCTGATCACAATGAAAAATTTTAGGAGACAGTTTGGAACAAATTGAAGGAAACCCAAATTCTATAGAAGTGATTACATGCAATACAACCCTGAGAAAAAACATCAGTCACTGGATTGGAAAACACTATTGTCACCAAGGATGAAGAAACCGCGACAAAGCAAGACCAAAGTCAAGGCCATGGTGACTGTTGTCTTTGACCTGAAGGGTTTCATTGTGGGGGAGTGGGCTATAGAAGATCAGTGGTGAATCAACATCATTACAAACAGGATTTAGAAAAACTGCAAGATAGAAAGACCACAGTTGTGGAAAAATTGTTTCATTCTTCTTCTTCCAGCTCACTCTGCACTCTCGATAAAGCAGTTTCTGTCCCATAAACGAATCACAGTGCTTGATCACCCTCCTTACTCACCTGATCTAGCACCATGTGACTTTTTCCTTTTTCCTGAGATCAGATCTGTGCTCAGAGGAACACGTTTTGAGTCTGTGTCAAATGTCAATAAAAGAATGACAGAGACTCTGAGACAACTGCCCGAAGAAAACCTGCTGCACTGCTTTGATCAGTGGAGGACCAGACTGCAGTCATGTGTTGATGCAGAGGAAGAGGAGACTGAAGAAAACGATGTGGACTAATGTTTATGTTCGACAAAGTTGGATATAAACAGGTATGGCTGTTAAAAAATGATAGCCATACCTCTCAAACTATTAAAATGTACACTTTAAACTTACTTTGTAGTTTATATTTTTTCACATCTGCCAAAAGCTTTTGTACAGTGTTGCAGAAATTCTTCCCTTTTAAGTTTTAGGGCTCCACTTTTTTAATAGTCAAGACTGTCTGGGGGAAATGAACTCTAGTAATGCTTCCTGTTAAATGCACATTTTACTCACTGAGCCGAGAAGTAGACGAGGAAGAAGTAGACAGTGGTTGTCTGTTACCTTTCCTTCTTAAGTAGAAATTTTTCAAAATTGATATGTTTTAAAATCGCTGGGACACAAGCACAAACAAATTTTAAACACACATAAATATCAGTAACTTTGCAAGGAAGAGTGTCATTAAAAGAACTTAGTCAATGTTAGAGAGAGCCTTGAAAAAGGTCAGAGACAAGTTGTCTCTAATGAAGTAATGGGTGTCCAATGACACAGGAACATGTTTAGCGCATTTAAAACTCTTACATTTAGGTATCAGCAAAGAAAAAAGAGATATTTTTGTTTATCAGAGGTCCTACTGAGCTCTAATTCAGCATTTCTTTAGTGGCCTTCTCCTCCTCCTCCTCCGCACGAGAGAATACACATTAGCCCACTCTCTCATCTGTAACAAACAAGCAGAGTTATGCAAGTGTTATTTAATGTCACTATAATAAGGCCTTCAGCTCGCCACTGCTTACAGGAAGTGAAGCTGTCAAGGTGCGGCTTCGTCAGACTATGCAGGACTTTCATCGCGGTCATTTTAGAGTAAAATATTCATGCTTATTCTTCTGTAAAACAGGTCAAAGCTTTCAGGCTCAGAAATTACCAACAGAAGTTTCAGCGGTCAAGTGCTCTCTTTGCACCCTGGCAGCACCCTCTTTTAATATTTTTTTCACCTTTTAACCCAAATTTAAAGTCATGCAGGTGCCACTTCCCTCTCTGATTTAATTCTGCAGTGGTCTATGTGGCAGTCCCATAAAAGGTTGTACTAAGCAAAAGCAAACAGCAAACTAACTGTAAACAGGAAATGGTTCAATAGGTCCATTAAGTAGAGAGATGACTCATTAATGACCTTAATTTATGATGAGAACACTCTGTTTTCTCTCAGTCTTACTACAAAGTAGAACATCAGCAGAAAATCCATTAAACTGATTATGCTGAGCAGACTCACCTTTACTTTGATTTGTGTCATTTGTGCTCTCTGCTGTGCTAGATGACTATGCCTTTCCCTTTGGATGTCATACAATAAACTTTATTTTCATTTCAATTTGAGCTCAATCAGGGGTTACATTTTTTACTTTCACATTTCTGCCCTGCTCCACCAGCCTTAATGAGTTTTATTAAAAACAACTCAGCATATATTGTTCTCTCTAAAAAAAATTCCCTTCCTTTTCTTAAAATCCCCATAAACTTACAAAAAACAAGCAAATGAAGCTAAACAGGACTGAAGCTTTATGAGGTCAAAGAGAGGAAATGATGAGATGACAATGAATGTGAATCTGGGTAAACAAAGCTCAGAGGCAAGAAGACAAAGCGAGGAACTTCCGGCCTTAAGACACACTGACATTAGCCCCACAAGGTTCACTGCTGTTGTCTAGGAAGATTTTAATGTTGAGCACAGACAATCTTAAAGGGATATTTCCTTTTTTAAGTGGGGCTGATCATGGCCTATGGGACTAGTAAATATATCTGCCACCAAAGCACCCAGCCAACTTTGCCCATGGGGGGAGGTAGCCAGGTACTGACTCTAGGGCAGGGGTAGCCAACAGGGTGCATCATACCTACATCGATACAAAAAAACAACTAAATTCACATGTGATGCTTCAAAATTGCCTTTTTTCTTTTCAACTTTGGCCAGTGCAGAGTCAAAAGTTGCTGTAATGCGCTGACACCACAGCTTTATCACCACTGCTACTAGCTAGAGCCCTTTTAGTGTCATTTGTATAAAAAAAAAAAATCACAAAAGTGCGACTGATGTACATATCAGTTAAGTTTGACATAAATTAAATTGCTAACGATGCTTGTTATATAATGTTCCCATATTATTTCTTAATCATGAGTTACAATTATTTTCATTGAAAGTAAAAAGAAAATATCTTTACGGCAGTAGCTCAGTCTGTTAGGACTTGGGTTGGGGACTGCAGGGTGGCCGGTTCAAGTCCCGACCAGACCATATTTGGAAGTTGGTTTGGTAGCTGGAGAGGTGCCAGCTGACTTCTCCGGTACTGCCGAAGTGCCCTTGAGCAAGGCACTTAACCCCAAAAACTGCTCGGTAGCACTTCTTCAGGAGCAGCAAGCCATCACTCGATCGTAGGACCTGTTTGCATGTGCATGTGCATTTCAGCCTGTGTTTGTGTAGCATGTTTCAACAGAGTGTAAAGGACGGAATCTCCCCATGTGGGACTAATAAAGGATGTCTTTCTTTCTGTTTTTTTCTTTTTCAGTGTCACATGTAGCCTCCTAAAACTAAACTATGCAAATTTATATCAGTCAGAAACATCAAATCAAACCGGTAGCCCTCTGTAATACTCCTCATCTTTGGGAAGCTCTCAGGCCCAGAAAGGTTGGCGACCCCTGCTCTAGGGGATATATAGCAGTCAGTGGTGCCACTTAAAGCCTTGTTATCACCTCACTTTAAGGTTAAAACTACTCAAAAAACAACTTTGGCTCTGCTGGACGTTACAATAACTTTGCCTTTCCTTGACAAAGCCCTTGTGTTTGGAACAATGGGCTACGTATCCTCCCTCTAGCAACACGTTGCTGTCTTCTTATCAGCTGTTGAGGCCAGAGGGCATCGAGCAACGCTATGTCAAAAAACCTGAACTATCCCTTTGAGTCCTTCGCCGCAGGTTTTATAACATTCACAACTTATTTTTATTTAAATTTGGCCAAATTGGATGAGTAAGAGCTTGCCCACCCCTGAGACAGACCTATTGGTGCCTGAAAAAAACAACCGCTAAGACCAAAATGTGTTTCCTGAAAAACTGCACAGATCTTAAAACGTTCACTTAAATCTTCATTTCTCACCTTCTGTTGCAGATAGAGATATGGCAATGCTCAAATGATACTATATCTTGTAACATGGTGATAAACTCCTAAAAACCCCACTGTCTTTCTGATATAACTTTAACTCATGTATATATTCCTTTGTTCTTTCAATATGCATAGAATAATAAGGATGTACTGAGCATGAAACATCTTTAAACAAAGCAGTGGATATTTCAGAAATACAACACCAGAACATTTACTAGCAGGACATCAACTGAAATAAAATGGCCAATTACACTAAAGTGTATGTCAGTCCTGGAATAACAACAATTACATGCTAAAGAAAGCTTTGCAGAATTCGCACTTCTCTTTACCAGAGCAGTTTTGTATCAGAAGCTTGTGTGAATAAATTCAGTGTGAGGCCGTGGCAGGCGTTCCCACAAAGAGCTGTTCAGCGGTGAACCTTTGCTAACCTTTTCTAGCCACTGACCTTCAATAATGAGACTATGTTGTCTCTTGTTCCTTTGGACAATCGGCCATTGAAACAACTGCCATTCATGGAGTCCGCTCCACCCTCTGGGTGACCCTTTTTTTCATACGAGTAATTAGCTGCTGTTGCATTTCCAACAGATGCAAACCAACCACATACAATATTTATTATATAGAGACAAGTGTCACTTTATTTGACTATAAATCAAGTGCAACACCATTTCAACTCTAGCACATAATGACAAATGATGTGTGTTATTGACTGATTTATTGTTTTCCAGCATTGAAGTAGAACATTTTCTGGATCATTCTTCCTGTATGCGAGTTCACATTTTTTGGGTCATTTATGATGATAAATCAGGAGTGCTTTGGTGTTTTTGGTAGATAGACCTTAATAATGACCACCTACTTTTTTGGCTGCTCCAGTTCTAGACATCCATTATTTTGTTCAAATCCTAAATTGACATTTGAGAAAATCCCTGAGGCAATTCTTTAAAGAGTGGCACCAAGCCTACCAGCGACCTGAATACTTGGGACAGTAGAAAATTTGACTCAGTGCAAAAAGGCTTTGAAAGCTAGAGAAAACAGCAAAGGTCCACAATTGTGCACTTCAATTTGGCTCCAATCAGAAACATCATATGACACTTTAGGGCTGTATTCAAAATCTCCTGCTATATATATAAAGTATGTAACAAACAGCTGCACAATCCACTATTATTTTTTAAGACACTGTTGTTTAATCAATACATTAAAATAGTCTTGGTGCCTTGACAATTCCTACTGACAGCCAGAAAAAGAGCTCTTACACCATTTACTGCTGTTGCGGCCCATGTCAGTATGCTCCTGTTCCCTGTAATGTCTATTTCTTCAGCCAGGCGACAATACTGGACCAGGAGACAATATTGGACAGCTCACTGCATATAGAAGGCAGAGAGGGTTCAGCATCTTTGGCTCTACATTTGGTGACTGGTGCTGAAGCAAAAATGGAAAACTGTGACGTGATTTGGCTCAATAGGTAGTTAATAGTGGAAATATGGAAAACTGCCCTGTCTTGAAATGTTTACAAATCCTTTAAAAAAAATCCCAGATCTGCATCTTGACTTGGACCACCACCAAATTCTTATCATTTATCCTTTGTGCCATCACCAACGTTCCCTGAAAATGTCATCAAAATCTGCTGAGAACTTATTGAGTCATCAGTGAAAATGTGGGAAAACTGCCTATCCCACAATGTTAACAAATTCTTTAAAGAATAATTGGATCCACATCTGGATTTGGATCACCACCAAATTCTTAACACTTGTCCTTTGTGCTTTGACCAACATTCCCTGAAAATTTAATCTAAATCAGTGAAGAACTTAGTAAGGTATCAAAGGAAATGTGGGAAACTATCTGATCTTGCAATGTGAACAAATCCTTTAAAAAAAAATCCTGGATCTGTATTCAGATTTGGATCATCACCAAAATCTTAGCACTTTTTTCTTGTGCCATGAGCAACATTCCTGGACAATTTCATTAAAAATCTTATCATGACTTTTAGAGCTATCTTGCTAACAGACAAACGGACAAACCCTGGCAAAAACACAGCCTCCTTGGTTATAAAACCATAAAACCAAAAATCAAGGTGAAAATGTAGCTCTAATTTTCCCTGTCTGATGTAAATTACTAACAAATTGTGCTGAAAATTTTCCACCTTATGTTTGTCTCTCTAAAATGTTATTTTAACTCCTGCTTTTACAGCCCCATCATCCCCTCATCCTCCCATTCCTGTGCTGAATAAACCCTCCTCTTCATCATCCTCTCATTCCCCCGACCTTCTACTTATGTTGCACATGAGGAATAAGAGGGGGGATGGGAGGGAAGATGAATGAAACAGGGAGTGGAGAATGAAAGGAAGAGGAGGGAGGGGGGAGAAAAAGAAGAGAGCAAGATTGGGAAAAATGCCCTTTGACTGGATTTAAAAGTCTGTGGCATTTCATTTTCAGAGAGAGGGGGAGCTTCATCTCCTTCAGATCCTTTAAGGGCCAACCTAATTGATTAATGTTTCCATCTCATTGGTAAGAGGAGGGGAAGGGGGGTGCATTTGAAGCTTAACTGGAGCCTTTTACATTCCCCCAGACTTAAAACAGAACCAGCACAGAGAGAGATGATGACAGAATGAAAGACAGAGCGATGAAACAAAAAGTCTAAAATTCCAGCAGATGAGTGAAATATGTTGAAGGTCGAAATCGTTTCAACAATATACTGACTACAGGGAGGAACGTCTTACCCTTTATACTAAAAGATCTCCCCTGTAATGAAATAACGTACATGGTTTTAGCAATGAGGTATTCGGCTTTCAAAGAGGCTGTTTAGGTTTCTGCACCTGTCACAGGCAGCCGGCAGCAGGCACTTTATGTGATTGGGAAATCTAATGTAAGGAAATCCATTGCCTGTATACTGAGAGAGAGGGGAAAACATGCTAGGGACATTAAATCTACCATAAAAGGGAGTATATGTATATTCATATGGATATTATGTAGCTCTTTGAACAGGTGATTCTTCCCTCAATAACGTGTATTATATTTTTCAGGTCATGATACACGATACACAAGGTTTTACATGAATTTCAAGCTTTGTGGGAACATGACATTAGGGCATGAAAACACAAAGCTGATCATGGCTGGATGGAAGTAATGGAAATAAATAAAAGGTCAAAGCCATTACATCAAATCCTTGCATGTTAAGGTTTGAGATAATTTGCATTAAGCTGCAAAAACTTAATACACCAAACTACAAGAGACCACACACTCATTTCCTGTTTTGATTGTTCAGATGCTTTAAGAATAAAGCTGGTTACAGATGAGGACTTCTGTTGTGACAATCTTTGCAGAAGTCTATGTTATCATTGGCGGAGCCTCGATAAGCTTAAGTTTAGCATCAAATTTGTGGAAATGTGGCACGGTCAGCAGCTTCTTCAGATCACTTTGGACTTAAACAACAGAGACATCGGTTTAAACTCACATCCAACTTGTTGTCACCACAGTTAAAATGGAGGTACAATGGCTGCAGCCCTGGATCAAGCCAATCTGTGTCGATACATATTAGCACATAATCTGTGTCAAGGCTTAAATACAGACAACAACTCTCCGAAGAGCAAACACAGGAGAAGAGCATGGGGTGAACAGAGTGTCGTTTTGTGTGAACGTGTGTTTCACTCTGCTGTTTGTGTGAGAGAAGTCCCTCTGCAGCACTGCTTATGTTAACCAGTCACTGCAGCTGCACTGTAAAGAAGCAAAATGGTCACAGGGTATTGGCTTATGTCTATTTTTAGCCCAATGTGATGATTGCACATTTTTAAAAAGATGGTTATCATCCATACCAGTATATTACAACAGCACTAAAGTGAACATTAGTTTAACAAGAAGGGGCAAATCCAAAAAATTGGATTGGTGTGGCCTTGGCTCTATATGTAGTTGATTTAATGAAACACACAAAAAAATTAACAGTATTGTTCAAAGTTTGACTGAAACATAGTATGAACCAGGCCACCACCCATAGTAGGAAAACCAAGGGAAAACACTCAAACAGTGGATACAAATAAATATATAAATCTATCAAATGCCACAGAGTTATCTCTCTCCAAGTTAGTCTTCAATATGGATGCATGACATTGGATTTGGGGCAATATGCTGATCTTTCTGAGGTCATTATTGATACCAGTATTTTTTAATCAAGAGCACAAAGTCTTAGCTAGAGGAAAACTGACTTGTTTTCAATGTGACAGTCTCTTTGTAAAAGGTTCAGATGTAAAACAAGAAAAACATTTAACCCTAAAAAAATGAAGCTCTTGATTTTTGAATGTACCTATGCAGTGATGATAAGGTGAAGCAATGTGGTACATTTGTATATTGTTAAAATGTAGAGATACTTCACACATATAATTTAAGAGACAGGTGTGTAGGAGAAAGGGGGACCACTGAAAATGTAAAGATAAAATCCTGCACACTGTCTAACTTGCAAGAATTTTATTTATTTGTAATGTTTTGGTCTCAGACCGCCATCAGGCAAATGGTCTGACTGAAGGTCTGAGACCAACATTAATAATGTGGGTTCTCTCTGGGCACTCAGGTTCCTCCAACATTCCAAGACCATGCTTATTAGGTTGACTTGTGACTCTACATACCTTAGCTGTGGGTGTGAGCCGATTGGCTGGTGACCAGTTCAGGGTGCACCCTGCCTCTCGCCGATGTCAGCTGGGATAGGCCCCAGCCCCCGTGACCCGAAAATAACAAGTGATGTAGATTATGGATGGATGGATATCTACTTCAAGCAACATTAAGTCCAAGCAACTTCTACAGCCAAACAAACATTTAACCGCGTGCATTGCCGTTAAATGTAGAAACTGCTTACTGAAAATGAGCAGTGTTTACTCGCCCTTTGCATTTTCTCTTTCGACAGCAACATGGAAAAATATTTATATAGCCAGGAGTCTGTGGGCATTTCCAATCAAACAACAAATCCAGCAGAGAGAAGCCAAAACAATGTTGACCTTTCCTCGACATGGTATACTAAATATGAAAGGTCAGCGTGCAAGGTGGGGGAGGGGCTGCGCCGAAGTCTAGCACATACAGCGGACACAGACAAAATACTGTAATATCTATCAGGCAGAGCCACAACCAGTGCAGCCTTCAGAGGTCATTTGAATGTGAGGAGGGAGGGAAGAAAAGATACATGGTTCAATCTCATATCACTATCATTCTGCTGCTCTTGAATTTGAGACACCGAGTAGTGGCCCATTTTATGAACCACATTTATCTTTCAGTAATTTAAACTGTGGGTTTACATCTGCTCTGCTTCCTGAGTTAAATAAATACAGTAATTTAAAAACATTTTTGCTAAATTAGACGCTTAGAAATATGAAACTTCTTATTAGCATCCATGCAAATGTTCTCTATTCACTATAATTAAGGCTTGATTTATAATTCAGATTAGTTCAGAAAGTGAAGGCATCAATTTATCCGTAGATTACTCTGCAAAAGGATGAAACTATGTATTCGATCAAAAAACAGGATTTCTGTGCATTTAGCTGCAGCTCTTTCACTCAGAATTAATGCAAGGTCTTAATAACAAGTAATATGCAGCTTTATTTGTATTCACCTCAAATCTTAACATACAGCTTTTATGACTGATTTGGTTTCTGCTAATTTTACATACAGTTAAATATGTACTTTTGCTTTAAGGGAAGACAGAAAACACCTGTACAAACTTAGAATGAATGACATGTTTGTCATTTGATTAAACTGGTTTCAACTTAAGACAGAGTTAGAGGGAAACATATCATTTGTACTTCAGTTTTGTATTGCAGTCCCAAATTCTGATGTAAATCAATTTTAAATAAGATATCACCAAATTTGAGAGAAAAATATCTAACAATTTGCAAATGATTAAATAGAATTAATCACTGTGTTAAAGTTAAAGGATTAACATTTCAAAAGTAGACTTTAAAATACCTAACTTATTATAATCTGCCACTTTATTGGGTACACCTTTCTAGCACTGTGATGGACAGAGTTATGTTTATAAGTATTTATAAAGTGAAGCGGAGTACCTTGGCAGCTTTTGTTACATAAACAACCCAATACAGATAAAACTAAATGATCATTCTTTTATAAGAGGGTACTGACTCTGGTAAATTGGCATTAAAAAAATTTCTTCTGATATTTTATATTAGAGTTGTGTATTTGCGAGAATCTGGTGATATGACCTGTATTGCAATATGGGTTGACAACATGAAATATCATGATATCTTACAATACTATGAGCAGGGCAATATATCATGATAGTATTTTTTTTTATATAATATTAAGATATCTTTGCACAAAACACAGTTTCTAATCAGCATCATTTATATAAGCATGTTAAAAAATAACTGAAAGTGCTCTGAGAACACAAACCTCCACCAAGACTTTTGTTATAGAAGTTATTAACAAACATGTCGAATGATCTCGCGATGTTTTTAAATTATTAATAACACATGCTCTTTTGGTGTCCATTATTCCCCTAAAATATTAATACCAAACGAATTCTTCAACAAAGTACTCCTCTGTGGAGTTCTCTGGACTGATTTCAGACCCTCTCTCGTTTTTCGTGCCAAGGCAGCGCCACTTTCTGTGTCATGTGACCGTGGAGACCAATCAGAAGTATCAAACAGCACTTAGCTGCACCCCAAAGCTTGCAAACAGAAACACAACAATAATGTGGCAAACTAATGTAGGAATGAAAGATAAATTAAATGCATTGCTCATCTCCATTAAATATTTAAAGTCAACTTTTAAATACCAGAGAATTTATTTATTATTATTTATTTATTAATTTATTTTCAGTTTTAAAAGACCTATAAACCAGTGCAACAAAGGCTCATACTAGTGTAGTTGTTTCATTTTAATTTGTATTTATGGAATAATCATCACGTCATCCTTAGAAATACGTTACAGAAGTCTAAATTATTTTTTTCTGGACTAAGACTTAAAACTATACTCACTTAAAGATCTGATTGTCTAGAGAGTCTAGACTACATGATATTTTTTTTTTAAATCTGCTTCTGGTTAATTAAAAACATCAAATTTATAAACATTATGCCTGCATTGTAGGAGATGATTGGTATGAGTATCAGTAGAGAAAAAATCAAACTAAAAAGATAGAATACAATCAAATGGAGTGATTTTGCCACAGCATTAGTGAAAATAATGTAAACCTAATGGTGGTGGTTCAAACTTTAAACATGCCAGCCTTTCACATTATGCTGTGTAGTGGAATTGTGAAACTATACATTTTTTTATTATTATTTTGATGAAGAAATCCTATGGAGATCTCTTTTTAAAATTTGCATGCCATAAAAAGCCCAACACACATATAACCCAAACTTAGCCTACAAAGGTGATAACAGGAGATGAGGCTAATCCTGCTTTTGAGTAATTTACTTTAAGATTAAATGGTCAATGTTTTCATATTCATAGATGTGAGAGTACCACTGGTAATATAAGAAGGTTTCATTGTTCATCTATTCACAATAAAACTGTGACATTTCACGACCTCTTGTAGCCAGAAAACTCTGGCAGTGATAAATGGAAGTCTGATGTAAAATGTACATTAGTCTGTACTATATGTTTAATAGTGAACACTGTGTCCCTTGTGCTTTCAGAGAACAATAGTGTTTATGTCTGGTTTCCATTATTTATATCCCACTGCTGCATTTTCATTGGTCCAGTTCATGTGATGCACGATAACCATCTGAACTGAATACTTCATAAATATAACACAGTCACATGACAAGGATCATCCGAACAGGCCATTAAACATATGGAACAGTGTGGACTCAGCAGCGCAGTTGTGTCTTCCAAATTTAAGCTGAGATGATCTTTGTTTTCTGTCCACATGTGGAGCTTCTGAAAAAGTACAGGCCTTGTTTCCCGTTCTGGTCTGGAGATGCAGACATGGGTACATAACTCTGGTGGTTGTTTCACAGTTTCCACCACAACAAATGGCAGCAGACAGGAAGCAAAGAACTCAGTGACTTCCTGCCTTACGTTATCTTTTGCCCACAATTTAGACTTTTACTACATTATAAGACTAGTGTTTATGGGGAGCGGAGAAGAAAAGATTTTTATTCTCTGTACAAAACAACAATTTTTAATCTTTCTTGAGTGTCAAAGCAGTAGAACATTTAAAAGTTTAGTCTGAAATGATGTTCACGAGAGCCTGGTAACTTTCCTCACAAACTGACTGACCATCTGGAGTGTCTGGACTTTTCTCAGTGGATATTCGACCTGTGGGCCAGGCAGAGAGCCAAACCCGGCTGATACAAAAAGATTTTTAAATGTCCACTGCTCCAGCCGGTCTGACAGCTAGAGGAGCAGGAGGCTGATTTATGAGGGGAAAAATGAGAAAACAGTTTTAAAAATTCAATTAAATACCACAATATGATTTATTTATATGGTGGCAAGAACAAGAACCACCATTAGTGCATCAAGTGTTAGTTCTGCTCACTTCTACTTCCTGTTTGGCACACAAAAGATCACACTCTGAGCATTAATAGTACAGAGTTTATCACACATGAAACACCCTGCAAACCATGTAAAATAAAAAAGAAAATGGAATGAATTATATGTTCAAATATCCCCATACACTAGCAAACAGAAACACAGCTTGAGAAATGAAATTAGTCATGTTGCACTACTTTCACTTCTGTGACATTTAAAAGAAAAGAAATAAGAAAAAACACGCATTAAAACAGCTTTGTATTGAGATGGACAGATTATTAGTCTGTGCTTACTGAAGTATCTCTGTAACCAGGAAATCATTATGCACAGGAAGTAAGGATTTAAGCTACAAAGCAACATTGAAGTAAGAATTAAAGGTTGTTTTTATTTGACACTTAGGGGTAAAAAGACTCTGAAATGAGACACAGAAATATTTATCTTTGACATATTTTCACATCATTAAACTGTTAAAACAAAAATTTTCACTAATATTGTTTCCTTTATTTCAAAAAGCAGACCAAATCGACAATATATGCTGAAGATGAAATGTTATTGAAATTGATCAGTGTTATTGATAAGTGAAACAGCCATTAAAGGGCTAGTTAAATATTTTTTAAAGCTGTAACAGGTATTTGACAATTGTCTGAAAAGACCCCCAGCAGCACTGCCCCTTTAAGAAGAGCAACCTGAGACCCGGTAAGGTACAGTACACTGCTGTTAACGGGTACAGTCATTTTGCATAATTGTGTGAGTTTTAGGTAAAAATGAGACACAAAATTTGCTTGTACGAATTAGATCGCAAATATCTCTGTATATCTTTGATGCCATTTCTGCTTCTGAAGACGCCGTCATTTGTAAAGGTAACCACGTCGATCCACAGTTAAAAGACTGCCATTGTCACTTGAGTCGGAATCCCTTTTATTTGGTTCAGAGTAAATTTCAACCAGTGTTGTTTTGGCATGAAACCAGAGCTGTACGCACACGTTAAATATCACTGATAATCAAATATCCAGGTCAATTTTATAAATGATGATTGAGACCCTAAATTTCAGATTAAGTAAGTTTCCATGAATGTCATTTCTGTTACCTCAATGTCCGATACTTCAACCATTTTAAACAAGTTCATGTTGTTCTCTGATGTCTCTTAAATGAATTTACAAAGTTTCTCTCCTAAAAATACTCTCAGATTGTGGTTTTTGGCAAGCATATAAACCCTCCTGTTGCAGCCCTGCTCAGAACAGGCTGTTTTCAGTGCTGTGGAGTTTACTGCCACTGCACAGACAAGCCACAGAAAATTGAGTGAAAGTTATACTGTTTATACTGTTATATTACCACTCCACAAAATCACGGGTAACCAACTCATCGGGGGGACAGGTGGATGTTAAGCCTCAAAGAGGACCAAAAGCCAGTGGTGCAGGCATTTCCAACATTAACCACAGTCCACTCAGAAAACCAATCACCCACTGACAATTAGCTGATGATGTGATTGTATTTTAAATACAGTTTGCTTTATTTTGACTTTTTTTTTTTTTTCTTTTACTTCTGCCAAGGAGGTTTTAACCAGCGTTTGTTTGTTCAGAGGATGGCTAAAGATAATTCAGGGAACAAGATAACTTTTCAACGATTGGTCAGAAATGGGCCAAGGACCAAATGATTCAATTTTGGGAGTGATCTGAATCTTGATGTCTATCCAGGAAATTTTCAAGGATTTATTAGCAGGGAATAAGAGGGAAGTTTTCCACGTTTTTGACAATAACTTATTCAACAATGTTTAAAATGCCTTGGTGAAGGTTTGTTCTCTTAGAGCATTTCTAGATTCTGAGTGTTTTCTTTACTTTAGACGCCTGCTTGACAAAAATCAGAAATGTATTCAGCTGGATTTGAAAAAGTATATATGCAGTATTCAACTAAATTAGCAAAAAAAAGGTTTTTGATGTCTTTTGATAAAAGTGGTCACTGTAAACTTCAGTTTAGAGCTTACAGACCTTAATTACACAAATTAACTGCTTGTTAATGTAACATATTTATTAAAGGATTTACAGTTTGGGTTTTAACCCAATTCCATATGTGGCCACCTAAATTAACTGAGGTATTATCTGAGTATTAAACTGCAGACTGATTTGCAGTAAATCTTTCATATTTCACTCAGTTGGTGAGAGGTAAACAGTTCCTTCCTCCACACACATACTGGTCCATGGTTTATGAATCTCAGCGAATGCCTTGTGGTTATGTAACGCTGGGGAAACATTCCAACAAGTCATCTAAAAGCATCCACAATGACAGGTTTATTTTTACTGTATCATGGTTTACTCCCAGGGAAGGCTGTTTTCTTGCAAACTCCATTTTTTAACAAATCACTGGGCTAAAAAATTCTCCAGACATTTAAACACTTCCTGTCGCTCTGTGAATGACAAATGACAACAAACAAGCAAGCAGCCGTCAGGCTCAGCCATCATCAAAGGACTTTTTATTCCTTTTGTGGGGACTTGAAAAACATTAATTATGAATATGTGAAGAAAAGAATATCTTAATTTCTTTTCTCTTTATGCATTTCACTTGTGACAGGCAACATTTTCAACTAGCTCTGCTCTGAATCTCATTAATCGTGGTTTTAGAAAAAGGAGGGAAAAAAAGATTTATGCAGATACCATCCACTTTAGAGAAACTATAATCTCATGCATGATAATCAAGGATACTTCTCTCTCTCTCTGATTCCCTGCCAGCAATTTCCATCAGCACAAAAAAGAAGGATGTATCTTGGATTTTTAGATAAGTGAAAAGAGGAGAGGATCTACAGATTTATACCATCTTGTAAAGTTACATAAGCCACTCTAGGCTCATGACATACTTAAATAAGCAAAGGTTATGTAACGGCCCTATAACTGCACTTTACCATTGAATAGCAGAGCAAATTAAGTAGGTGCACAGGAATTTACAAGTGAAGCAAAACATTGTACCAGATTCCTGCTTTTGTTCTCTGTGTGCATTAAGCCCTGTTTTCACATAAAAATAAAAAAGAGGTGCAGCTGTAAAGTATTTCCTGGTGACTCACAGGAAGTTAAAGGGAAAATTGAAAATAAGCCGCAGAGGTGCTACGCACAAATATGCACGCGCAGAAGGAGAGACACTGGTGATGGGAATTCAGGTTCTCTTTAGAGATTCAGGTCATTTGGCTCAGCTCAGAGTTGAGAGTCGGCTCTTGTGACTTCAAAATGGTTCTGCATATGGTGAACTTTGACTAAGATGTACCCCTATGTGTCATTCAGAAAAACAAAAAACACACTAAGCACATCATGTTTCAAACTTTACACATAAAAAATGGGCCATAGAATTAACACATGAGCGTAATATTAATTACTTTATTTATTACTTCAATTTATTACCTATAGTTCGTTGTACCCCCCACAGTACAATGACAATAAAGGCTTTTCTATTCTATTCTATTCTTTAAAAGTAGGAGTCTTGGAGGAGTCTTTCTGAAGTCAGGGCACACCCCCGTGACCACAGGCATTAGAATTGAGGGTTTGTTTCAGTTTTATGGTGGTCTTTCTCCAGTCATGGACTTACAACACAATCAATCCTGATTAATATGATCACAAGTCTTTAGTCTTGTCTCATGCAAATTTGGCTGTTAAATTACCAATAACCAATAGACCAGTAGAAGCGGACACCTGAGCACCAAGCAGAGAGCTACAGGCTGTAAAGAAAGCAGGGAAACAGAGGAGCGCACGGCTCCGCAGTATTGTGAAAAATGAGTTGATGTATTTGCAAAAGCAAAGAGCAATAACCACTCTTTGTTTTGTCCTCCTCTTTGAACAGTGAAAGTGAGGAAAGTGAAATACAAATGAAAGACTTCACAAAGGACCCACGATATCAGTGTGTTTGGTATGCTATAGTGAGCTAGCTTCAGAGCTAACCACAGATACGAGCCAATGGTACAGCCAAGATTGCTATTTCCAGATGAATAAACCTTACTGCTGTGCTTCCACAGCATCTTTCCCTCTTGTATGCACACAGGACTATGGGTGTACAAGGGAGGTAATCTTGCACAGCATTATGAAACAGCAAACTTTAGCCAAACATGCCACTAGCTCATATGCCGAACAGTAATCACAGCCCCATTCAGGCTAACTAGCTGTAGCATACTCAACAGGGTTTATGGGGAGTTAGATTAGATTATGATTATTAGTTCATGATTATTATTGATTATACTTCTATAAAATTATCACCACAATCATACATACACGAGGACCTTCCTGAAAATGAGATGTTGCATCTCAAGGGGCTAACCTCTAATAAATTTATATTTAGCAGAGACAAACATGGTGACGACAGGTCTATGATTGGTCCATGGATCTGTCACTAGTTTCAGTTCTTACTTTAGTCCACTTGTCTCTGCCCACCTCCCTTCCTTCACCCACACACCCAACACAGCATCGTGTGGATTTGCTGTTCATCATGAGACTGGGATCCACATTCAAGATTTCCTGCTGCTAAACAAAAGGTTTTTTCTTGCCGCCATGATGAGGGATTCCTGATAAGCTATATGGATTCATGTTGGGTGTTGGATGTATATGTGTATCTTATATATGTACACATGTATGTATGCATATATGTGTATCTGTAAAATGAAGAGTTTGTCTTCAGCCGGCTCTATTGTAAAGTGTCTTAAGATAACACTTGTTATGAATTGGCGCTATACAAATAAAGATTGATTGATTGATTTATTTATTAGATTAGATAGAACTTTATTAATCCCTTGGGAAGACTTCCTCAGGAAATTAGGATTACAGCAGCAGGCACACAGGGTAAAAAAAGCACACAGGTATCAGAATAGTAAAGTAGAAAACAATTTGCAAATATAAAAATAGATAAATAAAAATATGGCTACAGGATACTGCTCCTTCCCGTCCTCTGTATTCCTGTTACTGCAGCAATATTAGTTGTGTCAATATCTGTCCTCGTATTTTGCTTCTCTGAACTACTGTGGCTGAAAGGGAATAAAAGGTCAGAGTAAATTACGGGTTAAGATCTAATACTTTCAGCCTTTCTCTGAGAGTAGTAGCGAATTGTCTTTAGATGTGGGATGGTGTCAAACTGCAGTCTTAAAAAGATCTTAACAAAATCTTATTAAAGTCCTTTAGCATAGGCATTAAAGATGCTGAGAGAGATTTTGTTCAAACTTTGCACAAATGTCCACTCTGAGTCAATACTGAATTGATTCGATTCTTCTAGTACAAGGTCAAAGGCCATTGGGTCTCCTGATTATCCCTTGCTTGTAAATATGAGATCTCAAAAACAGTTATATACCATCAGGAGGCATGAAGCAACCAGGCAACAGTTGCAGTTTCTCTCTCATGTCTGGCTCTAATCCACTTGATTTTTTTGATAACAAAAAACAAAATGAAAAAATAAAGTGAAATCTCCACTCACATAAAAGCACCATGTCTTTGTTTCAGCTCATTTGAGGATGACACATCACTAAGAGGCACAGACAGTGCAGCAGCCTGTGTTGTGTATGTAAGCGTGTGTCGTCTATTAAAAGAGAAAAGGGGTGTGGTTGTGAGAGCTGGAAGAAGAAGAAGAAGTTATTTATCACTCTGCTGTGTAACCATGCCCTCTTATAAATTCAGAATAGCTGCTGTTATGAGTAAAGCCTTTCATGGAGTCATTAATATTTGACAGAAAACATGGCTTTTTTATCAGACGAACATTTTTACCATTTCTTTTCTCTGCTCTTGATGTGAGCCCCGTGTCACAAAGCATTACAGGCTTTTGCTTTTATCTCGCTCGCCTCTATTACTGAATCAGCCGCACACTTTCCCTTTGTGTCCCATCCCCCCCTCCATCCTTCCTTTGAGATCATGAATTAAAATTTCTTCATCTTCTTGTGTTAAAAGACAAAGCGTTTAGCCTTTCATCTCTGATCTTAAACTGCGTCTGCTTCAGTCGGCCTCCTCTTCAATCACAAATGTTTCCTCTGCTCTATTATCACTCTTATTTTAAACATTTGCATCACCATTACGGCTTCATCATTGTCTTTCATTTTGTGTAATCCTGCCCATGCTTGACGGACGCGGAGGTAATATTGAAAACAGATGTAATCATGTGAAAAACAGCTTTTTTAGAGGAGCGTCTCCTTATGGTGCTGAAGAATGTAAACAATCTGCTCTGTTTACTGTGCTGTGCTCATGCCGGCCCTATTAAAGTAATGGATTGATCACACGCATTATTTAGACAAACACAGGATGTGCATAAAAGGCTGTTGTGCACTCACACTGATATTACCACACATGTGCAGTATAAACACAGAAGAGGTGAAATTGACAACTGGTGAATCGATTAACCATAAGACAAAAAAGGCAACTGATTTAATAATAATTATATTAATTTCAACGCAAATATGAGACATATTTCTGATCTTTTCTTCTTGAGTATGAGCATTTTTTGCTTCATTTCTTGTGTCCATTACATGACAGTAACAAACACAACAGGAAACTAAAAAGCATAAGAAGTATTTCACCTATAATCAAAAAGACAATCTAACATTTTTAATCATAACAGTATTTCTTTCCAGTATGTTACAGGTTGTTCTATACTACACACATTTCAACATATTTTGGACTAGTTCTTTCAAAACAGCAGCTTCATGTTTCACTACGGGGTGGACAACAGGCGGCCAGGGGGCTACATGTGGACCCCTAGCTCACTTTGTGTGGTCTGCCACTCACTTCAAATTTTTCAAGGGTTTAAAAAAATTAAGTTGACAAAACCATAAGGTATTTCTGTGTTTTTGTGTAATTTCAGTGTTATTGGAATTAAGTAAAATGGATTACAATTCAAAACACATAAAACTTTCAGCTATAATCTTTAATAAACAGTAGGCCTATACTAATTTTGCAGTGCAGATGGATCCACCTGATTCAATGTTTGTAATCAGGCAGATCTATCTTGTCAAACTCCAATCTACAAGATCGTGCACGGCCCAACGGGGCACACCCAATCAACATCCTTTAAAACAGGAATGGGTGGGAACTACTGTTGCGATAACAGCAGGAATTCACTGCTTGTACAGAGATTAGCATAGATGCGAACAGCCTCAGAAAGCCTTTTGTTTTTACATCTGGACTACATCTCTTTATTGAATGAAAAACAAACAACACTGAAAGCATTTATTGATAGAAATGATACATTTGCTCAACTAGAGAAATGCTTTGGCGAGAGTCTGTTCTACAAAGTGGCTTTTACGTTTTATATTGTACACCACTGCAGTAGCACCTGCCTACTACGTTATCTGATTGGCCCTTAATGAGTGTGATTGACAGAACGATTGTCCAATCACCTGCTGGATATGCTGAAGAAAGGATCTGCCTATTCCCAAACACTTTCTATAGGCTGTTGCCCAGATAGACCAGTGAAGTATATTCAACAGTTCATCTGGTGTCTCAGGTAAGGCTGCATATATTGTTTATAAAAATAGAGAAGTAGATATGTTTCACTGCAATTTTTCATGTGAAGTTCATTAAAGAAGCATCATTTGCATTTTCTAAGTACACTGGAAAAGTAAGTCAACTTATACATTTAAGCTATTGCTAGAATTACAGGTAGTATTACAATCTTATTGAGACTTTCCTTTATTTTTTATTGTGTTGGCCAACAGAAAGTAAGAATAATATCAGTGTGGTGTGTCCACCCCTGTTTATCGGCTAATGTATTAATATGTATATATACTTACATAGGTATATCAATGTTGTTGAGGGCTGGCATCTCGATGCAAAAGCCAGGATACCACACATACCTTGATATGTGTAAATTACAGGTATCGACTTCTCTTTTTACATAATACTTAAGAACTGTTTTCTTTTTGTAGCAAAAACAAAAACAGCATGGACAAGGTTTAATGGGTTTTACAACTTAAATTTCAAGTCCTCAGAGACCTTAAAGGTAATGTAAAATCTGGAATATGTGCTGCATCTTAATGTTGGCTAATTAATACCTTTTGAACTGAACCATGTGTGATATCAACAAAGGTGTATTTTACAGCTACTGTCACGATATCTGGGTCAGCATCAAGTCTGTAAAAAATACAATCCGGTTTGGTGCATGCATCCGAAAGGTATAAGTAATGACTTATTCTCTTATTGATGTTTTAAGCACAGGTCGGTATAATACTATTAAAACCATTGTTGGATTAAAATAGAACATTTTTATCTTAACATTAAATTGTGTTTTTATAAGACCTATGGTTATTTTGTTTGCAAGTGGAAACAACAAGTAGTGGGATTTCCACAGCAACTTAACTAGAGCCATCATTCAACACTGTTTGATGCTTAGTCAGCCTTAGACGGCTTCTGTGTATCACCCATTTTAAACAGCAGGTGTACTTACGATCATGCATTAATATGTACATTTTTATTGTGGATCTGGATTTAATTTTAATTTATGTTTCTTGCTTGCAGAAAGAAAAACACAGATGACGTGCATGCTCTATTATTTCTTTTAAATCAAATGACATTTTACGTTTTTTTCTTCTCAAAAAAATTTCTAGTTTTATTTCTCACCTACCTTTCAACAGCTCTCAGCTCTTACACGTCAACCAATGTTTCAACCACTCTGACCTCTTTGAGTCATCTCATGTCTTTCATTTTAACTCCTTAACTCATCTTTTTTACTTATTGGACAAAATTATTCAAACTGCTCTTACTTCAAAGGTTCACTGACACAGTTTTTCAGATCAGATATTCTCTAACTGGCACTAATTTTCTCTCAGACTGACACCCCCCGCTCAACAAACCTACACTTCAACTGATACCTTATTGAGTTTGAGTGCTTGAACTTTAGCTCCACTCTACTCATCATTTACACTTGGCATTTTAACTTCACGTATACACATGAAACTTCAGCTCTGAAGACACAACATTTTGCAGAGGTGCCTATGACAACTCCAGAAACAAAATTGTGTTTATGACTGAAATCTAATTTTACCAGCAATTAAGATGTTTCATTATTTTTATTTCAACTTAAATACTGAACTGAAACACGAAAAAAAAAAAACACAAAATATGTTACAGGAGGGAAAGATGCCTTTTCTTACTAAGAATTCACATTTGTATGTGTTAAGTAATTTCTAACTTGCCATTTAAAACATTTAATATCAAAACATTTTTTTTTGCAATCCCACGATTGTTGAGTCAAACATATTCACATACATACACAAGGAAGAGAAAAAATCAATGAAAATATGTTATGTAAAAAGATTAGAGAGGAAATATATGCAAATGTCAAAAAATACGTATTGGTTCACCAAATATAAGAAAACAGATAAAATGTGCACAAACACTACATAAATACACAAAAACCCATTAATAAACTGTTGAAAATTATAAAGAATTTCATCTACAATTGTGTACATACTTGTAATTGAAACATAGAACAATATGGACTGTAAAAGTAAAAACAGGATTTATTTCTCTCAGTTATTAAAACAGCCAAGTTGGACAGTATGATCATTAATCATCAATGTAACTGCACCATAAATAATATACTACTGATAATAAATGCATGTTGCACAATCCTGAAAAATTATTGCTGAATTGATTTGAAAAATTAAACTACAAAAAAATTGCCTCCACAAAATTACCCTTTTTCCACAATAAGACAAATACACATATGCAGAGTCTGGACGCATCTCTGTCCCTTGAACACCTCTTGAACCCTTATTCTAAGTAACCAGCTCTGTGAATAATGTGGTATAAAATATTTATCACAAAAAGCTGAATTAAACATAAATATTCATTGTTACCCTCTGAGAAAATGTATTGACAGAGCTGGCATAAGGCTGTCCAATTATTCAGCAGAGCAGCCGGTGTACCAGAGAAGCCTGTCCTCATCACCTCTGGTACATATTGTACAAATGTTCAGATCTAATGTGGCCTGTATGCAACTGAGCCCAGCTGCGTTTCAGAGGCAAGGTGTTTGGTTTGTATCCCAGCTGTAAATAAAAAAAACTAAAGACCAAAATGAAGCTGAAAATAATATCTGATCCCACTGACATCATATTTCAAAGCACTTTTTTGGTCAGGTTCAGGAATATGTTAATCTGTTACTCACAAGAGAGCAAAAAACTAGAGTTAATATTTTTAAAATTAGGATTGATCACTAAATTTTAATTGTTAGTCCAACAGCGGTGGAAATATTTATCCAACACATTATGATGCATTGACTACACAAATCACACGGTTAGTTACACATTTAAATATTCCAGAGAGATTTTGATTGGCTCCATCGGTTACCCACAACTCTGCGGAGAAGCTAAGGAGGAGGTGTTTCACATCTTCTTGTCTCTGTTTTCTACTGACATGAAGTTTTTATTAAACTATACTGGGCCCTCAGTCATAACCCTGGGCTACGGACTCAACTCTGGTAATAATTTTGTTCCATTACAAGACTTATTTAAATCTATAAGGCTCAGAAATTTTCTCAAAATTCATTTGTTATGCTTAATATGTAATTTGGACAATAAAAAGCTAAAGCCAGGTATACACAAGGCAACTCTGACCCAGTTATGGAGTTGTGACTCATTGCTGGCTGACTCTGCAAAGTTTGTGGTGCAGCATGCACATAGACACAATAGTAAATCATTGTCTGCCCAGCTGCTACCAACAAGTCAGATGGATTTCCGACATGTTTGATGTTTTGATTATACGACTGCACTCACTCGCATATGGGGCTGTTGCTCTACGTGGTATCTGATGACTTAGCTCAACTTTACTCAGCTGTTTTGGTTCTCCATCAGGGTTTGTACCTGGCACAGTTTTTCATATTATCTCCAGCGGGGTTCAAAATGAACTGAGCAAAGACTAACATGATGTGGAGACCTCTAAGTGGTCAGAGTATCCCAAGTTGGGGGGGGGGGTGGTATTAATATGGAAATGAAAGGCCTCTGTTGTCGGCTCCTGGATGCTGAATGACTTCCCAGACTCTCCTATGCTTTTATATCATCTTGTTTTGCTGCTTATAACTGCCTTCAAATAAATTTTATCTCCTTACTGTTACAAAAAGCTGTAAAGGGACAGGCAGATCTATCCTCTTTGTTTGCTCCTTTGTTTTTGTGAGGATGCCATTGTGGTTTCGCACAGCCATGCTATGATGGACCCGCCCACCTTAAACAGGTACGGACACGGTCAACACTGTAATGAAAAATGGAGCAGGTAGTACCTTTACAGTGCAGAGACATACTGACTTGAGCAGATCCCACAAATGGAAAAGCACCAATCGTGAGAGTGGCTACGAGCTAATTCTCCAGCTGTTTGGGTTTTTATTCTACCGCTGTCAAACAACATATGAATAAGCAGAAAAATATGGCTGGAGCCTCAAATGACATGAAACAAATCAAGCGCAATGGTTCACCTGTTGAAAAGTGGTGAAGGCGAATATCCAACCAAAGAGTTTTGATCGCCTGCTTCTTCAGCTATATGCCGGAGTATAGATGAGAGGGACAATGGCCCCAAATGTATCAGTGAGATGTTTATAACTACACATTTGTACAAAGGGCAGTTCTTGCTGACAGACACTAAGGCTAATGTTTGGTTTTATGTTTGTACTTTTTTCCAAATTGTATGCAGGCTATTTCTTCACCTCTAAAAGATATTTTGGCAACTTCTTTTTTTGGCTGTCATGGTTTCCATACTGGCTGACCAGTGGATTTCTGTTTCAATAAAAAGTTTGTTGAAGGTTGTGCAAATATTTGCAGGGCGTCAATCAAAAAAGATACTTTAAAACTAGACAAGTGCTGAGAATATTGATATATAATAATAACAATATATCGTCACTTACTCTGAAATTACTAAAATTTTAGTGGCAGAATCCTTTAAAGCTCGTCCTGGCCGTTTCTTTTTTCTTTTACAAAAAAACAACAACAGTTGTTGGAAGTTATGTCACAAGGGTAGTCAAGGCCTTCACCTTATGCACATCGATACGTATATTATCATTTCCTCTGTACCTATAATATTGTAAAGTTGAAAATTCCCAACCATGCTTAAAACCACAACAGATATTTTACCCCTCACATTTTCTAACTTTGATAATACTCTGGGAGGTATGATGCTGCCTTGGGCCACCAGTTGATGATCACTGGCCTAAGCCATAGGTGAGTGAATGTGGAGTGGATGGGTACGTGTGACCTGCAGTACAAGAGTGGTTTGAGTAGCCTCGAATAAACTGCATCCTGCAAGCTGAAGCCCATCCAACATGACCAGCTTCATTACAAACTCAGATTTTACCACAATTTACAAATTAAAATATGATAAACATGACAAACAGTTTTAAACAAGATAACTGTCTGATGATCAGGGATATATTTGATGTGTAAAAACAAGATTTTCAGTTGCTTTTCTTGTAGCAAATTGGCACCACAAAAAAGAAACATTTGCTACCCGGCCATCACTTTAGTCTATCAGCTAATTAATCTTTTCATTCTGTCATCTGTTATAAAAAATGTTCTCAGTGCTGTGATAAAAACAGATACTGATATCTCGTCAGCAACAGGCTGCCAGGAACAGTTGCTTTCAGTCTATTATTTCCATCCATAATGTGCACAGGTGCAGCTTAATTCAATTGGAAGACATCGCTGTGGTTGTACACAAATACATCTCTGTGCTACCAAGTAGAGCCGCTGTCATGGTGATGGTGGGGCTTATATAAGCACTGATGTATTTTTGTTGGAAAGGAGTGTATTGTCCTCTCTGTGCTGGTTTTATTATGATTTGTTTATACACACACATAAGGAGTGATTGAATCAACTGTCTTTTTTCAGTCTAACAAAGAATAAAGACATACAGGCTGTCATGGAGAAAAGTAGATGAGTGACATGTGTGCAATTTGGTACAATATATAAAAGAACATCTGAACCCAAAGAAAGCCTACACACATTCACTGACATGATATAATAATAGATATATTGACACCAATTATGTCTCCTTGGCTGCTTTATGTTTCCTTTCCCTAAACCCACTCCTTTTAAAGAGGTGGACAGTGTGTAACTTTAAACTTTTCTGGATTCATGTATGCACAGAAACCCTAAAAAACAAAACCCAATTCCAATGAAGCTGGGACATTGTGTGAAATGTAAATAATGTGATAATAAGATCTTTTTGACCTGTATTCAGTTGACTACAGACAAAACATTTCATGTTCAAGCTGATCAACTTTTTTTTTTTTTGGAAATATTCACTCATTTTGAAGTGAATTGTATTCAGATGTTTTTAAGTAATTTGTTGATCATATTGATTAGATAGAGGTATCATAAAGGTATGTATCAAATATGATACAAAAGGCGTTAAAGGGTTAACAACACCAAATAAGCATTTGGGAACAGAGGACACTAACTCTTGAGGCTTTGTAGGCAGAATTATTTAACATTCTTGCTTGATGTTCGACGTGTTTTGTACTTCATAATGACAATATTTTCAGTAAGAGACAGGTCTGGACTGCAGGCAGGCCACTTCAGTACCCGCACTCTTTTCCTACGAAGTCATGCCAATGTGACACATGCAGAATGTATCTTGGTATCGTCTTGCTCAAAAAAGCAGGGCCGACCCTGAAAAAGATGATAAGCAAGTTACTCATGGCATGTGCACAAACACATCCCCAAACCATCACAGATGCTGGATTTTGAACTTTGCAGTCATAACAATCTGGATGGTACTTTTCCTATTTAGCCCAAAAGGCACAACGTCTATGATTTGCCAAAAAAAAACTGAAATGTGGACTCTTCAGACCACAGCACACTTTTCCCCCTCCAACTCTGGGCCCAGAGAAACCTACGGCATTTCTGAGTGTTGTTGATAGATGACTCTTACTTTGCATGGTTGAGTTTTAACCTGTGCTTGTAGTTGTAGTGATGAAATGTGTTAACTGACAATGGTTTTCCAAAGTGTTCCTGAGCCCACCTGGTAAAATCCTTCACAGAATGAAGTTGGTTTTTCATGCAGTGACGTCTGAGGGATCAAAGGTCACAAGAATTCAGTGCTGGTTTTCAGCCTTTCCGCTTATGTGCAGAAATTTCTCTGATTCTTTGAATCTTTGATGATACTATGGACTGTAGACGATGAAATCTCTCAATTCCTTACGATCTCCTTTGACAAACGTTTTTTGTTGGATTATTTGCTCACACAGTTGTTTAAAAAATGGTGAACTTCTAACCACTGAGCCTCTCGATGATGCTCCTTTTACACTCAATCATGACACTTACCTGTTCTAGTTTACCTGTTCACCTGTGGTAAGTTTCCTTCCTCAACTTTTCCTGTTCTGTTGTCCTTGTCCCAGTAAAGTGTATCAGTTTGAACATTAATATCTTGTCTTTGTAGTGTATTCAATTGAATATAGGTCAAATAAGGATTTGCAAATCATTGTATTCTGTTTGTATTTTTGTTGTACACTGTTTCAACTTAACTGAAACTGGGCTTTGTATGTAATTTTGTAGGCACCAGGATCAAAAAAAATGCAAGATGATGGTTTTTTTGCCTACATTCTTACACCATGAACTCAAAAGAAAACAAGGAAACAAAGTTGGACATTATCAACAGTTCTGGGTAGTGTTACTTTTAGCACTAATTCATTATGTTACTACATTAGACACTGAGAAAAGTAATCAGTTACATTACTGTGTAAAAACGGAGATAAGTGGTGTGTAAGACTATTTTGCACAAACAAAAATTAAACCACTCTGTGTCTTGTTTCACTGTTTTGTTACGCAAATGGTGCACTGCCTTTGAATGTGTGGACTCTTATCATCAGGGGTTGTGGGGTGTTCATATATCTTTGGTTAATGCGTGTATGCTCAAAAACCAATTGAGTTTGATTTTTGGGAAAAGTGACAGCCCTCGTGCCAACACACAGACAGGTCGGAGAGAAACAGAAACAGCGCTCTTTTGTTACACAGCGACAAAAGGGAAAGTGATATGAGGGAGTTTTTTGGTCAGTAAGGAGTTACTTTAAACAAGCAACTAATAACGTATTACCTGCCTTGAAAAAAATTACTTCACATTATTTATTTCACAATAAAGTAATCTTAGTACTTAAACTTGTAACACGTTACTGCCAACACAAATCAGAAATATCTACAAAAGTATTTGCAGAACATCAGTAATATGCTAGTTATTGAAACTATAAGAAATTTCATCAACACAAAATGATTCATTAACATTTTTTAATCATTATTCTAGGAGCAATTATCTCTGTTAATTTTGATGCCCTGTATGGACAGAATGATACCTGTTTTCTCTCTGTTGATTTGTGCCATACCTAAATCAGTCATGTTTTCACAAAATATATCATCCTTTCCTTTCACAGAAAAACTAAACAATCACTGACTCACAGTCTTTGCCATGATGTAAATAAAGGATGTTCTGGTAAAAAAAATTTGACTCATTTTTTTGAACACCTACCCCACAGCAACAGTTTGGGGCATAATATTAACATGGAAATAGTTTCTCATGCCTCTGGTCTTGTTTGATGTTGTATCCTATCAAGAGGCATCAGTGTTAATTTGAGTCTATTTCACAACCAGCTAAAGTTTCCTTGTGTATGAAACCCAAGAATAGATTTTGAGAAGGTACAACCAATAGGAGCCATACAAAAATACATTTCATAGAGCATGTTTGGGTTCTTTCCCATGGCCCGAAAAGACTTTGATATCAGGGTGTTAGATTTTTGCACCCTGCTGAAGTTGATAACTGGCATTTTGCATTTTGCCCAAGTTTCACTTTCAACCATATCGTCTTCACAAACAGAAAACTGAAAAAAGCCAAGAAGTCAAAAACCAGGTGCTTACCTTTCAGATTATTTTACTCAGCCAATGGAAAAGTCTTGCAGCTTTTTTCAGGGGGTTGGGTTGTCTTCCACTTCACCTTTGACCTCCTGTCTGTCTCTGGATCCAGTGCCCAGCAGCTTTCAGCAGAGGATTAAAACATCTATTGACAGAGGAGTGACGTGATTGACAAGTTTAAGTTTTCTTCCTTGTCAGACAGGGCCCCTGTGTTTCTGAGTGTGTGGGTATGTGTGTGGGTGTGTGTGAGGTGTGTGAGTGTGTGTGTGTCGTGCCCATGTCTTCCCAGAAATCACATTTCACATTCCAGCGTGACTTAAATTTTTTCTGCTGTTAAATACGAGTTGAAGTTTGGTTTTTGAGCCCCACTTTTCACACAGTTTGTCTAAAATGACTCCTGAACATCGACACAGGGAGGATAAAGCTGTTGAATAAACTCACATTTTGGTGTTAGGTAAAGTCCTGACTCTGCTGTATGGACAGTTTTCTCTCATGGGGTCTGTGAGTCCCTCATTGTTTAAGGTTATAAAAACCTGAGTCTTCCATTTGCTCATATTTTCTTTTATTTTGGTTTTGCTTATTGTGTTCAATTTCAGTTTGATAAATATAATATAATATAATATAATATAATATAATATAATATAATATAATATAATATAATATTTTGGTTGTTATTTTATGAGATGGCCTCAGTAGTGCATATGGTTTAAACCATCCATTCATCCATCTTCTACAATGCTGCTTATCCCTCTTGGAGTCAGTGAGAGCTGGAGCCTAACCCTGCAGGGTACACCCTGGACTGGTCACCAGCCAATCGCAGGGCCACATTGAGAGACTAACAACCATTTAACATGCTAAATAACACCCAAGGGCAATTTGGAGTCACCAATTAACCTAACAAGCATGCTTTTTTGGTCTGTAGGAGGAAGCTGGAGTGCCCGGAGAAAACCCATGCATGCACGGTGAACACATGCAAACTCTAAACAGAAAGGCCCTGATCGATACAGGGTTTGAACCTGCAACCCTCCTGCTGTGAGGCACTAACACTACCTGCTGCACTACCATGCCACCATAATGACCACACTGGACAGGCGCAGGGCCAAATTTGGGGTATGGCTCTGGGAATTTAGGTTCGTCACCCCATATGCAAATCCAAAATGCTGCACTGTGATTGGCTGTGTCATGTCAGAGGTAAGGTGTATGTAAAAATCAGTGGACTGTGAAACAACATATCAGCATATTCTGTAGCTTTTTTTGGTTTATGTTATTAAATTTGGACATTGTTAATTCATCAGAACTTAAAATTGCAGCTCTGTACTAAAATCTTTTATTTCCGTCTTAAAGGAGTCCACATATGAGAGGCCACTGCGTTGTTTTTATTGTTTCAAGACAGAGCGGGGATCAGAATATAAATTAGAATTTTTATAATATATTATTTGAACATGTCAGAAATAAAAAGTACACAGTATGTACATGTATATGAAAAAATAATACCAGAGTGAAGAGACAAAGACCACTCCTAATAAGGAAACAACACTTAATGAATTCCTTTAAATGCCTGAAAAGAAGTACAAACCTATGAAATACCACCCCTTCTCCATAAAGTTTAAAACTCAATATTCAGCCTCTTTGTTGATATGTAGAATACAATTATTTAATATTATTTTAAAAAATCAACAATTTTGTTAGCCTTATGAAAATATATAACTTCTTCAAAAATAAACATTTTAATAAATTATACATTTCTACTCACAAACCTGATTCAAAATATAGAACTTCACACTGAAATATGTATTTATATCAAAAATGAGCACTTTGATACTTGTGAAATCACATAGACCCTTTGTGTATAATATATAAGAGGGCATAACAAGGGCAAATAAATACTGTTTTCTAAAAATATAACTTTGCCCTTTAAGTAATTTTGTGGGTGGTTGTGGAGTGAAGGTGAGAGCGGGGGGTGGGGGGCATGGAAAGATATCGAGAAGGAGTGGGCTCAACATAGCCGAGAACCACTAGTTTAAAGAAAGGTCTCAATCAACTTTATCAAAAAAAAAATCCATTTAAACTCAGTATGAAAGGTCAAAAGTTTTAGCTACTGCAGTTAGAATATGATGTGGCTGTGATAAATGACCACAATGAGCTACATGACACGCAGTAAGCATGAAAAAGCTGAGGATCTTCAGGTAAGTTTGTTCAGACACAATACTGCAGAGTAAAAGGAGCAGGCAGGAAGAAGAACTTCTGAGAGGAGGAAAATACTTTTTTCATCTTTGCTCTTTTGTGAAAGAAGAAGTCAGAATGTTGAGAACAATGTCCATGTACAATTTAGAGTAAAGTCGACAAAATCTTCTGAAAAAAAGATGAAATGTTGATCTACACCAGGTCTGTGTGCTCTCCCTCTGAGATAACAGTTTTTTTAAACTCCTGTGATGCCACGTCGTGTTTAGGAGCAGAAAACACACCGTTAGTGATCAGACCAGTTCATCTCGACTACATATATGGAGGCATTTTCTTGCACTGTTTGTAAGTGTCATAAATGGCTGTCTTTATTCTAGCACTTCACTTTGAAATGGATTCTTTTTACCTAAATATTTTTGATCCCTTTTCTGGTATTTTATGGGTTTAATCTTCATGGTCTTATTTTAAGTTTTTGAACATTTCTTGAGATTGAACTGTTTTTTTCTGACATATAACCTTTTCCTCTATATTTTGAATTATTCTTAGAATTACATTTGAATGTTTTCTACTTTTTTGCAAAAGATTTGAACTTCTTTGCACAATGTTTTATTTTCTTCCTTTACAAATACCTTAACTATCTTTAAACATTTGGACTTTTTCATCAACAGTCTAACTTTCCCCAAACCATCTTGACTTTATTTACAATCTGTGGGTGAAAATATTGTAAACATTTGGACTATTCTTTCAGCATGAAGACTTAATATTTTGAAAATCTACTTATTTCTCGACACTTTACTTTATCCATGTCATTTCTACCACTGTCTCTGAAAGTGCACAATAAAAGAAAAAGGAGTTTCAAGCAGAGTCTCATTTGTATTTTATTGTTATTCTAAAGTAAATTTTTTTATATGTTAATATTCTTTATTTTGGCAGTAATAAAAACTTTTCTGTAAATACACCCACAGTCTGCTTTAACTCTTGTCTCAGAACAAAGAGGGATTTTTCAGCCTGAGAGAAACGTGTAGGAGGAGGCAATTAGTTTTCATTTAATTTGAGCCTTTGACAGAAGTCCTAAAAAATTGAAGTTGGCTATGATTTAGGGTGGAGAGCCCCTACAGTGCTGCAAGATGACAAGCTTTGTGTTTCATGTAAACTTTACTGTTTTTATTTCATTTTGTTTCATCATACCGCCATTTTGACTTAAATTTTTATATCACCATTTCTACACCATGTTCTTCACATTCTGATTTTTTTTCTGCGTAATTTTGACCTCTTTACCATCTCTGATTTTTTGATTTTCTTCAGGGCATTTTAACTTTAAATTTCAAGTTACACTTTGGCACTGTCTTTGAAACAAGACACAGTTATTCAACATTTCGACCTTTTGTTTTTCTTTCCCTGAACTTTTCAACTTCATTCTCCACAATAATTGTCACAACTTTTTCGACATGTTGATTTCTACTTTAATGTCCAACCAGACCTTACATGTCATCTCTGTTATTGTCATTTAACCTGATTTTGATTATTCCGATTTTATTTGATCATATCTATTGTTTTTGCAACTTTTTATATTTTTTTAAAATTAACTTTACTGTCATCCTTACAACTTTTCACTCATCATTCTAACTTTACCTAATATGAATTCTAAGTCATTTCATTTTTTTTTTCTTTACAACTTCAGTCTCAAAAGCAAACATTTGAACACTTGGACATTTTTAAATCATAATCCAACATTTTTTCTTTCATATTTTGTTTCTTTCTGTGACATTTTGGCTTCATTGTTAAAATTCACTTTTTTAAACAGAAAAAAAAACAACTGTTATTTGTACAACATTTTGATTTTCTCTCAACACTTTGATTTTTCCTTGACATTTTAACTTCATCTATTCAAATTTTACTTCTTTCCCAAAACTGTACTTAGACATCTTTTCCAACATGTTTATTTATTTCCTTTTTCTTGACATTTTGATCAAAACATTGTCAATTATTTTCAAAATTTGACTTATAATCCAAGTGTATTCCCTATATTAATGTTTGTAAATGTTCCCTTTTCCCTCTACATTTTGAACTTACTTTTTCTCTCCACCTTTTGACTTCATTCTCATCATCTGGAAAGCATCTTCAACATTAAACAACATAACAATCCTAGCTATATCTCCAGAGGTGCTGCAGAGGGAGTTTTCAGCCTGAGAGTAACCTGTGGGAGTGTGTAGTTACTGCACATTCATTTGAAGCCTCTGACTGCACCTAAAGTGAAAGAAGAACGTGGCTGCATGGACTTAAAATACTTCAAACAGACAGTAAAAAGTCCTGAATAACCCGTGTTTGGTTATGATTTAGCCTGGAGAGCCCCTTCGCTGCTACAAGACGATAAGCGTAGTGTTTCTCAACATTTTGACAGCTGAGCAGAAAGAAAGCGACTGGCAGAAATGAAGTGACATTCCTCTTAATGTTCCTGTCAGATGATACAATATGTATGGCAGGTAAGCTAGCTCTATATCAAAAAGAACAGACAGAGAATAATAGCAGGAGGGAGGCGTAAAAAGCTGGAAGGACTTGTCTTTCTGTCTCCCTCCGTCATCCGGACCCACCTGTCCGCAGTCGGAGCGGCTCAGAAGATTTGCTGCCGGTCGGGGAATTCGTGGCTGAGCGATGCGTCAGGCCTTGTCATATAAAATGTGAGTGCTTTCCCCCTGAGTAATTTAATCACAGACTTTTATGGAGGCATCAGGCAGCACAGTGAGAGACAGAGTAAAAGGATTGTAATTGGACTTCTTTCATTCAAAGTAATATATGGAATGTGTGGTATAATTACAGCGTGGGGTAATGGCATGTGGACCAATGAAAAGCTAACGTGTGCTGATTGGTTTAATGTGAGTTCATCAGGGGAAAACTGCACCATATTGACTTTTTCTTCTTGTGGTGTTTGGTCTGACATTATTGTGTGGTTTTCAAAACCTTGCAGCGACTCATTTTGATCCAAGTCTGATGGACTATTGAAAACTTCTCACTAAATGAAACTTAGCAGATATGGTCTTTTTGTGATAAATGACTAATGGTGTGTGGGTGGGAGATGGTCTGAGGTCAACTCTACCTTCATTAAAAAGCTCTCTGAATAGTCTGGAAACCTTCTTATACAAGTCTGTTTGAATAGATACTGCTGTCCTCTTTATCTTCAGCTATTTTAATTTCACCATCTGCTCCACATAACATAATGGTGATTGTTTTTGTTCTGCATACTGTGCTGCTGCCAAGGAGGATTTAATAAATTGACTTAAAGGGCTGCAAGTAATTTCATTTATTTTCTAAACAAATTGGTATTGATTTTCGAGGTGGGTGCTGAATGTTTATAATTCTAATAAGTATGAAATATAATAGTTTTTCTCACATAATTAATGTGTTATTTGACCTTTAATTAATGAGGAAGTCTCTTCAAATTAAAACTTATTTTCCTCCAGCAGGGACCTGACCAAGTCAGCATACTATTATAATCTCTACAAAAAGTTTTAAGAGAGCACAAACCTCCACCAAGGCATTTCCGACATTGTCAAGCAAGTTACTGTCAAAAATGTGGAAAACTGCTCCATACTACATACTCATAAACAAATCCTTTCAGGATCCACATCTAGATTCACATCACTGCCAAAATGGTATCACATTTTCTGTGTGCTGTGACCAACATTCCCTTCAAGTTTCATCAAAATCTGTAGAGAACCTTTTGACCTATTAGAGACGCTCCAACGCTAAAACCAGCACCCACAAGAACAGTTTCTTCCCCCAGGCTGTTGCCATGCTGAACTCCTAGCTGCAAATGTCCATCTATTTACCGTATATGTGATCAGTCATTGCACATATCATCCTCCCATGTATAAGCACCTGTGCACTTTGTTTCTTGTCTGTTGTTGTTTCTTGTTTTTTGTATCTTGTACATATTGTACGTATTCTATTTCTATTCTTACATTAATTTTAATTTTTAATTTGATTTAAAAGTTTAACTCTTGCTGTTTATAATGCATATACACTGTATGTATCTATTCTGTCAAATTCTTTGTATGTCTGACATACCTGACCAATAAAGCTGATTCTGATTCTGAAAATGTGGAAAACTGTCCTTGCTCACATTGCTAACACATCCTTGAAAAATCCCTGGATCCACACCAATACTCGGAGCACCGCCAAAATCTTATCACATATTCAGCGCTGTGGCCAACATATCCTGAAAATTTCATAAAAATTCTTTCAAAACTTATTGTTTTTTGTTTTTTTTTGCTAACAGACAAACAGACAGACAAATGCCAGCAAAACACCCTCCACCATGGACCATATACCATGAGTCCTCAGTTATAGACCGGGGCCTTCATTTACAAACTTACAGAGAGCACCAGGCGTCTATATGAGGGACGGACAACTTCAGTGTCCAAGAGGGTCAAATCAATTACATTCTCAGTGCAAGAGGGCCAAATTGTAGAATTTGAAGGATATACGCTCTACTTTTAGAGTATTTAATGTTATTAATGTATGTTTTCTGAACATTTTTTGTGTTTTAATTTTGACATTTAGTTGTGCAAAGACAGGAGCTTTCCAGAAACTATTGCAGCCAATTATAGCTTCATTGCTGTTTGATTTTTGCTACTTTCAATGTTTTTATGGTCAAGTTTGTGAAATTTTCCTCATTTATCTGCACGATTAGAAATTTTAAGTACACTGGAGGGCCACATTGAGGGAGGAGGAGGGCCGCAGTAATAAAATAGTAATAAAATATGCTAAACTTAATATTTAGATATACTTTATTTCGTATATTTACATTTAACCAGAATGTGTATCTTCATTTTTTATGACACTGTTTTGTTTTTTAAACAGTGCTATTGGTCAACATTTACAGACTTGAGGGGATTTTATAAATTTCAAACAAATTAAAAGCACAAAAAAATTCTAATTTGGACAATGCAATATTTTTCTATTCAACAGTAACAATTTTTATTGGTTCCCCTGAAAAGCAGCTGTTATGTAGTTAAGAGGTTTCAGCCCTACAGCAACATTCTTTTCTTGCTTCATGAAAAAGATGATTGTTACTAAAAGTAATCACATTCAGGGTTTAAAAAACTCTCATTTCAAAGAAGTTTTGAAGAAGTGAAGTTCTAGGTTAGGCTGTGCTTTCTCCTCCTCCTCCTTTTTTTTTTTTTTTTAACTTGTTTTCATTATATCTTTTATATAAAGAACCCTAAAAGCAAAAAATAAAATTTTGGATTTAGAAAAAAATCTTTTTTTGCCTGTTCCTCTTTTCCTCACTCAGAGCTCTTCAGTAGATATTGAGAGAAGACAGCCTAAGCTCCTTCTGTCATTATTTTTTGTCTGAGCTGAAAACTTTCCGCGTCAACAACGGATATGTATTTTGACTCAGAATGACAATAAAAGCCTTAGGAAACACTGAGTGTTCTGGTTGTGTGTTGGATTAGTTATTAGGCTCTGAGTTCATTCCTTTCAGTGTCCTCAGATCAGATTTAAGTCAGCAAAGACGTCTTGCATTAATGTTCAACGTTACAGGGTATGACGACTTAACAGTGAGGTATATCAGACATATTGATGTTAAACTGCAAGTTGCATGGGGGTGGATAAACACATCTATTTTTGATTAAAAACTTTTGGAGGCCTTAGGAGAACAGAGCTTTGGTACAAAATGGCCACCACTGGACGCTACATGGAGCTGCAGCACCGGCTTTTTTAGTTTTTGGATCCTTAAACAGCAACTGAAGTCATACTAACTTAATCAGTAAAGTCACTGATGGAACTTTACATCAAGGATATTTACATATATTTGATGGCAATACTTCACCCTACTCTGCAACCAGGATGAAAATGCAGCCCAGCTGTGGCAGCTGAACTCCAGTGAACCAAAAACAACAACGCATGGGATTAATACTATAATACAGATTAAATGCATTACTTTCTGACCTTAATTTGACTACGTTAAAGCTGACAGTCCAATTTAAATCCAATAGAACCTTTATTGTTGCTCATTACATCTATAAATAAAATTGTCCATCTTGGCTCAAAATTGAATTTGTCTAATATTAAATATAATACGATATTTTGAACTAGAAAAAGGATAAATGGACTCGCTTAGATTTAAGTATTTTCAGCCTCTAGATTTATTTTTTTAATATTTGTGTCATGTAACCTCTTGGCTGCAGCTCTAGATGTCTGCTCTATTTATTCAATCTGGAGGAATACATTTCACTTTACAATTAGCAGCATGATGTATCCTGATGACAGCTCTGTGAATCCAAACATTCAAAACATTAACGTCTGGTCACACTTTCCATCATCTGGCTCATCATGGAGCATTACTGAAATGAGATCCAGGTTGGGTGCTTATATGCAGGCGATTGTGACTGTGAGTGCATGTTGTCCAGGGACACAGGCAGAGAGAAAGAGAAGAGGACAGCGTTTCACAATCCTCAGATAAACTCAATGTGACAAGATGGTTACTTTCTCCCTCTGCTGTGACAGTTAATTCTGGACTAGGAAAAATGTCAAAAATGTTTAGTTGCGCTTGAGCGGACTTAATTACAGAGCCCAGGGCGACTCTGACTCTGGCTGCTAATGGCTTTGACTTGCAGATAAAGCTCCATTTACCAGGACTACGTTTCTTTTTTTTAAGCTACTCATCTAATTTACTTAAAATCAAATATTTTGGCAGCAGCAATTAGATAGTTTGTGTAAAGGTTAGAATATAGCAGGCTGGTTTGCTCAACTGAAATCTACCTGATTCATGCTAAAACTAAATAATATCAGTTCTGACGCCAGTGGGGCTTTGGTTTTAAACAATAACAAAAGATGGATACATGCTGTCTGCTCCGCCCACCTCCACTGCTTATGGCGCTGTTTGTATTAAACCATCAAGAATAGATTACATAAAACAAGTGAAGAAGGTGACCAATCTGGTCTAGGATGCAAACTACTTGCAAAAGATTCTGGTATTGCTTGCAGTAAAAACCCAGAGGAAAACTTTTATTATATTTTGAGAAAATGGCGCACGCTCTGCTGCGACAGCACTTACTGTACCCTAATCTTTTCTAACTCATCATGCAAAATCCATCCATAAAAATGAAAACATATTCTGGTTCAGTAAATATACCTTATGGAGTTTAGTTATGTAGAAAAGTGCAGAGATGGCATCATTTTGTAGGTCAACCCAGGCCTGAAACTTGATACCTCGACAAAAAGCTTTGATTTTTTTAGAGGGTTTTTGAATTATTGCTGATAATAAGGGCTGTGGCAAGGAATATAAGTCAAATATGGTTGTTATTGATTATACCTCTATAAAAACTACCTTTTTCAACTATACAGACTTGAGGACTCTCTTGAATGCGAGATGCTACATCTTTTATATTCAGCAGAGACAAATGCGATGAGGACAGATTTATGATTGGCCCTTGGATCCGTCACTACCTTCAGTTCTTACTGTAGTCCACTTGTCTCTGCCCACCTAACTTCCTTCACCCACACCCAACACAGCTCTGGCTGTGATGGCTGTTCAACATGAGACTGGATCTGCCCAAGATTTCCTAAACAGAGGTGTTTTCTTGCTGCAGTTACTGTAAGCCCACTACAGATGCACCTTCGTGTAGGTTGGTTGGCCCAGTGCTGTGCTCATGATGGATTCATGTTGGGTTTTGTATATATGTATGTGTAAATATGTGTATTTTAAATATGTTCATATGCATATATATGTATCAATAAAATGAAGAGTTTGTCTTCAGCCTGCTCTATTGTAAAGTCTCTTGAGATAACACGTGTTATGAATTGGTGCTATACAAATAAAAATTGATTAATATATCATGATAGGCTTTACAAATGAACTCTAATATATTTTATAAGAGTTTACATAGTTGATCCTTTGTCAACTTCCATCCTTTCTAGGACGTGGTCTTCTGAAAAGCCCTGCCCTACTTAGTAACTGTTAGTTAGATCAGACAAAATCTGTTCTGTCTGGCCTCTCTCCAATTTGTAACAATTGAAAATAACTCTTGTTTTAAAAAAGTTTTATTCATATTTATTACATTTGACCGTTTTCAACATCTGACCTGGGTGAAAGAATAAAGCCATAACTATGGTAGGGGTGAAGAGAACTCAAAATCTACATGAATTTGTCAAAATAGTGAACAATATAACTGGTGATTGATCTTAGTGATGTCACCTAACATTGGCTTTTCATTTTCAAAAAATACTTTAATTGTCTCCACTGAATATTCCTAGAGCACCAAATATCGTCTATATTAAAATGTTTTCTCTTACTTTTTAGTGTGGATTCATTTTCTTTGAGTTTTGAGAAAATTAATGGAACAATTTCACCACAATGCATTAAAATAGACTGCTTCTTTTCCCCACAGGCACTCATATCTGCATCACTATTGTGTCAGACTAACCTGACACAGATGGACCATTCAGTACAAACTAAACAGCAGATAATTCACTAGACCAATCTGGGCAACAGCCCATAGAAAGTTTTTGGGAATGGGCAGAACGCTTTAAAGCAAATCCTGCAGGTAATTGGACGATCGTTCCGTCAATCACTTTCCTGATGGTCAGATAATGTAGTAGGTGGGCATAACTGACGTGGCTTTTGCACAAAACGTAAGCTACTTCTGCTCTGTGTGAGCAGTCACTTCCTGCTGTTGTTGAGATCATAACTCCCACCTCTTCCTGAAGGATGTTGATTTGGCCGTGCCACAAAATCATGTGGACTGGAGCTTGGTACAGCAGCTCTGTCTGATTACAGCCATTGTATCAAGTGCATCCAACTGCTGCCCAAGGCTGCGAACAGCATCAGTTATCCACGGGGTGACATCATGGATATCCCCGGTCCTTGTGTTTAAAGCTTTCACTTTGTCTAACAGGGTAGTGAATTGAGCAATAGCCTGACAATAGCATCTCAAATCTCCTGTCAGAGTCTACAGGCTGTTCATGAAGAGTTAAAAGTGAGAGTACACTACTGATGCAGGAAGAGCTGGAAAAGCTCAAGCAAAGAGGAGACGTAAAACTTGAAGTTTAATAGAAAACTCACTAACTGGTGGTATATGTGTCAGGTGTTTGAATAATGATGGATGTCAGGCATGAAATAAGGGCAGTTTGACTTATCTGCCTGAACAAGCTCACAAAATTAATCAATCAATCAATCTTTATTTATAAAACCCTTTTCATACAAAAAATGTAGCACAAAGTGCTGAAGATTCAAAAACACAAGCAGATATGTGTCAGAGGATACAGAATAAAACAAAAAACCCCACCCACCCTCCCAACCACATTCAACACACCCAACCACACACACGCGCACACACCCACACACACAAGCGCATCCACACAAAAGGACACTAAGCGAAGACTCTTCATAAAAATTGCCATATATGACTGAGGAAACACTGTCTTGAGGAAACACAGGAGCTAAGACTTAAGATAAGATATAATAAAAAAATGAAGCACTAAAAGTTAATTATGATAAAACATGCTAAAAAACAAACAACAAAAGAAAATAAATGAACAGAGGTAATAAAACACACAATAGCAACTCTGAAACTAAAATAGGGTTAAAACACATAAAGCAGAAAAAAAGAGGATAAAAGAAAAATCAGCTAAAAGCCAGACTAAAAAGGTCGGTCTTGAGTTTGCTTTTAAAAACATGAACAGTAGGTGCTGCTCTCAGGTCGTCAGTAGACTGCTCCACAGATGGGGCCGTAATAACGAAAAGAAGCTTCACTTTTACTTGTGCAACTATTAAAAGACCACTAGACCGGAGGGCTATACTGGGCTCATATGGTACAAGCAAATCAAGTAAATAGGAAGAACCAAGACCACTAAGGGATTTAAAAACAAACTAAAAAACTTGAGAAATTAATTCTAAAAGATACAGGTATACAATGCAGAGACTTTTAATTTTTAAAAACACAAAAGTTTCCAATCTTTAATTACTCTTTAAATTTTGGAGCAATAAAATCCAGACATAAACTTCAACAGTCATTTTTTTAATTAGTAATCGAGGTGGAATGTGCAAGGTAAGATGCATGAGAAGCAAAAACCACATGCTTGCAAAATTATCCTCAACACCAGTTTCTTGTTTAACCGTTACCAGCTGACATTTAGACCTTTTGACCACATATAAAACTGTTTTTCGCCCTCTCCTTCTCTCTCTCTCTCTTTGTCTCGATCCTTCCTCTGAGGTCAGTCAACCACAGTGTCAGTGTTTTCAAGCGGCTCTTACATGTCTCTGTGGTTGCATCACTTCCTCCTCACAACAGGTCCCTTCAGCACTCTTGCATCGACACGCAAAAGTCTACAAAACTAGACAACAGCAGCAGCAGCAACAGAGGGCCAAAGCAGAGCCAACCGAGCCGACCCCAGGCCCGGACACCAGGACCCAGAGATGGCCTGTGAAATGAGCTGGAGTTGGGAAAAAAAAGAAAATCACCGGGGGGATATTCCATGCCCCGCTGCCAATTTCGCTATCATAATCAACTTGTGGAAATGATATTATAAGGCCAGTTATTTTTCGCTGACACTCTCAGTGTGCATAGATTTCTGTGGTGCAGAAAGATAAGAGAGCAGATAAGAAAAATGTGGGGGTGGAAATGTGGATCATGCAAAAAAATGAAAAAATGACGAGAGAGAAGAAGTGCTGAATTTTTCCTTATCTGATCTCCAGTGTTCTTGTTTTAATTTGTAAATGAGTTTTATGAGATTGAAGCTTGGCTTTGTTTGATTTAATGCATTAGGAGCATCCATAATTGCTGACATGGTGGAAAACTGATTAAGTGAAAAAGTGAGGAGACAAATGTTTTCACTCATCAGACCATAATGAGGGTTTCACTTAAATCTATAGGCCATATTGATTTAAGCTGCTTTCACCCAGCTTCCACAGACTGCCCTACCATTTTGATAATCTTCCAAATGCGAATACTCTTCATGGATCTAATGTCAGTTATGTTCTAGAAACCACATTTCCAAAAGAGTTGGGACATGATGCAAGATGTGAATAAAAACAGAGGTCATAAATTCTTTTTTAACAAATGTGCAATCAAATACTACACAAAGACCTGATATTTGATTGCCATACTTATTTTTTTTTTTTAAATATACACATGAATTTGGTGTCACCGCAATGTTCCAAAGAAGTTGGGACAGGTGTTTACCATACACATTGTGAACTAATAGCAGCTGGAGACAACAATTGTTCAAGAAATGCTCATCCTGAATTGCTCAAAGTGTAGGGAATGATGGGAAATTGGCAGATCGGGGGCCACATGCAGCCTTACACTTTAATTAATGTGGACCACAAGTCATTTTCAATTGCAGCTAAAGAAGAAAACATGAAGAAGCAATAGATCTTAAGTTTCTTAAATGCTCAGAACAGGTCATCCAGCACCAACAGCCATGTTCAAATCCACTTAAGTCTCCTTTTTTCCCCATTCTGACGCTCAGTGTGAATTTCAGCAGGTTGTCCTGTATGGAGGAGTGAGAGTGCCAAATTACAAAAATAAATGTATAAAGAAAAAGAAAATGAAAGTGGAAATATAAAGACTAATAAACAAAATGAAAATTAATAATGTTGCTTTATAAAGCAGTATTAATCAAAAAATAAATCCATAAAAGAAAAGGAAAATAAAAGTTGAAGTATAAAGTCAAATTAACAAAACAACTTAAAAATAAGAAGAAATGTACCTATAAATAAAATCTAAAAAAAATAATGTGGCTATATAAAGCACTTTAATCAAAAAATAAATCCATAAAAGAAAAGGATAATAAAAGTATAAATACAAGGACAAATACAAAAAAAATAAGAAGAAATGTGCTTATAAATAAAATACAAAAAAATAATGTGGCTATATAAAGCAATATTATTTTTAAAAAAAATCCCTAAAAGTACAGGCTAATAAAAGTATAAATGTAAAGACAAATAAATAAAATAATAAAAAAAATGTGCTTTTATAAAGCACATTAATTTTACGTTGTGATCAGTACATTGCCATTGCTTTTTAGATGCACTTTAGTGTTGCTTTTACTACGCACATTAAATGCTACATTGTCCTTGCTTTAACTGCTTACTTTTTTTATTTTACCGCTTACAATGTCACTTTAAAAGCAAAGGAAATATGCACAGAAAAATGTGCGCAGTACGAATGTCGTTGTGGGCAGGTGCAGGAGGAATCCTGATCGAGGACAAAGGATAAACATGGAGAGACAGCAAGCTGTCATGGCAGCTACACCGACCTGCCGGTGATTGTGTCACTTCATTTTTTTTATTTTAGACATCTATTTTTGTAATTTGGCACTCTCACTACTCCATAGTCCTGACCGTGTGTAGATATTATTTGCATTACCAAGCAGTTTCATGGGTGAACCTAATAGAGTGGCAGGTAAGTACGATGCACAACAGTTCTGGTCATGTCTTTACAGAAGCCCTCTGTCAGAGATGATCAGCTTGCAGCATTTTTCTTTCTTTCTGAATTTTAATTCCTTGAAAGCAACAAATGCTTCTATTTACCTGTTTTAATGATAAGTCATTGTATAAGGCAGTGTCCTTTGCTGATATTACTGTCGATGTAAGGGAAATACTATATTGCCAATATATAAGCTGTAAATATTGGCAAAATTTCAATATCAGTGATGTTATAATCAACTTTTTAGGCCAATATCTGCCAATACCAATATTGTACTGATAATATTGTGTATCTCTACTTTAACATGCAAATAAAATTATGTCCAAAGGTAGGATTGGTGTCTCTGAAGACAGAGTAGCATTAGTGCAGTTGCAGTACAAAGTGTGTTGATATGTCGAATTAGTTAAGTTGGTGCAGGACCTGGTAGTGGTGCGGTGCAACTAGAAATCCAAGCCAATTAGAAAAGCATTGTCACCCACTTCTGTCATCTTGTTTTTGTCTGTTTTGTCTGTTTTTCATTTAGGACACTTGCCATATTTTTAATGTAAATGCAGTTAACTTCTGTAAATACCGTCCCTGCTCCCTCAGTTACTGACATTAAAGTTCTTACACTATAGAAATAGTTGATTGCCTTTGTGTGGTGATGATATTTAGTATATCACTCCTTGTGTGATATTTCCTAATTAATTTAGAGATTTCAGTGCAAAAACTCTACACTTTATACCTTTAAATGAAAAGAATATATAGTTGAGGTTCCTTTCTGACAAGTTGTTTTGAGAATTTGTACCTGAGCATAATTGAAACTATTTTTCTGCTTTGACAGATAATATGAACATACCTGTCACAACATCCCTTACAGGGTGTTGATAAGTCTAATTTTAGTCCTTGTAGAAAACTTGTCAATCAATTTGGCAGTGTGGACAGGTTTCAGACTTGAGCTGTATTTATTATTGTCCGTGGATTCCTTGAACAAACAACACCCAAAAGTCATTATTTCCCTAAAAATCATATCTGATGGTTTAACAAGGGACTCATTAACACCTGTGTTTTTGGAGACTGTTAAATAAGATGAGTATAGATTAGCAGAATGTGTCAGAAGTATTAATTAAAGAAAAACATCTCTTGAATTGATTTTTTTGTTACTAATGTCAGTCTAAAAATATCATAGTGAAATTCCTTAAAAGTTTTCAGTATTGATTTGAGAGGAAGAAAAGGGAGACCTGTGTGCAAGGAGAAAATCTGGATCAATAAATGTCTATTAAGGGCTACTGCAGGAGACCTTTGAAAGTCTATTTATACCCAGGAATAAGCTCCTAACTCTGTGTGTTAAAGAGCGGCCTTTTCTCACTGTAAATCTCCCTGACGTTGCACAGATCTCTTCAGCAGCCCCGGCCAAAATCTCCATTCACAGTACATCTGCCTTTTGGTGTGAATATGGCTGTCAGTCCCTTAAAGAGCCTCACAATGGAAACACACTCATTAGTATTGTGTTGCACTGTGCTTCAGCATCAAGCGCCCACCACCCTTGACTAATTTTCTGTTTGTATCGGGGAAACAAAAGCTCTCCAAATCCCCCTGTGGGCTCGAGCAGAGTGGCTTTACTGCACATCAAACTATGCTAATTACCTTTTGCATGATTAATTGGACCAATTAGAATTAGCAGAGGAAGGGAACGATTCTTGGCAAGGTGCGAGACATTAATTAGTCACAAAAAAAACGTTTATTAGTGCTCAAATTTAATCTCGCAGAACACAATGGGATTAAGAGGGAAAAGACAGTTAATATGTGGCGTGTTCAATCACTCTCGGCTGCAGATGGAATAATGAGTGTCACCGCTCACACACACACATGTACACACACATACGCACAGTCTTTTTCCTCTACTGCTGCTACTGTACTGTAAGAAAACACCCATCTTCATCCATCATACAAAGTGACGCTTGTAACACTAACATTCCCGCTCTGATTGATGAGTCAAAACCATACAAACGACTTACACACAGTAATCCAACACAAGATTTATAGCCCAAAGGCGATGCATTACAAATTTGCAATAACAAAATCACCAACAATAGCAGCATGGCAGCAGCAGAAGCCTCAGCTAATGGTGATTTAGCTGCAGCTATAGGAGGTTTTACCATTACTTAAAGGTAGGTAATTGCCTGGGGCCCCATGCTCTGAGGGGCCTCAGAAAAGATATAGTCAAGATGAGAATTAAACATGAAATATAGGGTACATCAATGATTAAAGATATTTGTAAACTGAATGAACTGCACACTATCAATATTGCACAAATTGGTTGTCACTGTTTGGAAGTTTTTCAGCAAGTATGTACAACTGACAAAAAGCAACCTATGCAAACATTACCAGATTATCCATGCAAGTAAAACCACTGGAAACTGAACTTTTCAGTCAGTTACTGACTGACTGAGCTGAAAAACATAATGTAACATCAAAGACTGCAGGACCTGTTGAGCATTTCTTCCGTTTTCTTTCTGTATTTATGTATTCAGGTTTTGTGCTGCTTACTTGTGATAGACTATAATTATTCTCTGACTGCTGTTCATTCCATTGCCCAACGTCCTTCCATAAAACTTCATGCAAAATAAGATAAGAACGGGTATGATAGGAAAAAGGAATAACTCCTTGTACAGTTAGAGCCTTCAGATATAATTTTATACAGATGTATGGGTGGATGGTGTGACGGATATTGACGCACTTTCCGCTTCAAAGTGCACCACATATTTTCAGTGGGAGACAGGTCTGGACTGCAGACAGGCCGGTCTAGTACCTGCTCTCTTTTACTACGAAGCCACACTGTTGTGGCATGTGCAGAATGTGGCTTAGCATTGTAAGCAGGGGCATCCCTAAAAAAGATGTCGCTTCGATGGCAGCATACTGTTTGTATCTTTCAGCATTAATGGCGCCTTCACAGATGTGCAAGTTACCCATGCCATGGGCACTAACACACTCCAATACCATAACAGGTGCTGGCTCTTGAACTTTGCACTGACAACAATCTGGATGGTGATCCTTTGAAGCCGGGAGGACACAATGTCCATGATTTCCAAAAACAAAAATGTGGACTCATCAGCCCACTTTGTATCAGTCCATCCTAAATGAGCTCAGGCCCAGAGAAGATATGACAAATGGCTTTTGGTTTGCACGGTAGAGTTAACTTGAACTAGTAGATGTAGCAACGAACTGTGTTAACTGACAACAGTTTTCCGAAGTTTTCCTGAGCTCAAGTGGTAATGTCCTTTACAGAACATCTGTTTTTAAAGCAGTGCCAGAGGGATCAAAGGTCACAGGCAGTCAATGTTGATTTTCGGCCTTGCCGCATACGTGCTGAAATTTCTCTGGATTCTCCAAATCTTTTGATGATATTATGGCCGGTAAATGAGGAAATCTCTAAATTCCTTGCAATTGCACTTTGAGAAATGTTGTTCTTAACTGTTGGACTATTTTCTCACTCAGTTGTTCACATAGTGCTGAACCTCGTCCCATCCTTGCTAGTAAACGACTTTACTTTCATTATTTTGTCCAAATATTGCTAACCTACAGCATATGTGAATTTTTGGACAATGCTGTCTTATTTTGGTTTAAAAACATGACCTAAGATCATTAAGACTTAACTTTATAAAAATGTAAAAACAAAAATAAAGCAAATTACAGTTACAAAGATCCTCTTTGAATTTAGGAGGGGCCTGGTGTTGGTCTCTGCCTGGGTATCGTGCCTCACTGTAGCAGCATTAACAATGTAAAGAGTGGAATAAGTTATAATTGCGTCACACGAGTTTGTACAATGTGTGTGTGGCATGTAAAATAACAGCTCCAGGGCCGTTTTTATGTGAAAAACATGCAGGTATTGTAACGGCAGTGAGAAGCGTGCGGGTGTTTTCTCACATTTATGCTATAAAACAACACATGGAGTGGCTTCACACAACACCTAACACAGACCTGCAAAAGATAACTGTATTACTCAAACAAGCACATGAGCTGCATTTCAAAATGAATGGTGTGTAGCGATCAATTCAACATGGTGCAGGGTGGTAGTTAATGGAAAATCATAACAAGAGTTTGCCTTTTGATTTACAAATTATTCAGGATATCCTCTTGGATTGGGCAAATTACAACAAAGTCGAAACATTGTTTAGCTGAATGACAATACCTGATGTGTGCTGAAATTTCCCTCTAATGAAATAACAAATTATTTTTATGACATCAGAATATTAACTTTGATATGATTTATAAAACTCAAACAGTGTTGATAATGTTTGATACCACAGCAGAGACAAAAGTACTAGACAATCAATTTATCCTTAAAATGATTAAAAAGTCTTCCACATACCAACTAAATTATTGTTTTTCCTGTGCTCAATATTATTTACTAATCATTAAGCTTGGCATCCTCTGTTATTTAAATCAACATCAACATATGCTACTGTATATTGATGTAAATCTTATCATCTTACCCCATCTCTCACTGAAGAGATAATAATGAATTCTGAGAAACAGATAAATTGCCCAGCTCTACTCTGCTCACAATTACTTGTCCATCTCTCACCATCTCATTTCAGAGTCACACGCTTTCACAAGGAAACACCCACAGCAATAATAAAAAACTGAGAGTTCTGAGAGGTGAAATATGAAACTTAAAGATATCGCGCTTAAAGCGTTTGCCAAGCCATGAACACAATCTAACAATAAGGCAGCATCACAGGCTGATCAGCAGTTTGAGTGTGGTTTTGTCACTTTTAGAAGGTAAAATTCCCCACCAGAAAAGGTGCTGTGTTGATGCACTTACTGTAAGAGGAAGAAGTTCTAGTAATAGGTAAGTACTTTATTGAAACCCAAGTTCGAGTCCTAATACATCCATCCATCTTAAGTGCAAACTTAAGATTGTGTTGATCTTTTACTGCCAACCAAAACCAGTGTGAACGTTATGACTTGGTCTGAATTTGCCTTTCAATTATTTATATGTTGAAGTACAACCATAAACTTGAGCATTTGATTTAAATATGGAAGAGGATTATGGTCACGAAAATAAATAAAAACTGTAAAGGTTTTATTTTCTTTCCAAGCCTGTGAAATGAGTCAGAATTCTGAGAGTTAAGTCACAGCTCTGACTTCTTTTCTGTTTTGTTTATTCTCTGAGCTTCGAGTCTAATCTCAGAATTCTGACTTTTGTTTCTCAGTCTGACTGAAAAAATGTAATCAATAAAAATATTAGGCGGCCATAATCATCGTCTATATTAGAAGCTGATGTTGCCAAATGGAATAATTGTATGTAGATATATAGATCCAGCCTTGTTAGCTTATGTATAGCTCTAAACTTGAAACGCCATCAACAGTCCAATAGTGGAATGAACTTTCAAGCTACCTTGTCATGGATAGAATTTACAACAAAAGCAAAGGCAGAACCTCAGACTTTACAAAATAATATGGCATTGTCATACGAATTTTGACTTTAAATATTTACACTGTTCTACGATCAAGGGACCATGATAACAGTGGATCTGACTGCATTACCTGTGTTGTTTTTGTTTGTGTGTCAGTGTAATTTTGTGATTTTGCATGAAGTGTTTTCTCTGTTTTAGTTTATTTTATCTTTCTATTTTATTTGCATCTGTTTTGTATCTTTTTGTGGGAAACATGAATTATGAGGTATGAGATTAATGTATGTGTATTCCCCTATTTCTGTTTGTAAAAAAAATAGTAATAAAAATTTGTTCTTGCATGGTTTAAATATGATATTATAGCACTACTAGTGTCACCAACATCAGTCCATCCATCCATCCATCCATCCATCCATCCATCCATCCATCTATCTATGGTTTAATCATCCATCTGTTCATCCATCAAGCCATCCATTTATCCATCTGTATCTTTGTCTTAGTCCAATCATTCATCCATCAATCCACTCATTTATCTGTCCATCATTCATACGACTGTCAATCCATCTTTAAAGCATCCATCTATCAAGCCATCCCTTCATTGATACAGCATTCAGTTCATCCATCTAATTAACCATCCATCTGTCTGTCCATCAAGCCATTCATTCAACAGTTCATCCATTCATTTGTCTGTACATCCATCCATCCGTCTATCTTTCTACTAGGGAGTGCATTAGCAAGAATTTGGTACATATTGTTAAACATGGGTGATTGTGAGATATATCACGATATATTGCAATACGATAAAGTGGGAGATACTTCATTATTTATTATACTAAAAAGTAATTTTGAAAAGTTTTTAATAGTAATAAAAGTTTCTATAAAAAATTGCACCACGAGATATTGTGATATATAATAATAATACTAATAGTAATACTATGATCTTTAGCTAACCAGGTAGGTCAATTGAGAACCAGTTCTCATTTACAATGACAACCTGGCCAAGAGGCAGAGACGAAACAGTAAAGACATGAAGGAAAGCCTAAAAACAGATATTACAGTTATATGATATGTCACACCAACCCTACTGCTGTATCAATGTTTTCTTTCATCCCAACTATTTACCAATCTGTATGTCTGTTTGTCAGTCCATTATCCTTTATCCACCCACTTATCCATCTCTGTAAACCCATCTGTTCATCCATCCATTCAATCCAACAGCTCATCCATCCGATAGTATTCATTCGGCTGGCCATCTGTTCATCCTACTGGTAATCCATTTGTCTGTCCATCCATCCACTATTACACACATTCATGTATCAGTCTATCCATCAAATAATCAAGCATTCTGTTCACTCATCCATCCACTAATCAATTTATTTGTCCATATTTCAATTTATCCATTAACCCTATTTCTCTCATCTCTATCTTTGTCCATTAGTCACATTTTCTGTCCACCTTTTATTAATTAATGACTTATGAATTCTGTCTTTCCATTCATCCATCACTCTGTCTGTCAGGACATTTAAACACCCATCCAACCACCTATTCATCCAACCAATCATTCATCCATCCATCCATACAGCTGTCAGTCTGACTGTCTGCCCGTCCATCTAATACCACCTGCGGTCTCCCCAAAAACACAGGTCCAGTTAAGACATCCAGCAGCGTGGATCTAAATGGTCAAATATTATTCTAAAATAAATCACCGGCAGATCCTTCCAGCAAATCACTTCTAAAATCTCATCCCTTCTATGTTTTATGTGACTTATATGAAAATCTTTTGAGCAGAAGTGATATAGAGGAGCAATAATGTCCAGCACTAATTTAATACCTTATTACCATAAGCCTGGTGCAACGCATGCATAATAAATTGTTGTATCTTTTGCACAGCTCAGGCATATGGTTGGGAGACCGGATTCTCTTCAAACTGCACCAAATTTGCATGATAGGATGTGAGAGTTGGATGGATTTGGGGATTATATGAAACACAGCTTCCATTTCCAGTTCATTGTACTAAGGAGAGGTATCACATTCACACAGATGGTAAGGAACTTGGAAATGCACAGCTTCTTCTGTGAAATACAAAATGTGCACAAGGGACAGAAAAATCACTTCAAAGACCAAATCTTTACTGATTTTTGACTGAAAAAGAAAATGTCTTATTTGTTAGAATCCTGTATTTTTTAAATGGTGTGCTGCTTTCTGCTCAGTGGGAGCTTGTCAATGTTGTCTTCAAATCACATGGTCACAGTCTCATAATGTGTTTATGTGATGGTACAGAGACCCTGCCAGGACAACACGGATGATTTTTAATGCTTAGATTATTCTGGAGGTCAGTCCAGACACATTATCCTCACAGCCAAAACACAATCGAGACAACAGCTTCATAACATAACAGAGAAGCTCTTAATGCCCTGCAGCCACAGTACATAGGTAGTGGATGTCCAATGACAGAAGAGATAATGATGGACTAAGGCAATTTTTTGGGTTGAAATCTGAGAAATGATAGCTTCAGCTTCCTTCGAGGTACTGTTTTCAGATTTGGTTTGCACTTTTTTGGGAGGTCTAAAGTGATGAAATCTTTACCTCATTATTATTATTAACTTATCTGTGCATCAAAGATGTACATACTGTAAGTTCCTTATAATGCTGCTTTACAGAATTTTGCAATGTAACTAAGCATACTGTTCCAAAGTAACTTTTCCAAACCCAGATTAATATAATGGTTTTATCTCCTTAGCTGTGTAGGTGTAGGTGTAGGGCATCCTTTCATATACTAAATAAATGTGCATTGGCTTGTTGAATTATCTTAGCATCTAAGTATGACATTATTTGAGCCTATAGTAATAAAATATGATAAATTAGATCCTCAATATGGAAATTAGCCTCTTTACAGCAGTAAAGGCAAAAAATATAGCAGTAAGAGAATAAAAACCAATAATAATATAAAAAAAAACCAAATAAAAAAATGCACAAAAAAGCAAGATATTACCCAGAGAAAAAATAAAACTGCAAGAACAATATCAAACAAAAAAAATTTAAAGTTCCAAAAATATTTACACAATTGCACACAGGTAAATATCAATATCAATTGATTAGTTGTAACTGGTTTAGTGCTCACAGCAGAGACAGTTACCATTATAACTAAAAGGGCCTAACAATCCATTTAGGTTTGTACTGTATGTATGGGTTGTACACTTTTGAGATATCACCTGCAGAGATATCAGCCTTCTCTCTAGTATAACTGGACTAAATTGCAAAAGTCCTGTGATGCTTAAAGCACCAAAAATACATTTGAAAAATTAAACCAGTGTCTCGTTCTTAAAACCAGGATCTCGTTGCCCAAAATAATCTGCAGACCTTGTATTGAGCAGTTACATGTAGGAACTACTTTTTACCAATAGAAAAATATGTATTTTTGATTTTGGGATCCTGTTTATGCTCAAAATCTTCAAAAAAGGAAATAATTCATTGTTCACTTAAGAGACCTGGCTTAGTTTCCTGAAGTGATTCAATGTAAAAAAAAAAACCTGCAGTATGCGTAATGTATCAGTTATCCGATTACTCGATTAATCGTTAAAATAATCAACAGAGTAATCGATTACAAAAAGAATCCATAGCTGCAGCCCTACTCCATTTGATATTCAAAACATTTACTGTGAACATGAAAGCTAACCTCTCTCCCTCCTGCTGTCAGTTTGAGTAGGGTTGTTTCTTACATCTGACTCAGTTTCAAACCACAAATACCAATGACCAGGTAACACTGATGTGCAGGGATGGAGGATTAGTTAATCAGCAGCGTCTTCTTCAGGTGACACTGACATGTCTCATTTCACCGTAAAAGGTCAGACACTCAACAGTGGAACCAGCTGTGGTCAAATTTAGGGTTTTGTTTTTACTCAGTATCCTGCACCTCTGTGAGAACAAACTGCAGTGCCAGAAATTGTTTTAGTTTTATTGAAACTATAATAGTAACTGAGAAACAACATATGTGTAGTGTAGAATAATGTATATATTATCAAGGAAAATATTAGGATCTATCCCTAAGCCCTTTAGATGAACAAAGATCCATTAATGAGCAAATAAATGTCAACAGGAGGAAATAAAGAAAATGAAGAAGGTTAATTTTTTCCTTTATATACAGAAAAAAATATCTTGTGATGCCATTACATGAATTGCCACAATGTGTTTCAGACATTTTTATCTGCATACTGTCTGTAAATAAGTTTGTATACAATAAACAATAACTTAAAGTCTATCGCTATGTTCACTAAATCTTCACAGTTTTTGTGAAAAATCATGCATTAATATGTACGTGCTTGTGAATGAAACTCTAACACTTCATTAACTTCTACACTTCATTAAATTAAATTTTAACAAATAAGCATGGATGTGTTTTCAGCAGTCAAATATAGAACGAATTATGAACATTTCTGATGGATAAATACATACATCACAAGTTTGTATTTATTGACAAAAAATAAATATACAGATTATCACCATAAAAGCATCTAAATAATTAATTTAGATATGTGTTGTGGCACTAAATAGTTTCTAGCTAATCTATTAATGTTGATCTATTAAAGAAAAAAACTGATGAATTTCCAACTTATATAAAAGCTGAATAATTGACCATCAAAATGATTTATGAAGAAGATGTGGCATTATCTGTGGCAATTTTCACGTTTGAAAATCTTGTATTGTGTTATTATTTCTATTGTGTTTAATAAGCTTGTTGTCTATGTGTCTATTATGTTTTCTTCTCATGTGTTTAAAATCAAACTTTGATTTAATAATTTAGTTGATCATAAGTCTTTTCACACATGCACAACTGAAACTTTAAAGGAAATTTCCCGACAAAAAGTACCTGAAGTTTCCCAAATTGTTGCTCTCACACGCGCCTCACATTAGAATACAGGACGTGAAAAAGACGCCGCTGAACGGATGGATGAAGCAAAAACTCCAACATCATGATGACAATTACTGCCTTTAGATCATGACAACGTGTCTTGCTAGAGTCGATAAAAGAGCAGAGAAAAACATGTTAAATTGGGGAAAACTAGGGCAAAGAAGCAGAGAATGAAGTTGTGTCACTCTGTACATAAAGATCAGACCAGCTGCCCACCCATAGTCTGATATAAACCTTTTTACCCACTCCCGCCTACTGATGGACTCTCCTAAATATCTGCTGCACTATTGTACAGCCGCGCCCTGATATTATGCAGAAATGTTCTTGGGGGGAAATTCTGGGGGAAGTTAGTGTGAAAAAAATTATTGTGAATTTCCTGTGTGCAGCTCAACCTAAACGTTCCTGAAGATAAAACAACCACACGTCTGTGTCACCACACCTCTTATTATTTGAAAAACATATCCATGACTCTAATTTTACCCTAAATAATCTGACCTGTTGACATTTGAAGCAAAATAAATGACAAAAAGTAGATATCAAACTGACAGGAAAGATGGATTAACCAGTTAGGGCTTGTTATTCTCTGCTTTAGAAACAGACTTACTAATAACACAAAACTTAACACCAATGTCTTCATCTATTTAAGGGCATTTTGGAGACGTTACAAAAGAGAAGATGGAAAAATGTTTAAAACAGACATGCCCCTGAAACTCACTGTTGATCTTACTGGTAGACTTGCTTTTCTACAAACCAACAACACACTGCACACTTTCTTGATGATCATGAAATTAAAAAATATATATATAACTAAATGAAGCGTAACCATCTCTTCCTTAACATATAGTTACAAAAAAACAATCTGAAAAATAGAACAAATGATAAATGCTACGTCTGAAATCACAACATGCCTCTACAAAGTGCCATATGCAGTAAGAGTGTCATACTGTGGTGTCAGCATAATCATACCCCACCGTGTACTCACTGTGCCGCACAAAGCATCGGCAAAAGAAACTCCAATGCTAATTCAAATCAGCAAAATATCCCACCATGCATTGCAGATCAAAGTTTAAACAAGCCAAAAGTGACATTTGGCTGCTTTCATACATGACAGACAAACAAAAGGAGCAAACAGTTAAAATCTATGAGACAGAATCACAAAGCAGTCAATAGTTTAGAGAAAGAGAATCATGACAGAAGTTTGGTTTTCTAACGATGATTAGAAATTTTAAGTGTGGGACAAGTTTGTCTAAAATTGTTATGAGTTACATTTTTTTTAAAGTACTCCTTAAAAGTAATGCAATCAATCAAATTATCACATGATATCAAAGTAACTGACTACTTTACCTTTATGTTACTTTTTCCTCTGATGACGATCCATCACATTTTAACAAAGTTGTGTTGAACTTTTTAGTTCACTGAGCATATACCTCAGCACGGTTACGTCCCACCTGAAACAGAGAAACTAAGACACTAAGAGTTACCTTCATAAGAAACTGTGATATTAATGCTGTTTTATATTAAACTAGGAGTCAGTTAAGAGCACAAACCTCTGCCAGGGCATTTCAAACACTGTCAGGTGAGTTTTTGTCAAAAAAATCCTGGACTATTATCTAGATTTGGATCACCATCATTTAGTAAATTCTTCCTTGGCCAACATTCCCTAAAAATGTGATCAAAAATCTGTTGAGAAGTTACTGAGTAATTACCCAAAACGTGGAAAACTGCCCTTTCTTGCAATGTTAACAAATCCATTAAAAAAACCTCCTGGATCTGCTTCTGCATTCAGATCACCTCTGAAATCTAATCAACCGGCCCTTGTTCCATCTCTGACCTATCCTGAAAAGTTCTTAAAATTCTGTTCTTAACTTTTTTGAGCCTTCCTGTTGAAAACTAACAAACACTGACAAAAATATAACTTCCTTGGCAGAGGTAATAATCTCTTGTTTATGTTTCTCATAATTAATATTATGACAGCATCATTTACAGGATATGAAAAACAATACCCAACACTGCAGACATGAGATGATCATCTGAATGAATGAGTAAACAAATAAATGTTTAAAACAAACAAAAAAAAAGCAAAATAATTTTTCTAAAATCACAGATTTTATTTCATTTATCATACCTATTTTCAGTGAAAATGTGGTCAGTAAAGTAAGTTATCAATAAAATGTGATTTGTTACTGATGCCAGGATGTTGTAGCTGCATGCATTTAATGTGCAACAGCAATGACGCATTATCAGCAGCCAGAGTATTTACTTATTTATTCATTTATTTTTAAAGCTGCGCCAGTGATTGAACAATACTGTGTAGTCCAACACATTCAACTCGCTTTTTGGGGAATAAGAGTAAGGGCTAAGTGTGTGTGACTTTGGACACAATCAAAATGTCCTTTTTTTTTAATTTTTATTTTTTTACTTTTTCAAAAATAAAAAAGTTAGATGTACTGACAACTGTTTAAGTAAGGACTTTTATTGTTTTCAAGTTAAATATAAATGTTTGTCAGTAAATGTGTAAAGATAGATGTGTATTCTATCCATACCGGTATATACAATACGGTTTTATGTATACCTGTACTGGTATGTATGCATTTGTACATATTAGTGTATGGCAGGCCAATAAATGTCAGTTTTCTCCCTATGCAGGGCCAAGGTCGCCCATAAAGAGGGATCGAGGGTGAAGCTTTCTGGGGCCCAGAGTCATGAGGGGAGGGGGGGGGCACAAGTAGTTAGCAAAGAAATTAAGCACTCAAGTCAAACAAAAAATACTTAACTTAAGCAAAGCAAAAAATGTAAACATTTATTTTACTGTTGCCTGTTGGAAAATGTGAGACTACTATTTTTAATATTAACATTGTTGGGGGCCTAGGCCTAATCAGACAATTTACTCATGCTATAGGGCCAAAAATCTACCACTGTCTACCAAACCATGTGTACAAGTAAAAAATAACAGACGGGGGTACAGAAAGTCAGAGACAATAGACAAATAGCCAGTACACTGATGAAGATGATATCTCATACTGGCACTCTCGCGTGGCCCCTTTGATAATGTAAACTCACAAAAACCTGGCATGTATGATACAGCGGGTGGAACTTAACTTTTGTCATTAGTGGCCTTGTGTACAAATGTGCTTGAACCAATCCGGGGCCCATTTATAGGGCTTTTCATGTCTGTGGGCTGTCCTGTGCAGGGCTGCTTTTTCGACATCTCCATAAGTTAAGTACTTCCAAACCTGAAGGAGATTCTGTTTTCAATTGTTGCTTTAAATTGATGGTTACTGTGAAACACTGAAGTGAAGTTTGAAGAACAGAACCTCGTCTTCAGTTTATTTTTGTATTTAAAACCATATTCTGAACAGAAAAACAAAGTTTCTGAAGTAAACTGAATATGAAATTCTCAAATCAGCTTGTAGCAGGATACTTACTCTGCAAATATCAGTTCTAAATGTACTTTTTATTATATTTGCCTTTTACTTGAAGCATTGCATAATCCCGTTTTCACCCTTAACAACAAATCACGTTCCACAAGCCCTTTAACTTCATGCCACCTATCATTTTGCATCATAGCCGTTTTATTTCACATTTCTACTTAATGCCTTGGCGAGGATGGGGTTGATCTTTTCACATCTGTCTTAAATTACTACCAGTGAAAGCCACACAGACCCAACAGAATCATCAGATTTCATATTAAACATACAAGTGAATAAGGCCCACATAAAAATGAAGTAAAACCACCATGCAGCATGGTAAATCATGTCAAGCACATCTAAATATTCAGAATTCACTCTAAAATTCAAGGCTGTTTTGCCCTCCTTTTTTTCCACTGAGACTCAACATGCGACTTTCTTTGTGCTCAGCAGCTCAGTGTGTCTCTGTCTTTGTCTGTGTCACTCCGTTTCATGTTTTATAATTGTATACTTCAAGGCCAATGTGGAGCACAAAGCCCTCTAAAATTAGCTTGCCTATGAGTCATCTTTGAAACCATCCCATAAAGGTTACATGATTCTCAACAGCACTAACTGCAATCAGGGTCTGTTTGACTGTGAGGAGGGGGGGTTAAAACCACAGAGGGCTGAGTGCTGCTCGCTCACATGCTCTCAGTCAGACCTCATCACCGTCTGTCAATGGACCCGGAGGACTCGGAGATACACAAGGAAAGGTTTAAAATCAAGGTTTGAGAGTCTGGGAAGAGCTGTGTCAGCACTTTGCAGCAGGTTTATGTAAGATCACCTGGAGAGAGATATTCTGCAGCATATTTGCACCGGTGATTTATGGAGACAGTCTGTTGGTTCACTTATTGACGAGTGAGAAATAAAATAAAAATATTGTTATCATTGTTCCCAGGGTATTAGGCTTTGTTCACATGTAGGCAGGTATTATGAAAATAGGTTTTCATCCTCTGATTTCAAAAATAACCACGCCCACGCATGAGAAGTTATCACGAATATCTTCATCCACATCCAAAAATGCAGACATGCACTGATAAATGTTGTTCAACAGCATGCAACAAAGTCTGTGGCATACAACATGTTTGCAGTTTTTATGCTTCATTTTCAAATCTGTTCCAGCCACTGCTCTGACCGGTGTTATGGTTTAACTTGTGATCATATTAACTGATGTTGCCAGGCGGTTTAAGCAAATACTTCTTCATTCGGATTTCAACCCAAAACACATCTGATGAGCTTGATTGCATCCATATGTTGACAGCATTCATGAATACTCTTGTTATTTCAACTACAGCAACCATGAACACTGGCAGCCATGGGTCTCTAATCAACGTGGTCTCTTAAAAATACAATAGCACTGGATTCGTCATCAGTGTTGTCTGAGGCAGCTTCGTAGTGATGGTGCAACTGAATATATGTAATCATGTAAGAAGTCCAGTTAGCGAGATGAAACAGGATTAGCAACAAAGTTTAGCAACATCCGCTGCAGAACAGTTGAACGTAAACAAAAGTGATAATGTTGCATGTTGTGATGTCAAACAGTAGCTCCATCCTTCAGTGGTTGTGTAGGAGGGGTTTGGGATCTCAACAGAAAGGGGCAAAATAGCAGGATGGTACAGACTGGTGATCTCTATCTTTTAAATATTTTAAACTTATACTTTATTTATAACTATTTTATACTTTACTTACTGCTATCTGTTTGCACTGAAAAAGAAGCTCTCCAATCTCGCACATTCAGTGTAATGACAATGAAGGGCATGTCATTTGCCAATTTTTGACTGTGGAAATGCAGATAACTGCGAATCATGCTTACCCGAAGTAAACAGGTCACCTGGTTGAAATAAACCACATGAAACAGTCAAGGAAATGGAGCTGAAGCAAGATGTACGTTTCCTCACAAACAGCTGCAACAACCCAGATCCTAGACTTATCAGCCATGCCAGTAATTATGCATAACTTACAGCCTTATTAGAGGGAGTATTAACTCCCACCTACCCCCACTTCCTACTTCTATGTGAGGACAAACAGTCATGAACTATTAAAACCAAAATCATTTTTTTTGCATAAGATGAAAATATACTAATTAGGTGTAACATCATGACCACCTGCCTACTGTGTTTGTGCCTCTTTAGCTTCAGTGTAACAAACTGTGATGCACTGTTTCCTGACACCTTTGTATCAGAACCAGCATCACTTCTTCAGCAGTTTTAGCCTGTCTGTGCATCAGTGAGCCAAATCCACCCAGGACCTTGTCACCGGTTTACCACTGCTCCTTCCTTGGACCACTTTTGATAGATATTGACCACTGCAGACAGGTTTTGGAGAAGCTCTGACCCAGTCATCTCAATTTGGACCTTGTCAAACTCACTCAAATCCTTATGAACAACTTTTTATAAGGTTCCTGCAAGGCCAAGACTTTTTCTGCTACCTCAGGATTTCATACGTATCCAACACAGAGCCAATGACACCATACATATCGCAATATGCTTGAATCTTGGACATTGTCAACGCCTAGGGCTGAACGATTTATCGTTTTAAGATCGAAATCACAATTTCAGACAACGCAATCATGTGATCACCAAAGGCGCCATGTTTCGCAGCACTCCTGACTGACCCAGGATCTGTTGTGTCAACTATTTTACACATACTGTTTTACAAATTTGCAGGCAATTTGCATTTACAGAAGTGCTGGTAAGCAGGTCAACAATACAAAGCCTCTGTTTAGGAGTAGAAGTTGGACTATCCCTTAAATAATGAAAACAGATTATTCATCATCAATATCAGATGATCAATAATGTGTTATGTGCTTTTGATCATTGATTTCCTTACTGTTGTCTAGTCTGTAAACATAGTGAATATTGCACTGAAGCCTGATTTGAAGAAAATCATAAATCGAATTGAAATCGCAATATCTGCCAGAGAAATCGCAATTAGATCTTTTCCCAAATTCATTCAGCCCTACCAAAACCTTTAGCAACATTCCTGTCAATTATTGTACTTTTCGGTAAAAATAAAAACAACTTAGGACTTTTACATTTCAGGTCTTAAAAGATCATAGAAGAATTTCAGGAATTAGAAGTTACAAGGTTTGGCTTCTAATGCCAACTTTTGATTTTTTTGTGAATTGCACCATAAATGATGTTACCAAATGTATATTTTACAGATGCTGTCACACCATTTAGCGCAGAATTGATTCTGTAAATCCATATTGACACACGATAAGCAAGGGGTATGTGACAACATATTGCTGTTATTATTTTTTTTTTAGCATAGATCCAGTTGCTGTGGAGAAATTAGATATCCTAAAGTTTAACAATCAGTCCCCTCACCTCACAAATTAATCGATATTTTAGTTGCTGGTGTTAATATTACAATAACCGGTCTCTTTTCATACTTTTGTCTTCCTGCTCAGACCAAACATACTTTTGCCATTATTACTGACATTGTATCAGTAAATCTTTTTCACTTGCTGACGTTGTTTTTCTTTTCTTATTTCTGTGAGCCAATCACAGCCTCAGCTGCTTAACATTTGTCAGTGAACGCTTGAGGTTTCTGCCTGTTAAAAGACCAAAATTTTGCCATTGTTACTTCACTAAATGTTGCAAAGTTCTGGGCTCCTGATGAATTTTTGGTGGGCCCTTTATGGTGGGACATAGTAAAGAGTACAGTGTTGACCTTCCTTTTGTTATAGTGTCTTGAGGTAACATCTGTTGTGATTTATTGAAGTGGGGTACAAGCAAACTCAGAAGACCTTTCTGTGGGTTTTAATTTCTCAGTAGTGTTTTTTCCAAAGGTCAAATGTTATCTGTAGTACTTGGTGGGCGAACATGTTGAAATCAACCACCCACAGCTTATGGCCTACTTACTCTATACTCCTTGAAACCTACACCTGCTCATTCCGGGCACAATAATGTTTTTTCCCTTAAATTTCTGCTGTTTGTTGAGCGGATGTTTAGCATTCAGACTTTTTATGAAGTATTTGTTTCCTTTAGTTTATAACAACATTAAAGGAAGACAAATAAATAAAATAATAACGTTCAGGAACTCCTGTCCTATCATGCAAGGATCAAACGTTAGAAAAGCAAAAACTAAAAATTGGAAATTATCCTATGATAATATGAAATGGAAAAGGCTTTATTTTGTTGGGCTAAATGACTTGTTTTAATGACTCACAAAAAATACCTGTTTTTTTTCCATCAATAACAGTTCAATTTTAAACTAGCAGTCATAATGTTTTGCACCTTCACCTCACTTTCACAGAAATGCTTTAAAAGTTTCATTATTAACACATTAGTGTGTAAAAATAGGAGCTCACTCAGACAAGACAGCATGTCTCCATATTGTGTTTTGCCTTTGATTTGTGTGTTTGTGTTTTTCTGTCTGGAATATATGTTTGCTTATGTTGGGATTATGGATCTGAGCACTTACCGAGTGCCAGTGTCTGTCTCCTCAACGCTGACAAGCAAAACAACTGTCCTATTTAGTTTGGTTTAGTGAATGTTTGTTTAGAGAAAGTGAGAGAAAAGAAAGAATTTAAACACTGAACACCAACTCTGCACTGACGTCAGGCTCTCACAGAACAAACATAATCAGTGTTATCATCAGTAAAAAGACAGTTTGAAGCTTCAATTTTCAACCACTCAAACACTTTTATCATCCCTTGTGTTTTTGCATTTAAACACTATTTAACGCCTTTCTAAAGGTACTGTAACACCTCTGAAGCTCCTGCAACTGTTTGACGCAGTGCTGCTCGTGCTTGCAGTACCTGTGGTTTTTATTTTATTGTTGCTAAAAATGATGTTCTTGCAGCAGAGAGGAATGAGGGGAAAAAGACCCTGCCTGCATGAAGGTAATTCATATGTATTATTCATCTCTGCCTCTTCCATTTATACTTACAGTTGGCTGGAGTTGTATACAGTGAAAAAAGCTGGTGTATACAGAGGCGAAGAGGACGTCTACTGCACTCTTTGGCTTTTGTTACATGTTATGCATTTTTATTTCCATTTAACTTGCTTTTATATCGACAACAGTGATGCTTATGCTTTATGTTTAAGGCTAATTTATGCTTCTTCTCAACCTCTTATATAGACGCATATGTTTTGTAAGGAGAAAGTGTCTCTACCCGTACATTCTGGGTTGGAAATCAACTTTTTCACCTACCTCTGGTGGCTGGCGCAGGCTGTAATCATGTATGACATTATAATCAGGCACACAATATTCATGCACTAGGCTATTCTGCAAGGGGAAATGTTTCAGCTATTAACAAAAATACAGACACAATTCAGTTTGGTGGTAAGAGTCACAATTGCAGTCATGTCCATTGAGGCTAATTTAGCTTTAATTCTACCTCAGCTGAAAATCAAAAGAACCAATGTCTTGTTTCAAAAGTACATAAGGTTATTAAAGAGGAGTCATTAGGTCTTATAGATTGATGCTGAAAAGTGAGTCTCATTTTATAATTGTGTTGTTTGTGTGCAAACCCCTCCCCAATAACCACGCATTACATTAAACTCAAGTCGATGAGACCTGAGCAAACATTTTTTAAGGTTCCATTTCCCGGTGTTTTGACTGTTTACGTCATGTTTTAACCGTCTGTTAAGCAAGGATTTGATTTCATATGAATTAAGAAGTGAAAAATGTCATCTCTCAAATTTCCCCTCCCTTTTGGAAAAACTCAGATCTGACGGGGTGGGGAGGCTATGATAATGAGCTCTGCGCTGCGGGTTTTTTATTTCAAACATCTGAGACATAAAGTTACTACTGCTCAGAACAAACTATTTCGTTATAAATGCACTTTAGCAGCTTCCAAACTGGGTACTTGAATTGAGATAAACTTAGTGAAAATAAGTGTTTACCAATGTACTGGCCTGACATTAGCCAAGCATCACAAGCACAAACCTCTGCCAAGGCATTTCCTCCATTGTCGAATGAGTTATTGTCAAAAATGAGAAAGTCGGCCTTATCTCACACTGTTTACAAATCCCTAAAAACAAATCCTGGATCCACATCCAGATTCAGATCACCACTGCAATCTAATCACATCCCTGCTGTTTTTTTTATTAAATATTATTTATTTTTTGGATTCTAATTCTCATTTTTTAAACTTGGAATTGTATTTTACTGTATTTCTTGCTCATTGTATTTCTTTACTGCTATTAATGTCATATTGTCTTTGTTCTTAACATAGTAAAGGACTATGAATTGCTGCATGTATGAACAGTGGTCTATAAATGAAGCTGACTTGCCTTGCCGCTTGTGCTGTGACCAACATTCCCTGAAAATGTCATCAAAATCTGTTGATAACTTAATAAGTCATTAGTGAAAATGTAGTAAACTGCTATATGTTGTATTTTAACAAACCCTCTAAAAAATCCTAGATTTGCATCCATGTTTGGATCACCACCAAAATCAAACCACTTCTCCCTTGTATCCTACAAACAATCCCTTAAAATTTTATCAAAATACATATATGCCTTTCTGAATTATCTTGTGAGCAAACAGACAAACAGCCCAATGAATGCCAGCAAAAACATCGCCTTTTTGGCGGAGATAATAACAGTGTTTACAGCCACTGCTATGGCTACGAGTCACAGCAGCAGCCCACTTCTTTTAACCATATTAGACTTTAGACAGTTTACAACACATCGTCATACATCAGCAAAATAAAACCCCTCAGATTCACATCATCTGCTGTGTCTGTATGAACTGTAAACAGAGCGTAAGGGTTGAAGGCTCTGTTCATATCCATAAGCATGTTGGAGATAGAGCCTACAAGAGCATATAGTAGGTTTATCAATGTCAAGGGTGATAGATGAAATTCCAATATGCAGATGGTGATAAGAGATTATGATGTTTTCCTCTAAATGGGTTTTGTACTCTTCAAACAGGATGAGTAAAGGGAAACCAACAGGAATGGGTCTGAATAATATGTACCTGCCTAAATGGTATTTGTCCTCTGTTCGTGTTCATATGTGGTGCAGATTAGTCACTTTTGTGGTTATAAAAAGCAACAGAAAATGTCCACTTGTCCTTCTACTTACAAGGAAAAAAGGTTCAAATGTTGGCCCTCGGTCTCTGGGTCTGTCATGGGGGAGGAAGTCATTTTTCTGTGGCACCATTGCTCTCAGATGTGGTCAAACGGCACGGTCTCCTAATGCAGTAAAAAAAGAAACAGGAACACACGTTTTCAGAAAATGAAGTGTTTTTAGAGAAATGACTTGTGGAGGGAGAGTCCCTCATGAAGACCAGTAATGTAAACTTACAGAGAGAGAAAGCAGTGTGGGAGAGGTTTCAAAAAGTCTGAAGATTTTCCATCAGCGGGGACCACCAAAAACAGAGCAGACAGTCAGATAGTGTGAGCATTTATTCTGTGCACCATGCTCAAATCAAACTTTAGTACTCATTAAAACTGCATTGCATCTAAAACTGTGCTCAGATCTGACTCAAATGTTTCAGCAGACAAAATTAAAGCTTTTATGTAAAGTAGGGAAATAACGTCAAAGCCTCAGAAGGTCCAAAATATGAATAAATGTTTGTATATTTTTTGATACAAGTCCTCATTTGATGGAACATCTGGCTGTGTGAACAATATGATCAACACAACGTTGGGGATTTTCAAGCCCTAAAGAGCAGCCTCTTAAGTAATAATGAGAGTGAGAAATGCAGTGCATTTAAGTGAAAATCCTGATTAATTATGTATGATTAGAGGACTCTTAAAAGCTTTTGGGAGAGAAACAGAAAGAAACTACATAAACAGAACATGAAGTCCAGAACGGCTGGATGGAGGCCAGACGTGAAATTGTAAATGAACCTTAAGTATCCAGGTGACTGCAGAATGATGAAGGATATTTCTTCTGCATGGCTGGAGCCTCCCTGACCGTTTGTGCACAGGTCATGTCACACTTTATTAGCAATGTTTGATGTCAATTCTGTGTTGCATATTTAGAATATAGAATCTAAAACATCTGCTTTTGTACCCCTTGGTGAAAAAGATTTTTGTGTTCTTCATTTGAGGTGTGCGATTTTAGTGCATACATGCTGCATTTAATCATTCTAGGAAAAAACACTGATATATCAACTGATAAAATACTGTATTAATCCCCTTAGGGAAATTCTAATAACTGTTAACATCAAAACCATGCATTTTAAAGAAGAATTCATCCATCCATCATCTATACTGACACTGGGCGAGATGCAAGTACATTCTGTACCGGTCACCAGCCAATCACATGGCAACACAGAGAAATAGACAACCATCAATGCCCAAACTCATACCTAAGTGCAATTTAAAATCTACATAATGAGCATGGTTTTGGTCTGTGGGAGGAAACAGGAGTGCCTAGTGATAAGCTATGCAGGCACAGGGGATCATGCAAACTTCACACATTAAGATCCTTGTTGACACAGTCGAACCAGCAACCTTCTACTTGTGAGGGATCCCACTAACCAACTGTGCCACCTTCCCATATTAAGAATTCACCAATTGCAATCAAATAATAGTAATAATAAATAATTATCTTAATACTGCTTGTAAATAAACCTTGTGTATTAGTGACTCTAGAAAAAGAAGATCATGTTTTTATAATTCATTGTGCTAAAAATCAACTTTTGCCCATTATACTAAAAATAACGTGTATCGAGGTTATATCGGGGCTTTTCCTCTTGTTACTGGATAGAAAGGAGGACAGTAGATTGAGTCAGAAAGAGGGCAAGAGAGACCGGTAGACATGCAGCAAAGAGGCCGAGTCCAGATTTGAACCCAAACTGGTGATATAACTCTATACATGGAGCATAGTGGCTAACTTTTCAGCTACTGGAGCCCCACTGCAAAGTTTTCAAGGTGTGACTATTCTGCATACAGTAATGCCTTGCATTTAATTACAGAGTGCATGAAGGAAAAACTGCATCTGAAATTGGAATTAAATTTTAATTCAAGTGGAGTTATGAGGGTTTGTGCTGGAGACAAATGTTTTTTTTAGTTGGGGATACATTTGAATGCTAGATGGGGATAGTAGGTCACAAGAGGTCATTAGTAATGTTCTATAATCAGGTGTTTTTAGGGTCAAAGGTTGACAGGAATTTGGTGTCATAGGTGGTGGGAACTAATGTTATTTACCATGATATGAGCTAGTCATCTTGCATATTTTGCCTTCGACAACAGTAAATTCATTTTCTACCAGTCATTTTTAATAAACAGGAATGTCACCCAGAAGTTACACTTTTGTGTGTGTTTTATTGTTTTTATTGGTGCGTAAAGTCTTCCTGCACTTAAGAATGTGGCTTTAGAATAAGCATGAACTTTGCATGCTGGATAATGCATTCTATTTTGCATTGTGAAATGAATCATGTATAAACTTTCACTTTTTAGTACGAACACACAGCTTTCTCTGATGAAAACATAGGCATGCTAGCTCTCTTTCAGCCACTCCAGTTAAAATGAAGCTGCTTTTATATTAAAACATAGAAACAAATTGACTCTTAGTGACCATCCAGATGCATATTAACAGTCGACAGAGGCTTTATGTTACTAACTCTTCGCAAGTCAACTCTGAGAGCTGAAGGAGCCTTTTGGAGAAGAGGACATGTTTTCAAGGACCTAAACCAGTCCAGTTGCCACTCGGATTAGCATTTGATTTTTTCATAGGACATACTGGCAAGAAACACAGCTGCTGGGGCCTCAAGCTCCAATTTCATCAACATAGCATATTGTAGTGAGCTCGGATAATTGGATAAGTGATTAATAGTTACGAGTAAATTAGATATTTAATATAAGGATTCTCTCATACACAATATGACAATAAATAGCATGTTTACCTTGAAAAATGTATATCTTTAAGTATTTTAGCATTAACATGGGCTCATTGTGGGGTGACATTAGCTTGGTCTGGTTCGCTCCATCATCAGTCTGAATATTGAGGGACTGAGCCCATGCTGGCACATGCTGATGTGTCCCTGGGCAAGACACTTACTTGTGTCAGTGGCGTGTAAATGGGTGTGACCGTGCATGAATGTGTCGGAAATACTGATGGATGACTTACAAAGAAAATTCCCCCATCAGCGAGTGAATGGGTGTGAAGGGTTAGGTGTGACCTGTGGTGTAGAAGCACTTCAAGTTTTCAGAAAGACTAGAAAAGCGCAGTACAAGCTCAAGTCAATTAACAAATCAACATGCGATGGGAGACAGTATGGTGCAGAGTGGAAGTGACACAAGCTGTACTGCTCCAGCCTGCAGCAGCTCTGACAAAATACTCTTTCCATTACAAATGGAAAGACACTGGGCTGCAAATAAACTACATGAATCACAAACACTAACACAAGCCTCCCATTTGGTTCCATGCAAAGGGACCAAAACTTGCAGCCACGCTTCTTACTACAAGCAGTTCATGAGTTGATAAAAAATGTCAATAAATTGTAAACATGTTACAGTCTAAGAGCTGGGTTGTAACAAAGCAAACATCACAAAATCTACCATGAAAACTGTAAAGAACTGGGGAATGAATAACAGATTTTGCTTAAGTAGCCTCTGACATTTGCTTAATTTAGATTCACTTTGAAAAAAACAACCAGAGAAAACTGGACTTACAGTCTGTCCCCAATTTTCCATTTTGCTCAAGACTTCACTTTGATGAGAGCTTTTGCTCAGTGATTTTGCTTTTGCTCTTCAGCTTCAATTATGTTATCATCAAATTCTAATTGCTTTCTTCTTTTACCTGTTTTACACTGTTGTTGTTTTGTCTAGTCATTTTTATTGTCCATCTGTTCTGTTGTTACTGCCTGATGTGAAGCACTTTCTTACCTGTATTAAAGAGTGCTTTTCAAACTAAAGTATATCTTTTAATATAATTTTTAACTTTATGAGACATGAGCATATTTTGTTGTTATTGTTTCTGTAAAAATCATATTAAAGTATTACAGGTTATATTTGAAAGAAGAAAAAATAGGACATACAAGCAAATCACATTTTAATAATTTGTCGATGATAGTATTACTGGACTGGAAAAGTACCTCAAATGATTTCTGTCTTAAGCTCATTATATTAAGCATTAAAAAGTCTATATACTTAGGAGTGCACAATGTTATTGGAAAGATACCAGCATCTGCAGATAACGGCTTTAAAAGTGGATATTTGGTACTGGCAGATATCCAGATTTCTGTAGATATATAAAGCCAAGATGCAGAAAATAAATATCTGCCATACAGATCCCACACGTCAACCGTAATATCAACAGAAAGTATCAATGCTCCACAGTCAGGGCTGTTCACAAGCACAAGCTGCTAGACAGGCAGCCAACTACTAACTCTGTTTCAGCTGACTACTTTTTTCAGTTGTTAATTCAACCCTTCATAGGCCTACTCCTATAAATACTGTATCTTTAAAATTAATTCATTGCTATTTGGCTGAGAAAACACATTTTAATTACTTTTTTAATGTTATTTTTTTACTAGTTAGTATTTTATGCACAACATTTAAAATGTAAAATAATGTCACAGTAGTGATTCAAATGTGCTCCAGGCTCAATAAAATTATGAAAATCTGAAATAATAATAATGAAAAAAAACAAGTTAGCACCACTTTGCGCCTCTGACAGAGGACTGGGTTCCATCCATCAAACATGTTTACGAAGGTGAGTCGCTTTAACTAGTTCAGTTTCATTAGCTAGACCACAGGACCCCATGCAACAGCAGCTGCCTACTTTGGCCCATTTGCTGACTATACAACAAAATCTGCAGAGAAAATTAACACCCTCCGAGTTAACATTAACACTTGTTAAGTGTCTTTATGGTTCCACACCACAAAAAGTTGATTTAACCCTTTTGGGTGAGTTGGAGCTTTAACACTCGTGGAATTGTGAAGACTAATTATCGACTTTGTTTGGAGTTCGTATTTAAAATGTTTGACTTTTGATCAACACTTCTGTGAAGTGTTGGGACTGCACTCAGAGTAAAATGTCTTAAAGATTTGAGTGTTAACTATATGAAGACTGTAAAGTGCAAACATTGCTGTAGTTATCTGCTGCACGTTAGTAGGGAAAATGAGCTAAAATAAAGATACCATGTTTAGGTAGAGCTCATATATTAAAAAAACATTAACCCTGCATGACGTGGGCTTGTGGCATATGCAGCATGGGCAGGATGACTGACTCTACAAATGTCACTCACTGGTTCAGAGTTCAGAGAGTAAAGTTCAGAGTTCAAGATCATACTGTGACACCTATGGATTTGATTTACCGAATCATCACTCTTACTGCTGTTTTTGACACCAGCTCTTTTTAAACTAAGAGTACATTTTCAGGATTTGACTCCATCCAGAGTATAATTAGCTCTGCCCTTGCTGAAATATTGCCAACACCAACATTTTAATTTTTCTTAATTTGCTGTATGCTCCATTTGTTCGTGAAAAGTCCTGCCTGGAGCTTCACCCAATTATCTTTGATTTATAAATCAACAGCATTATTTACATGACAAATAAATGTTTTTCCTTGTTTCATATTTGTTTCTCACACAAATAAACAGTCACAATGACTGGAGCAGGTCAATTTTACTTATTAAGAAACTTAGTATTGTTGACCTAAATGATCAGTGTCGGTATCCACAAGTTCTATCAATAGGGCATATTAGATACTGGCAGTATTGTGCATCCCTATGAATGATACATTAATCTACGATGAAAACTTTATATGATCCTTTAATTTAAAAACAAGCAAAAATAACTTTATTATAGCACACTATGCTACATTTTACAAGAATATGTCCCTCCACCAGTGAAAATAAAATGTATTCAGTCATCAAACAAGCCCATCTCCAGTCTAAATCCATGATGCAGTCACACAGAGCTCTCAGTCTTTTGTTAACAGCTACTTTTTTCTCCAATCAATGCAGGCTGAGAGACCAATTTCTGATCTAGCTCTATACAGCCTTTAGGCATTATATTTTGTTTGACTTCAGTTGATAAGTAACCATTTTAAGTGATGCAGAGCAAACATAAAGAAGATAGCACTGTTTACCAGGTGTATTCTTGGAAGCTTCATGTATGTTTTATCTAAGACTGACTCACTGAGCCGAGGTCGTTTAGAAATATCAATCCAGATGGAAATGGATTTAGACGTGCAGGTCATAAACTCCAGATAACTCCAGCAGACCTGACTTATTCCCTCCCCCCTCCCTCCTTTATTCTCCTCCTTTCTTTCCCCTTTCTGCCTCCCTGTCAGTGGCATCATGCATGTTTTCACCTCCAAAGTGATTGTACCTGATTTATATGACAGGCCTTTAACCCTGCGTGTGCCTGTCCATCAGCATCAGGCAGGAAAAAAAACACCCAAGGGCATGTGTGAGCAGGACCAAATCTGGCTCTCTGTCATTCAGTGTCTGTAACCTCCAACGAGAACGTGCAACAACAAATCACGTTTATTCTTGCACTGTTCGGATGTGAGTCAGAAACACAAGGTGAGAAGTGCTGCGGGTTGTGTACGTCCAAAAATATACTTCCACCTCAGAGCAGCAAGCTCATTGAATTGTTTTTCTCTGGCTAAGTGCAGACATATATGGAAACACAAATCACGCCATACCACTCTGGTCGAACTCTCTGCCTTGTTTGGAAATTAATTTGCAGAGAATATGACCTCAAAGAGAGAATGGGCCAGTAAAAAACATGAATTTTAATGTACTGTACAAGAACACAAGTTACTTAAAGTGAACGTTGTCTCCACCCTCAGTCTGAAGTTTGTGAATGCAAGTTGATGTATTAATGTTACAATAGCCCCATCTAGTAGCCACGGATGACATTGCAAATCAGAATGACAAATGCTTTTTTGGGTTCTAGCTACACCTTTCCCTCATCTATTTAAATACTAACCAAAAAATCATTGAAAGTCTTATTCTGCAGCTGGGGAGAACTGATGTCTTAATACAGAGTTGTGCAACTTTGGTAGCTAGAAGGGCTGCATCCTTTTTTTCATACTGCCAAACGGCCAAATTGTTAAAAATAGAGATACACCAAGTATGAAAATTAGGGCTGATGCAGATGTTTGAAATCATACTTTTAGCAGACACTGATGTTTTTCTTGTGACCTCTTTTTGGTGTAAGTCTCTTGAAATTGCAATCTTTTCTCTCCTGTCTAATCATGAAACAGGTCACAGTTTGTCCAAAAAGTCAATTTTACTGCCCTAAAGAAAAAATCTTTATCTGTGTCAGATATCAGCATAAAATTGGTACAACACAAGAAATAACAGATATCTGTTCACTCCACTTTAATTCGCCGATGGCCATTATTTGCTAAAAGGGATGATATTAACTGATAGTAATGCTGAATGGATGCCTGTGTGCTGATTGTGATACAGCCTTGATTGAACAATTTCTATTGCTTCTACATTAACATAAGGAAATATTTATAAAGCTCTCATTAGAAGTTACAACAGCAAAGTTCGTGTTTTCAAATTCAAATGCAAACTGTTACATGTAACTTAACTAGGAAACACTGAATTATTGCCAATTTGAGCTCCTTCTCTTTGAAATTAATAGAATATCTGATATTTTAAACATAATTTAATCAATTATTTTTCACATTCATCTAATTATCCTTTTTTTAATTTTACAGAAACCATAAAAGCCTAAGTTTACAATTTCTCTCAGAGCACTAAACATATACTAGGGATAAAAAAATATGACAAAATACTTCTATTTCTGTGTTTTCATGTTCAATTTGTGTCAGTAAAAATGTTCTTACTTGTTTCACTGATGAAGTTACAGGCCACAGAAGGCCCCTGGGCCGCCATTGTCCACCCCTTTTTATAATTAACATTATGCCATATCATTATATAGGATGACCAAGAGGACACAGAATCAACTGTTGAAGAAGGTCCTGGAATCAAATTTTAATGTAGATTATTTTCATCTAAACTCTTGCAAAATACTGATAAAAATGTAATCAAATTATTTATCTATTCTTACTATTTATTCTTAAAGTTATTTACATAAAAGTGCAAAATGATTTCACATTTTCTCCTTTAGAAATTAAACCTACTCTTTTAAAAGCATTATTTTTTGACTATCTTTTGAATTAAAAACATTTTTGCATTATTCTAATGACCTTATTAATCATTTTCAGCTTTGAGAAACGTACTCTGGAACTCAAGAATTACAAAAGTTTTGGCTTGACTTGAAAAGCTATGAACTCTTATTAAGAGCAATGTACATAAATTTAGGAAAAAACCTTTTATGAGGCTCAATACATAACCTGATGTAACTTTTGTTTCCAAGTGATATGATATAAGTAACCAAAAAACTTTTTAAAAATGAAAACTTGTACAGTTTGTCCGGGGGAGCCGGAGCCCATTTAACTTATTAAAAAAAGTTTTACATATACATATATATATATATATATATATATATATATATATATATATATATATATACATACACACACACACACACACATATATATATATATATATATATATATATATACACATATATATATATATATATATATATATATATATATATACACACACACATATATATACATATATATATGTATATATTTATATATATATATATATATATATATATAGATATATATATAGATAGATAGAGAGAGAGAGAGAGAGAAAGAGAGAGAGAGAGAGAGAGAGTGAAGTTTACTTCACTTTTATGATATATACCAAACAAGTATCAAATAATCATAAAAACATCAATGACTGACAGAGCAAATGTTTGTCTCTGTTAATAGTATGGCATCATACAAAAAAACCTAACAAAAAAAAAAAAAAAACATTACAGAAAACACCCCATCAAACTAACAAATAAGAACAGTCAGCAAAACATTAAAACAACAAATACAGGGCAAGTAAAGCATCAGAAAAGTTACTGAAATGAATACTGCTGATAAATATTGTAGAAACACCATCAAATGTTAACACTCCCGCACAGCCTCCCCATCACTCTGGCATGTGTTATATAAGCTTTACATTTTAATGTGGGCCAAATTAACAGTATTTTAGGAACTTTTTGTGGCCAACTAAAATCAGGCTGCGGGCCACAGCTGGCCCCTGAGCCATAGTTTGGACATCCTTGCTCTCTAATATGTATATAATTAATAGTTTGGTTGCAGATTTTGCAATTCTAAACAGTCAGGTTTGCATTTTAATGTGTTGTTATCAAATTTGAAAATAAGACGTTTTTATCAAACACTTTAACTTTCGTTATGCATTTTCAGCATTTCGGGGTCTGTAGAGAAGCAAAGAAAGCTTTTCTTGAAGTAAAACTTCAGTTTCCATCCTCCATGGCACCCGGAAACAGATTTGGCGTTGAGGGCTGATCACGTGACTCCTGTGTTTACAGGCATCCGGAGAAACATGGAGGACACCGCTGGCAGTAATCCTCAGTCTCTCGGATTTACAGAAAAATTAAAGTCGTGGCTGTCCTGGTCATGGACTTACGTGTGCTTCATTTGGTTCGGCATGGTGCTAATTATGATCTACGTCCTGTGGAGTCCGCTCAAACTGCAGGAAACTCTTACTTCAGGTGAATTCATGCTCCTGTTAGCTAGCTATTGTTAGCATCCTGAGTGTAGCAGTGGGCAGACGGAGGGCTGACAGTTTGTTATCGGGCTCATTCAGACACTGACAGGGGGCACTATCTGTGCACACTGAGGCTGGCTGATGGACCACACTCACCCACCGACCTGACACAGCAACTTCTAATAATTCCGTGCATTACACGTAAAGAAAACAGTAGTTTATGGTTGTGTGCAGCTCGGGTGTATGAGTTTAAAAGGTGACCGTGTTAACTGGAGACTCAGAGCTGAATGAGTCTGTGGAGTCATGACAACAACAGATGTCAAAGGTGAAAAGTATCGGAATGAATGCCTCTTTGTTTAGTTCTTACAAATATCCAGATATGAATGGGAGGGGTCTGAGATAAACAAAGAAGCATTGGTTAGGACACTTTCAGTCTTCAACAAAGGTTACCATTATGTCAAACAAAGACGCATTAACCCAGAAACCTTTTAAACCAAGACACCTGCTTGTCCTCAGTCTACCAGAGATGATATATTTCACTTCATATCATCTGCTTTTCTAATCCAAAGACTTTGAGGGTTAAAGTGCCTGGTAGGGCTGTGCTGCTTGACTTTACATTGCAAGTTTATTTAGAGGTGCACAACACTATTGGTATTACATAGGTATTTGTAAGTATTGGCCCATAAAGATGAATATTGGTGTCAGGTGATATATAATTTTTTGCCAGTATTTACAGCAGAAATATCAGCCACACATTTCGGTCATATAAACCTCATATCAGCAATAATGTCAGCAAAATTACAGTGTAAAGTAAACACTGTGTGCTCTTGATGGCTAATAAAGGTATCAGTGTGGCCGATAATGAGTTCGAATATATCAGCCAAATCCAATATTATGCATCACCTGTCATTATTCATCAGCAGTAAAGTCTATTAATTTGCTTAAAAAATTGTGTTTCTAAATGCCTCACTTAATATTCATTATGTACAGTCGGAGAGTGGAGTGTGTTGCAGCACTCATCCATAAAAAAGCACAAGTGCAGATCAAAATATGAGCACACAGAGAGTTGAACAGCATTCAAAGCCTTGGATGAATTATATGATGCCTGTCTAATATGCAAGAAGTACTAACATACAAATGTAAAAAAATATATCTAACATATAAGGGTGCATGTTATTATCAGAACAATATTGGTATCAGCACATAATTGCCTGAAGAGTTGCTTATTATCGGCAGATATGAAAATTTCTGCCAATATTCATATCTGATATTTTTTTTCCTACATATCGGCCATATATCACATACATTGGCTTTACTATTTGCTCAATGTACAAATGTACTGTAACTGTTTTATCTCATTATCACTGAATGTCCACTTTTATAAATTCAAAAGGATCATTTTTTTAAAAGATTAAAATTGTTTTCTTGCTTCAGATCAGTTTTTAACACAGGCTTTGAGCTCTTGACAAAAAATATCAGTGCTGGTGATAATAAGTTCAGAAATATTATCATATTTAATATCAGCAAAAACTCAATATATGCATCCTTGCTGAAAAATATAACATACCCAGGTTGCTGTAAAAATACATAGAAGCCGGCTCAAGTGTTTTCATGTGTGAAACATTGATGTGGGTGTGGGTTTCAGCCAGGGTTTGTGGCATGATCATGTTTTGAAATGGTGGCTGGGAGTGTCGGCAGAATGCATATCTAAAAAGACAGGTATTAACATCGAGGGCAGAGCAAACAGCCACAATACAAAACAAACACCCGCAACAGGAATTAATGTAATCCCGACAGAAGGACACTTTCTCCAGGCAGACACATGAAAGCCAAGTGGCTACTTGTAACAGTGCAGTTGTCTCTGTCATTTCTTTATCATTAAATAATTTTGGATATGCATTTGAGTGACACCTCCCGGCCATCGTAACTCTGTCAGAACACTTGATATAAATGTTAATATTCCTGGTTGTTTTATATTAATGAAGACATCTTTGTTTTTCAGCGTCAGTGTTTCTGAATACTCTGACACCAAAGTTCTATGTGGCTCTCACTGGAACCTCCTCTCTAATCTCTGGACTCATCCTTGTGAGTTTTCACTTCAGTTATGTCTGGCATTCTACAAGACATGTTCGGTAGTTTCTCATTGTAAGATCACGTTAGGCTAAAGTCCATTTATTAAACACAGATTGCAAGAAGCTCAGCAAAAGAAGACACACGTTATCAGTGAAAGTCTAGTGTAGAGTAATGCCATTATTAGAAGCAATACTGTTATCTGCAGTAACAGTTTTTAGTTCGTCCTAATTAGGTTGGTCTCGTTGATTAGGATGAATTCATGAATTATTGAACAGGTCAAGGAGTCAGAATTATATTTATTTGGGAGGAATACAGAAAAAAATTCAGGGATGTCTGAAGATGAACTTATTTTGCCAAAGGGAGGCCCGGCAAAGACAAGGTTGTGAACCATCGACAAAGAGGCATGATACTATTAGGCTTAACTGTTGCAGATAAAATGTCACTGGTTTTGTTTTGCTCATGCTCCTCTTTAAAGCAGATTTTAGTCAAAGTGGCACATGAAATTAAATGAAAATTAAAAATACAGTTTAATCACTTCCAAAGTTTTTGAGAATAAGCCTCTGAGATATTTCTTTCTCTCTGCATAAATGTTTTGTGAAGCATGCTGTGTTTTCTCCACAGATATTTGAGTGGTGGTATTTCCGTAAATATGGGACCTCGTTCATTGAACAAGTGTCAGTGAGCCACCTGCGTCCTCTCCTCGGGGGAGTGGAGAGCAGCTCCACGACTGGTCTGTTTGCATCAGTTAATGGAGAGGCAGAGCCGAGGCCCAGTGTTTCAGGTGTGCTTTCAGTAAACACTACAGCTGTAATGTAAGTCATGATCTAAAAGCACTAACACAATGTTCCTTTTGTAGAGTGTAAAGTCTGGAGAAATCCTTTGAATCTGTTCAGAGGAGCAGAATACAACAGGTATGTGCTTCTGACCTGTGAAGGCATTTCATGGTTTCTTAAAACATGATCTATTAAAAAGAGAAGCTGAAACATAATGCTTCGGTGCTACAAGAAAATATGATTCAAAGTGTGAAGTAAAATTCTGCGTCTGTTTTCCCCCCTCAGGTATACCTGGGTAACAGGAAAGGAACCGTTAACATACTACGATATGAACCTGTCAGCTCAAGACCACCAGACCTTCTTCACAGGAGACACTCCACAGTTAAGGCCAGAGGACGCGGGTGAGTTTGACACTTTGAGGACAAATAAACAATTTTCTATCAAACAAGTACAGGAAACAAAAATGTGTTTGAGTGCACAATGAGACACCATGTGGACTTTCTAAATATTCTGAATCAACTGTTATCATCGGTTTTGAGATTTTATCTTGCAGTAAAATATATGACAGGTCTGTGAGGCTTCATCAATAATAAGCTCGAGTTCATCATCTCATTACAGTGATGCAGAAAGCCTGGAGAGAGAGAAATCCTCAAGCCAGGATCAGAGCAGCTTACCAGGCAATAGAAATGAACCATGAGTGAGTCTCACACACCATCACCTGATATACAGTTACTATTAACCTGATCCTTTATCACTGAATGCATATAAAATGAGAATGTTTAATTTTTTTTTTTTTACTTTAAACATTCTAATCTTTATGTTGTTTTTGTGAATGGCCATTCTTCAGTTACTGCTGTCTGGCTTTTGTACTATTTGTTTTTGCCCTGATTGCGTCAAACATGTTTTAATTATTAAATTGTCAAATAAAAAAAATCTTTTTTAAGATTGGAGTTTTGAAAACCTGTGTCCCTTTTGTGTCTGACATATTTGTTTGTGTGTGTGTGCAGATGTGCAGCTGCCTATGTGCTCCTAGCAGAGGAAGAGGCCACAACAATCACAGAAGCAGAACGCCTCTTCAAAAAAGCATTAAGTATAGGTGAGACTTGATCTTAAATGAACATCAGAGGTTTATCTTTTTTTAAATGATTTCTAAAAAAGAGTTCAGGACCTCCTGGAGGATAATAGATACTAAATGAACCATGCCCTGGACTTGCACGAGCTGACTTCAGCTCATGCAGATTAGAGATTGTATGTGACACAATACCAACAATTCAGTTTCAGTTGGTATCCTTGGGTCCATTTTTGCAACAAAATAATTTATTCTGACAGCATTTTTAAGAGATATGGATTTCTCATGTTGTTTCTTCACTATCCTTGAATAGTTGGCTTTTATTTAACAAATCCATGGATGGCTTGCATTAATGTGTTTGCTTTTATATCCTTGATAGTTAATTTGGTACTTTCCTCCTTCTCCAAAGACTTAAATGTGTGTTAGTTCAAGATGGTACTTTGACTTTGGCCAAAGAGTTTATTTTTTATGGAAAATATTTCCTGAAAACTAGTAAGGATAGAAAAGTGTTATTCCATCAATGCATCAGTGTTGGTCCCTTACCTGTGCAAAAACATGACGTGTACAATTGCTTGATGCTTAACAGGACCGGGGCTGTTTCTAACTTTGACTGACATGAGACTGATTATTCATTAAGTCCCTCATATTTTCTGTTAACTTTCCACAGCTGGAAAAGATATAAACTTACTTGTATACATAAAACGCAGACTAGCGATGTGTGCACGCAAGCTGGGCCGGATAAAAGAAGCAGTAAAAATGATGAGAGATGTAAGTTTTAATCTGAAACATTGCTCACAGCGTTCATTTTGTAACATTATTATTCTAATTTTAAATCCAACAGTGATGCTAACAATTTGTTTCTCGATGTGTGAATTGTTGTCTCTTTACAGTTAATGAAGGAGTTTCCCTTATTAGGAATGTTAAACATACATGAAAACCTCTTGGAGGCACTTTTAGAGTTACAGGCATACGCTGATGTACAAGCAGTCCTTGCAAAATATGACGGTAAGACTGAACCTGAGTAACGTCGATTGAACTCCCTACACTCACACAGTTCAAAATCTTTAATATAAATCAAACTGTTTTAATTTTTCTTCCTTTGTAGACATCAGTTTGCCAAAATCAGCCACAATATGCTACACATCAGCACTGCTGAAAGCACGGGCTGTATCAGATAAGTATGTCTCCTTTTAGTTCATACTGTGTTGAATATTTATTGGACATGCATGCCACTCAGCATCGAGATAACAGCCAGCACTAATGACAGCATATTATAACACAGTGAGCAGCATGTAATATGAAGTTTTTGTCTTTTAGGTTTTCTCCAGAAGCCGCGTCGAGGCGAGGGCTCAGCACAGCAGAAATGAATGCTGTGGAGGCCATACACAGAGCTGTCGAGTTTAATCCACACGTGCCAAAGGTAAGACAGCAGACTGTGAGACACAGAACCAGGATTACCTATGACAGAAGATATTATTATGAATATTCTAGTACATAATGCAGCAGCCCTTATACAGGAAAGGCATGTAGAATTAATACACCTTTATCAACACTAAATCAAACACTGGGCCTGAACCTTTTTACCCTTTTCTTTATACTAAGCATTAAATACTGCAAAGTTTGAACAACTGAAGAGAAATGGTAGCCTTATAAATAATAGAAACAACTTAATTTCCCTAGTGGTGCAGCAATTATCTGCTGAGCAAAGAGTTTTGAGTCAAACTGCAGAAAATAGCATGAGTCAATGCATAATGCAAATTGTGACCATGATCAATAATTGTATATTTATTGTGTACACACTCATAAAGCTACAGGTTGACTGCAACTTTTTGTTTCTTAGAGGATTTTTCTTGAAGTTTAATCAATTATTTCATTAAAAATAACATAATACATGATTTAAAATGAATAGTGTAAAATGGACTTTTTTTATTCAGAGATATGAATTAGAACATTATATTTATTTTCAGGCAAGCCTATACATCACTGTAAAAGCACTGAACAATGCATTCATCTGCTGACCACTGAAATATTAGTTATTATTATCAGTGAATTATTAAAGCAATGGGGGGAGGGGGGTTGGTACCCAGGTTTTGACATACATGGCAGCTGCTGCAGTGTATTGCTGGATTTGTAGTATGATTGGGGGAGTGCTATCTAACAGAGGGCCATTAATTATGGACATATAAAATTATCTCACGGGCCATATTTACCCCCGGGCCCAGCGTTAATCATGTCTGGTCTAAGCAAAGCTATATGATAATTCTCCGAGCTCTGACTCTGAAGAGAGGATGTCTGGCACACTGTAAACGCTTTAGCTGTTGCTCTCTTACCAAAGGTGAGCAGCAGATCAAGTCATTTAACCCTAATGGTTACTGGTAACTTCAATTATCTATGGTGGCCTGTTAAATAGGGCAAAGTAGCAGGGCAATAAAGCCCAAACTTAACAACAGACTGCACCATCAAGTTCAAGAAAAAAGCTTTGAGGTTGTCAAAGTCTGATTACATTACAATAATAAACACTAGGGGCATTTTTTCTTTACTGGTCTTTGCAGAAGAATGTGTGTAAGCCTTTTTCTAATCGATTTTATTCATAAAAACCAGTAGAGTTGGTGTTTATTTTACACCCTAATGTCTTGCATTTCATGTGTAGTCACAGGGAGCTTCTTCGGTAGCAGTAGGGGGTACCTGAGGGTCAGGAACCACTGATATAGAATAATAAACTATATCTATATAACTATATCACTATAGTATAGTGATATTTTATATTAATGATATAGAAAAACACTATTGGAATTATTTACTGCATCACATCTTGACACTGAAAAGAAATTTTGACTAAATTTAGGTGCTAATGCAGTTAAATTCAGGACATGAATTTACGGTCTTTCACAGCTCGGTATTAATAATTAAAAAATAAACAAGTTATTTGAATTGCATGTCATTTAAGTCATTGCCTATTGTACAAACTTTAGTCTTTATTTTTATTGCAGGAAGACTTCAGCTTATAATTGTTAACAGTTATTTTTGAAGATAAAGACTTTGGTAACTCTCTGTACATCAGTGCTGTTGCTTGTTAACAATCGTTGGGCTTTTAGAGGAGAAGAGAGGAGGAGCAGGCTATGTGTGTGGCTGTGTCTTAGAGGGGAAAAGGACAGGATGTCTGTGAGCAAACATTGACTGTACACTAGAGAACATACATATTAATATAATATATAATCCAATGTAACCATGAGAAGCTGTTGTATTTATTTAGATATATAAATAAATGGAAATATTCACAGCCAAGGCAGTTTCTTCAGTCAAGTGTTGGTCAGAGTTGTGATCAAGACCAAATTTCTCTTAAAGGTTAAACTCTAATGCAAGGTGTTGTTTCCTGCAGTAGGAGGTTGTGTATTTTACTGTACAGTTAGAACAACCTTTCTATGAGCTTTAACATATTGACTTACCAGCAGGTGTCAGTGTAGGTCTAGTCACAATAATTCTTTTTAAACACAGTTTCTAAGTTGGACACAAAATCATACCTCTGAGCAAAGGGTTCGCTGCTTTATTTCCACTGATGTTTATTATTTTTATGTTACTTTACTTATATCTGCTCATCAACTTGCTACAATGAAAAGGCGAAGAACACAAGGCAGATTAACTTGTAAGTTAAGATAAGTCAAAGTTTATTTATGTATGAATCCCAAACTCTGAACTTGTTTCAGATTTGACTTTTTGCAGAATAAGCACAGATCTAACCGTCCAGGTAGAACTTGACACCATACCTGGATATTTCTGACTCTCAGTTCCCACAGGATTAGATGTCACACATGCACACACAGCCTCTGACGGCCAGTGCAGCAGAGTATTGTCTCAGTTTTGCCTTTGTAGTGTGCTGTTGTTTCATCTCATGGATAGTGAGGCAGAGAAAGAGAATCTGTGTGTGCGCGTGAGTTTGTGTGTGGCAGAAGGGGGACATCAGCCAGCACTTTGATCCAGCCTTTGATTTTAAAGTGAGCGCCCTCATCTTCAATGTCTTTCCAGCTTCACCTTCCCCACTGTGCCCAGAGGCAACTCTCCTCTCATCACCAACCCTCATCTGGTTTCTTATCCTCTCATGTTCCCTCGTCCTGCCTATTGCCTGATAGTGTCAAAGAAAGAGTCTGATGTTTGTCACCACTTGGCTTTACGAACAGGACCTGAAATGGTTTATATTTATTGCACACCTTTCTTAGATGATGATTGGTCGGCTCATCTTTCAGTATCTCACTGCCATCAGAGGGGATTAAAGGAGGGGGGCTGTTGCTTTGTATTGTCTGCTGTCTCTGAATGATGGCTGCACCTGTGGCTGTGGCTTTTTTAGACGCATGCTAAAGCAAGATCTACAAAAAGCTTTCCCCAAAAATCCCTTGAGCCTCATTAGTCCTTTTTTGTAAATAAGAGTACAGTTTCCTCATGTGTGTGAATTCTTTGGCAAGATCTGATTTAACAAAGACTTCAACTTAGAAAACAAAGATGTTAGTGTAAGTTTTTTTCACCCTAAAAGGTGCTTTCAGCAGATGCTAATCAATTCAGATGATTAAATAAACTTAGCAATAATAACTGTCAAAAATGGTTCCAGCTGACCGTTACACAAGATTTAAGGTTTATCTAAATGTCAAAACATTATCACATTCATAAATAGAAGTTAAAGCTCAAGAGTTGACATCAACTGACTGAAATTGCAAGTCTGATCTAATTAACCACCCATAAACAGATAATACTATAAACAACAAAGACAGCTAAACATAACATAGTAATCAGCTGAGAAAAAAGTAAGACATTTTGGCAAATGCAATTGAATCTTTTTGAGGAGGGTCAGATGAAAGGTCCAAAATCAGTTTATTGAAATGTCAAACACACAGCAGACAATTTGATTAGTTTAGCTTAACAAATAGAACTTTTTTTTTAATAATAATCAGTCTGTCATTTTTACAGTTTTAGCTTCATAATTAATGTACAAACAGGGCTGAACGATATATTGTTTTTCCTCAGAAGTTGCAATGTTTCAGAATCAGAAATACTTTATTCATCCCCAAGGGGGAATTCGGTGATTCAGTTTGCATATGCAATAGTCACAGCGCAGGACATGCAGTGTTGGTCATGTGTCTGAAGTGACACAGTAATAAGCAAAGGCTTATTTGTAAATTTAACCCATAAACATACTTGCCTTTACACATTTTCTCCCTCTGTATGTAACTGTCAGCACCAGAAGGAGGATGGGGTGTAGAGCAGAGGGGAAAAAGGGCTTAGCCCTAAGTAGAGGCCTTAAGCATGTTCCCTTATAAATCAAAGTTCATTAAGTCAGTTACATGCAGGACTGAGTGATTTTAGGAAAAGATGTAATTGCGATTTTTCTGGCAGATATTGCGATTTCAATTCGACTCACAATTTTCTTCAAATCAAGCTTCAGTGCAATATTCGCTACATTTACAGTAACATTTACAAACATGACAGAAAATTACATCATACCATCAAACATTAAAAGCTGTTACTCTAAGGCAAGGATGAAAACTAAAGGTAAGAATTGCTTCCAAATGTATTTATTAACGAGAAACATGCATTTACACTCTTTAAAGTCCATGACTAATGGTAGTTATTACAACTGAAGAACTAAAAGAGCATCTTTGACTGTCTTAACTTAAACAAATGTAGTGCAAAAGAGCCTTAGTTATGTTAAGTCAAAAAAGTTAAATAAAATGCACCCCCCCAAAAAAAACCCAAAAAAACCAAAGTTAAATAAGTAAAAATAAGACAAAAAAAATCAACAATTCCAATAAAGGAAAAAAGCCAGCCATGCCAAACCAGCATGTCAACCTTTGATGGTTTTGGACATGAGCACTGACATGTGACAACATCGCCTCGAGCAAATAAGTTGACACAACAAATCCTGGGTCGGTCAGGAGCTCTGCAAAAAATTGCAGCTTTGGTGATCACATGATCACGTTGTCTGATATCATGATTTCAATCAGAAAATGATAAATCGTTCAGCCCTAGTCAAATGCATTATTTTCTACCATTCTAAATACAAATATTCAACAATCAGGCATCACATCATGACCACCTGGCACCCGGACTGCTCTGTGGTTTTACAGCCCGATGCACAACAATCTGTGATGCCCTTGGTATTCTGATACCTTTCTATCACCTTTCTATTGGTGATAATTTAAAATGTAAGAAAGGAGCAACAAATGATCTCTGCACCAAAACTGAATCCATAGAATTACTGTGAACATCTTGAGAGAGATGATGATGGGTCTTTTTTTCGCAGCCTTTTTGTGTAAGTGAACTTTGGTAAGAGTGATTGACTCCACTGTGTGAGAAAGCTGAGGAAGCTGTCAAAGATAATTATGGGTTTAAATTGCTATAGAGTTGCCTTACCAAATACCAGTATGCAACTAAACTGGATCAAACAAAATAGAGTTCATCAAATCGGAGTCTGTGTGTAATTTTTGTTAACTTTCATGCATTGCAGTCATAACATAGCAGTTGGCCATGGCTGCCTAAGTATCAGCCAGTTTGATCCGTAAATCCGGCTAAATCCAAGCTAGGAATAAGTTAAAATGTTTTTTCTAGCTAAACCGATGTGAATGTTGAAATAAAAAAGCTACCTAATGGAGGTTTGCCAATTAAGCCACGTGGATTAATGAAGGAACAATGCCAGGTCAAGCATTAAATGAGTGGGTGTTTTATCAGGCAAGCCAAGAAGATTGTATAGGAATAATTATCATGCTAGACTACATCATGTGAGCTTATTGAAACCACTCCAAAAGCCATACACACAATAAACCCACATCCGCACACATGCTTCTGCGTCAGTGCAGCTTTCCTTCTTAATAACCTCCTTCACATCCCCTCTATTTCCCTTATCTCCTCATCTTGTCCTTCTTCATTTATCCCCCTCCTCCTCTATCTTTTTCTCCATCTATCTGTCCTTTTCAATCAGCTTCTCCACCAAATACTGGTTAAAAAACAGTTTGTTGGATCTTTGACGGCAGATCAAGTGGTTGTTCTGTCCGATTCTGCTGTGAGTTTACATTTACAACCATTTTGCTCCATACAGGCTCGTTTTGAAGCCACTCGGGTGACCCGAACCCATCCACCTTGCTAGTTTGCTCCACTTTAGGAGGCAGTTTCTCATCTCACCCCATTCAAGTTGACATGTTTTCAACTAGATTGCCTGTCAGGGCCTAGAAATGGCGACCTTTGCTTGGTTTACCTTTGAAATTGGCTTTTTGGTTTGTAAATTGAGCCTTGAGTAATAGTCCAGGGTTTGTCCTGAATGAAGATGGATGAGGTTTGATTCAGACAACCAGAAGGGGGTTAAGACTGCGTTTTCTGAATTACTCCACGCCCTCAACAGAGGTTGAAGGAGCTGGTTTGGTGTTTATCTGTATGAAATTCTTAATCTTTGTTTGTATGTTTAACCCCAACACCTGCAAGTCTGCATGTTCTCTCACTGTACACATCCAGTGTTTGTCTGACCCGTACAGAGCAGCTACGAGGCTGATGTCATTGTTGACTGTGTGTCCCATTGTGCGAGGCAAAGTGCCGCAGATTAGAATCAGAAGGCAGCTTATGAGTTATGCTCCTGGCTTATGACTGCCCAGGGATAAAAGGAGAACACATGAAACTCAATCCCTTCATCAAAGAGGCGACAGGGAGTGGAGAAGCCGACCGAAGAACGAGAATGAGGGGAGAGGAGGGGCGGGTTGGCCAGCACAGAGGACTGAGGTGTCACCAGGTCTAATGCTATGGCATGCGTGGAAGGACAGCTGAGCAGCCAGCCTCTCTAAATGGTTAATCTTAAAACACAGAGCTACACAGGTGCCATGAACTAGTTATTCTATTTTATTAAACAGATGAAAAAATAGAAGTTTGCTTCCTAAAAGTACATGTTCACAGTCGCAACAGCATGAACAGTTAGTTGTTTCCATGTTTGGTGGAAGGCTGTCCCTCTCCCAAAGCTAACTGATGCCCCACAATAATAAAAAAACAACAAAAAATATAACTTAGAGAATACACAGATAAAAGCATCAACTGTTCAAACACTTCTTTTCTGCTTCCCATCTGCCACTGTGGGAGGTTAGCTGTGGCTGTAAGTGAACTTCTGTTTTCTTCTTCACAGGATTGATATTGGTTTTAAGATTTGTTTTCAAACCAACAAAAGCAGATGACCTAAGCACACATATTCGGTTGTTCCTTTATGTTCACAAACTACACATTGCAGACAAAGTCCTGTGCACAATATACTGTAAATTACATGCGTAGAATCCTCTTGGAGCTGAAACTTTTTATTAAGGGAACACTCCAACATTTTAGTTGTTTTCGTGTCTTGCATCACTCCTGAGTCCATGGCAAGCAGGTAGACACCATTCTTTCGACTGTGCATCCAGTACCAAGGAAGAGACTGCAAAAGCTTCCCCATTGCTAGTTAGCTTAGCTCAAACACTGGGAGTCAATGGGTATAGCTAGCCTGCCACTGACTACAATCATCATATAAACTCTTCAGCAACTCTAAACGGCCCTGTGTGCTTGTTGTGACTCATTTTTTTACCCCTTTATTTTACGTTATCTTCTACTATTATCTTATTATCTTCTTCTTCAGCTAAACAGAGGCTTTGTTGTATTCACCTACTTCCGTGGTGGTTTTCGCGAGAGATGTGGCGTTCGCAAACGAGTACAGTCTTCTGCACAGTTTTTTTTTTTAAGTGAACGATGGGAACCGATTCGCAGTTCTGAGAGAGCCATTTGTTTGCGAGCCATTATTAAATGCAAATTGCTGCAAACAAAAAAGAAGAAACAAACAGCTCACTCACAACTGCGAATCGGTTCTCATTGTTCATTTAAAAGAGCTGTTCAAAAGGCTTGACTCGTTTGGAAACGCCACATCTCTCGGGAAAACCACAAGTAAGTAAACAAAACTATAATAGTAGACGATAACGTAACATAAAGGGGTAAAAAAACGAGTCACAACAAGCACACTGGACCATTTAGAGTTGCTGAAGAGTTTATCTGATGACTGTACGCAGAGGCAGGCTAACACTACCCACTGACTCCCAGTGTTTGAGCTAAGCTAACTAGCAGTGGGGAAGCTTTTGCAGTCTCTTCCTTGGTACTGGATGCACAGTCGAAAGAATGGTGTCTACCTGCTTCCCATGGACTCAGGAGTGATGCAAGACACGAAAACAACTAAAATGTTGGAGTGTTCCTTTAAAATACTTTATCAAAACATATTACAATGCCTAAAAATAGTTCTGATATTAAAAATGTGTATCTTTTTTTATACACACTGTATAGGAGATATCTGTAGCTTGTCTATCAAGGCCAAATACTAATCAAAAAGTTGGCACAGAACTGTAATATATGGGCATGGCTGATTTGGGGCAGTCTTAAGCCTTGTCCAAATAGAGGTGAAAACATTCTCATTTTTAAAATGTTTTCTGTAAACATGGCGTCATTTCAAGAAATTTGTCTGTCCACCTGAAAAACACCAAAAACACTGAAATACATATGTCAGGCCTGTAAGTGGCGCTGTAATGCTGCCACAGATATACACCAAAACCAGAGGTGAAGACTTGGAGCATGGGCTTACATCATAAGAGATGTCACCAAACACAAGCAAATGTTTTCCACGTAAACTTGCTGCTCACGGTGGTTGTAGAGGAGTACAAGATTTTACTTTAAAAGCCAAAACAAGCTCAGTAGCCTCTGCCGCACAAATGCAACACTGCATTTGGCCATTGTTTCTATTGTTGTCAGGATCAGGCATGCTGTTTAAGGAAAGGTGGGCTAAGAGACCATCATTTCTGAAAATGTGAATATTTGTTGTACACACAGAAATGAAAGCCACACCTTTTGAGATGTATTCACTCTCAGACTCATTTTCAGAAATGTGCGTTTTCCGGGGCTCCCAAAATGCTAGATCTGTGGGGATGAAGCACCCAAACGGTAAAAAATTTTGTGGACGCTCCTAAATTCGTCTCAGTGTGGACGTCCCCTTCAGTGTTTGCAGGAAGGCCATAATCGAAACTCTTCGCTATTTCAGAAATACATGGAAAACTTGGGTGGGAAAGGTGGGTAACATTTCCAACATAGCAACTGCCAGCATCAGTGACCCACTTCAGAAACTGATGAGTTATGTTACTGAGACTATGTTCATATTTCATACAGTCTGTGGATTTCAAATATATAATATTTCAAATATAACTGCTATTAGATGTACAGTTTTTACAAATTAAAGAAAACCAAACTCTAATGTAATGATCTTAAAAGTGTTTCGCCTTCCATCTCGTCATGTGATCCTTTTTTTTTGGTGTTATTAAAAAGGTAAATGTTTGTTATTTTAACAGTTATGGCAGCTGTGTGAAGCTCTACAGCAGGGAAGTCATAGGTTTGCTCTTTGGCTGGCTTGATGCCCGAAGAATAGTGAGATGTTGAACTCCTAAAACAAAGACAGACAGGGTGAGGAGGATGAAGGCGGACAGTCGGATCTTTTGGCTGGAGCTTGAAGAAAATGATTTAAAGAAGTCAGACAGGGTAAAGTGAGAAGGGCAAACAAGCAGCTTCTGGGTGTTTTTAGCTGCAAAGCTTTGGCTGCCAGAATTGAAAGCTGGAGGGCAGGTCAGACTCCCAAAATGACTAAGTAAAACTTAGAGCGATGGGTGAAGCGAAGTGTTTAGACCTGCTGAGTGCTTTTGGACCCATCTGAGCCTTATATGAAGGGTGCAAGGTTTAAGAAGTGCCCAGTAAGGAACAGGCATCAGAGAGGTAGGTGGTCCAGGGAAGCCAAGCATCAAGAGCACAATGTACAGACACACTGATGAACAGAGCTGTGGGACATTAATGAGAAAACAGAAGAAGAGCTGGAGCCTGTGATGATCAGGACAGTGGACAGATGTATTTTTGGGGGGTTTGGGGGGGGGGGGGCTAAACTTTCCTGACAGACTATGTATGCAACTTTTGCAACTGTGAAGAAGTTGTGCAGCTGCTAAGGATGACTAATTGTATTTGATCACTTGCTTTTAAATAATACTGGTACTCTGGGGTGTCGGTGGTGCAGCTGGATAGTGTGCTTGGTCAGTGATCGGGAGGTTGCAGGTTCAAGCCCAGCTCCAGGCGACACATGGCGATGTGTCCTTGGGCAAGACACTTAACCCCAGGTTGCTCCCACTGCTGTGTCAGTGGTGTATAAATGGGCATGAAAGGGCGTGAATGTGTTAGTTGATACTGATGGATAACTAACATAGAAACTCTGAACCATCAGTGAGTGAATGTGAGAGCGAATGGGTGTGAATGGGTAAGTGTGACCTGCGGTGTAAAGCAGCTTTGAGTAGTCAAAAGACTAGAAAAGCACTATATAAGCTCAAGTCCATTTACCATTTACCATTTACTCTGTGCTGCCCTAAGGTCCACAGGTATGGGCAATAATTATTAAAATCTGCCTCACCAACGGTCTTTGTTTGGACTTTTAGCACTACTAAGAGACCACTACCTGAAGACCTGAGGGCTCTCACAAGCTCATATGATAAAGCAAATCAGATAAATAAGCTGGAGCAAGACCAGTATGAGATTTATAAACTTATAAAAGAACCCTACAAAAAATATTTGAAATCTTAATCAACATGAGTAGTTTAACTTCACGGAGATGTGACAGTGAGCTGAGCTGTTTCTGCCTGAATGTGACAAGATGCTGTCAGAGCTGTTACCACTACCTGTGGCCGTGGACATCGTGTCTATTTTGTTAACTGGAGATCTGAACACCCCAAACAGTGTGTTTCCTTTCATTTGAACTGTGTTGACACAAATGCTGCCATGCGTAACATGCTTCCTTTCTTGTATGACACGTCTTTACTGCATGTGCTTTAATTATCATTTTTGCATAGCAACTTGTGGTTGCTGCAGTCCACCATGACCCTCGTCTTAAGTGTTATTTGTAGGGATACACATTTGTAACGATCAGCTGATATCAGCCCTGTTTTCAGACATCAGCCATCAGGAAATAAATATAAGATGAACAGCTATCAGTTTTTGGAAGTTTATTTGTTGTGTCGTATCAGTTCATTGTTGACATCTTGTACCCCTAACCGCTGATTTCGAGAAGATTCTTCATTCAGGGTAGTAAAAATGACCTGTTTGTCAAACTGTGATTTGTTTTCACGATCAAACAGGAGACAAAATACTGGTATGATGGGACAATTACACCAAAAGAGGTAATCAGAACAACTGGTATGGGCTGAACTTCTCATCTCAAACTTTGGCATCACCACTGATTTCACAATCTGTGCAAAACTAGTTATCTGCATCGTGGGTCACAAATGACGTAATGGTACACTTACACAGAAGGTACTTAAGGTATATAAAACTTTTGAGGATGGCAGTATTCTCACTGAAGTTTAATCCTGAAACAATTCCATGTACCTTTGAGGAAGTGAACCAAAACTTAACCAAAACTTGCATGCCTTATTGAATCCACGATTTGGTAAATTTAGAATTGGTTCTTAGTGCTTAAGCCTAGGAGGCCAAATTTGTCAACAAGATTGATGCTAGATTGATTGCCCAGCATTATGTAAAGTGGATCATTTTATATTTTATCTCTTAACATGTGGAGAAAGAAAATCCCAATAGGAGTCAGTGATATCAACCTGGAGCGGTTGCTGATGTTCGCAAAGGGCACAAAATATTTTTCAGCTGCACTTGATAGTTTGGTATCCTAACAGGAACGTAGTCGTTGAATGAAGTATTGGTAAATTTGAACAGGGGTACATCACAGTTATTGTATTTTATCTTAATGTTAACATACATATCTCCTGTAAATCAAACCAGATACCAATCCAGTAAAAAACACTGATAAATACACAAAAAAGTGAAGCAGAAAGCCGTCTGAGTCCTGTTTTTGGGTAAAGGCTCATGTCTTGAGTTAAAGGAGCATGAAGGAGGGCTGGATAAAGACGGACAGAGATGAGCCAGGCTGAAGAGTGTGGGCAGGCTGTGATCATGAGGGCATAAGTGGGGAAAGAGGGTAAGGCAGGGGGAGATGGGTGAAGCAGCACGGTCTGGCTGGTTAGATGGATGGATGGCTTGCTGGCTGGCTGAGCCTGTGACCATGGAGGGGATTAGACGGGATTAGCTGTGGGGTAACCTTCCCAAAGTGTCAGTCTGAGATCCACAGCACTGTGAAGCAGGCCGCCTGGGAATCCAGCCCAGGGGGCCCCAACCCCGCACAGGGGTTTTGTTTAACACAGACCCATGCCACACTGGGCACCACAGATATAAACTACATAGACTGGCAAGTTCATCAAAGCAAATATAAACCCATTAATAACCCAACTGTAAACAACACTAGGCCTCAATAACATATTTGAAGCACAGAAAAGCAGTCTACAGTACAAAACTTATTTACAGATGCTCGTACCCTTTATTTAAGAAAACCTGAACAGTTCTATAGGTCGTAACTCTGGGCTGGAGACCCTGTCAGCACAGTGAACCGACTGACTCGCCGGACAAACTTACACAGTAGGGAAGGAGAGGAGGGGTGAGTGGGGGGATGTTACACATTCATGGAATGAATGTACTGTACTGCTACAATAACACACACACTCACAGAGCTTTGGAAAGCTTTTCCCTCCCACCTTGGACAATTGCAAAATAAGGCTGTCAACAAATACCTCACATGAAGAAAATATGTTTCAAGTCTGCTGGGAGTCCCCCGCTGGGAATTACACAATAGAATAGAATAAGTGAAGTGCTGATGGAGAAACGTGGGGAGCTGAATTAAACTATTAAAGCCGCATTAATCAATTTTTGTCCACAAGGGGGCAGACTTTTTGAAGATGAAATTTCCATAGCAAAATCTGTAGATAAACTTTACTTTATTTGCCCCCTTTCAGACCTCCAACTGCTAAAGAAGTAGCTGATATTTTATATTTATAAATGAACAACATTAGTTGGCTGAACGTTTGATATAGCCCCCTTTGGTAATTTTTGCCAGAATTACTCTTTGGTTAATCTTTTTAAGAATTTATCCATTCATTTCAAAATGTTATTTTATAGGCTTCCTTGCCTTTCTTCTATTGATAAGACAGCACAGAGAGTAGGAAATCATAGCGCATGAAGAGACTGAAATGCAGGTAAGCAGCCACAGGTTGGACTCAAACCTGTGCATACTAATTAAGGGCTACAGCTCCTGCAGACAGAGTATAACCTAACCACTATGCCACTAAGCCTTTTTTAATAGGTCAGACAGGTGAATCAAGTTCAAGACTTTGCCTAAGCTGTAGCACATCCACCAACAGCAAGCAGTAGCCACCCAAGCTCCAGTAAATGGCCACTGCCCTGCAGCCATAATGCACAACAACCCAGACATGAACAAAGCACATGGTGCAAGTAGCTTTGATAGCATCCTGTAGAATTATCACAATCTTGAAATACTTTGATCTAAAAAATAGAGACAATGTTGTACACAGTGAGATTGTAAAACAAAAATTCTTGAAAACTTTTTCAATGACAATTTGTTAAATGTTCCAACAACATAAAGTTTCCCATTCAACAGTATTGAAAATATTGAAGATTGCAAAACAGATCTAGAACCAAAATTTTTTAATAAAGTGCTGCAAACTGTTAATTCACAAAACAGGAAAAAGTTACTTAAACTTCACTGGTAAGTCAGTTTTTGTTATTTAAACTTTATGTCATTATCATGTTTTTTTTTTTTACTTCATTTTAACACAATAAATAGATGTAACAACTGGTCTGAATTATTTTTAATATATGATGAAAAGTTTTTTAGAGAAAAACAAAATTCAAGACAAGCATTTATGACAAAGAATATGTTTGTTTACAAAACAGGGCAACTTATAAGACTTTAGCACTAATGGGTCAGTATCTTTTCCTGGCATTTCCACACATTTTGTTGCACTGCAGGTTGTCAATGAAAAAAAAAGTTAAAACATTATTTAGTAATCTATTTTGTGGTTTTTGTCATGGTATCAAAACAGGTATCAAATATCAAATTTCTTTACTGGTATTGTATCAGCGTTTACAATTCTGGTAATGGGACAACCTTGGTACATATTCTGTGTCACATTAAACATATGTATAACAACTGCACCAAAGTTATTCCTAACAATATTCAGCACCCGTGTGTGGATGCTGACCTGCAAGGACAAATGAGGGCCAGCTGTGCTAGCACTGCTGTTGTTAGCCACACCAAACCATCTTCACACTGTTACCTTTGATGCTGTTATCTAGTGTTACATATATCTGCAGCGAAATTTTGACTTTGTCGGACTATATAAATAGCTTCACAGTAGTCAGCAAAATGCTGTCAGAATGTAATAAACAAATAAACACATAAATAAGGCTAACCAATTGTGAAATATTTTTCTGAATACTATATTGCGCTATAATGCTGCGTCAGCTCTTGTCATTTTAGAAAGAGGCTGGCTAAAAAAAAAAAAAAAAAAATAGTCCAGAGTGAAAAAAATGCTTTTTGTGTTCACATGACCCTGAACATTTAAAGAATTTTTCATTTTCAATTATTTAAAATAAAACCCAGTGTAATCAGGGGTCAACCTTGCATATCTTCTTAAACTAATGACTGCATATCATCATATTTCTGGACCGTCTAGAGTGCACCCAGACTCTTCATCAAGCTTCATAGTCCTGTTGTGCAGACTTACCAAAGGTCTCGTGTCTCTTCCTGTGTGCAGTACTTGTTGGAGATGAAGAGCCTGATCCTGCCTCCAGAGCACATCTTAAAGAGAGGTGACAGCGAGGCAGTGGCGTACGCTTTCTTCCACCTGCAGCACTGGAAGAGGGCAGAGGGAGCCTTAAATTTACTACACTGCACATGGGAGGGCAGTATGTATCAGTGTTCATGTTTTATTCTGTTTGTTGTACCTTGTACTCACAGTAAACCAAATAACTTGATTTAGGATACTTCAACATTTTTATGGCCATGGTTGACATTTTCAATCAGTTCTTGCAAAGTGCAGAGCCATTCAAAAGACCGGTTTCTCTTTTGTGTGCTGCTCAGCTTTGCTTCAAACATCATAAAATACTCTTGAGATTATACGACAGTGAGGTCATGATTCCAGAGAAGCACATGGAGATTGTTAGTGTAATATCTTCTGTTGATTTTAGTATCTTGTCACTCTGTTTAATATATTTCAACTGAGATACTTGCTGGAAACTGGGTATTATTTAAACCAGCCTCTTCTAGATAAAGTAAAAAAAAACAATTACGTTTTCAGAATAGTTTTGCACTGTTCAGACTCATATTTGGTGTGTTGTTTACTTTATTTCCTCTTCGTCTGCCTTTTCAGCCTTCAGGATAATTCCCTACCCACTAGAGAAGGGTCATTTGTTTTACCCCTACCCTGGGTGCACAGAAACAGCAGACAGAGAGCTACTGCCCTGTAAGTACATCAGCTCAAGTCATCATGCTGTCACTAATGCACAATACTGCTCCTTAGATTGCTGTGTAGTATGTAGGCATCTGATAATTTAGCATGGTGACACTCCTGTTCATCTACATTGATTATGTGTAACACTTTTTATTTTTCTGCAGCATTTCACGAGGTGTCTGTGTACCCAAAGAAAGAGCTCCCCTTCTTCATCCTCTTCACAGCAGGCCTTTGCTCCTTCACTGCCATGCTGGCCATGCTCACACATCAGTTCCCAGAGCTCATGGGTGTCTTTGCCAAAGCAGTAAGTGCTCCAGTTCTCACAATATAACTATTTCAAACTTTGGCACAAATGAAGAAGGGGATTGATTTTATAGTTTGCTATTATACATTTGGCTTAACAGTTTTTTTCCTTATTAATTTATTCATGATTCTTGAAGTTCTGTGTTAAAAAGCAGGCTTACTGGGGTTTTCTGTGTCAACAACATCAAACACATGGCTCTCTGCTGTGTTAATGAGTGCTCAGCGTGCTGCTTGTGTTCCCACCTTCATTTGAAATCACAGTTACTGATATTGCACTTTTGGAGTTATTCTGTGTATATTTAATCACACTTTAGTCCACTTCTGTCTCCTGTATGCAATGACTATTTCCTCAATGTTGTTTTCGCTGGTGCCAACCTCTTCTGGCATGGTATCAGTGTTTTGCATGGCATGTAGGACTGGGCCGAAGGCATAAATAGAGTGTCATAAAGTATAAAGACAAATCATTTGAAAAAACTAGCTGGAACCAGTTCTCAATTGCAGACAGTAACCAGTTGTCATCTGAGAATCAATACTACAAAAATAGATTAAATATTAAATAAATACCTCTTTTGATTCCACTGAAAATAAATAAAACAGCAATCCAAAGTGTACAATACTGGGTGATATATACATTCTTTCAAAAAATCTTTAATTTCTAGTATTTTTGTGCAATTTGGACAGTGTGTCAAATAGAAATGGGAATAAAAAAACAGTTAAAGATCTGTAAGAAGAAGCTCAAGGAATCTATACTATTTGGCTTTACACTTAACAATTACCATTACTATTATCAGTTCCTGCCTTGCTAACAAAAAACGTCAAGTTCTCATCAGAGGAATAAAGCAGAAATGACAACTAAGAAGACAAACATGATCACAGCAGACAAGAAACACAAGTGGTCAAAATTGTGGCTCGGTGTCAATGTCCAGGGTGGAAACACTGCCTCTTGTGGAAGCATTGTTCAGTGCAGAACAGCATTAGATATCAGAAGTGCCGTGTGTTTGGCATTGTTGATCCTGAAAACCAGTGTTGGTCAAAATTTGTCCACATAGAAATTAACAGGAATCAATGAGAGTATCAAAAAAGAATAGAACCGACAAGCAATATCAATTATGGCATTTGTATCAATAAAATTGTATTAAATCCCATCCCTAGAGTCAAAGTTTGCCTTGATATAATAAACTGATAAATCATCTTCAATTCACCTGTCTCATCAAGTAAATACAGCTTTTTAAGATGGTTTTTTTTATATACCACTGATCAATGATGGGGAAATAAGATGCACTTATTCTATTCTAAGAACAAAATTTAATGGCAAAGTAGATGCTGATAAAATTCATAGGTCAGTGATTTATTTGCTAAATTACCTTGTCTTTTTTATCTGTGCACAAACATGGCTTTAATGGAGAGGAGTTTGCTTACAGGAGATCTAACTCACATACAGACACTCTCTTCTAAGTGCAGCATAAGCAAACAGTGACAGGACTTTCAGCATCACATAATGGCTGAAGTCATTGCAACAGCACTCTGTTCTAAAATCTTGTAAAATTTGTGTTTAAACTTAATGGGAGTAAGTGAACCAAACAACCTGACTCCAAAATCTTGTCTGTAGTCAGAAAGCATAGGAAATTTATTAGTCAGCACATGGGACTGAAGAACAACAATGGAGGACCTGCAGCACTCTGTGGAGAATTGTTTCGTGCTTCTTATTTCTGTTAACAGCAACAGAGGTGAACAAATCACTCTAAATCCATGTCATATTTGAACATGGTGTGGCATGTTTTTTCGTTTAAACTGCTAACCCAGGGAAATTGATGATTTTGTGGCCAATCAACAGACTTTAGCACTTTTAGCTCTACCCCTTAGGGTCGGTTTAATTTGGTAAGATCAGCACCCCTCCAGGGAGGTGGGATAGCGCTGGTCTTTTGGTACCTTTTCTCCTAATTTGACAGTGGAAACACTTGTAATTGTGTACCGCAATTATGCACCTCCGGTCTCTGTCCTTACATGCTCAAACTTTACATTTACAGCCATTAACAAACAAAAGCAAAGAAAAAGATTTGTAAAGCAGACGTCTTATCAGGGCATCAGTATTTGGAGTTTTTGAGAAGAGGCCATGTTAAGCATCTATCTTTAAAAAATAATCTTTGACATTTGAAATAACAGGTATTATTTCATGTTGAAATGAATTTGACAGAATTCACATTGACACTCTTGGCAAGTGAATTAACTGCATATATTAATGTAATGTCAAACAGAATAAAAGTAGATTCATATTTTCCATTTTTAACACCACAGAAGCTCACCAAATGTGTTAATCAGTATGCAGTGATGATGACTTCAATTCTGTTTGATATTTTTATATCTTTATGTAAATGTATGTTATTACATCTTTTGTAATAACATACAGTCTTTTGACCCCTCCAGAAATTTCTGGCTACCATCACTGTCAGTAACACTGGAGGCTCATGGGAATCGTAGGCCTATTAAGTCTCTGTTTCCAGCCAACTCAAACTGTTGTCCAAGTAAAGCTATCACTGACCACATCTGATTAATTTAAGCTTATCCTCACAGCCAACACTACTGACAGGTCAAGAGATTCAGAATTTTTACACATGAGTGTGGCCTTTTTTTAACTGTTTATGTTTCGTAGAAGTGTTGTTGTCCGTTTTTAGCCAGTTTGGCACACGTCTAACTTCGGCTAATTCTTTGTTTATGGTCACTTTGTTTATTAGGGCTTGCTCAGCAAAGACTCGTAGCAAAAACAAGGCCGCACAGAACATTTGGTGCTCTTCCCTTTGTTATGGGAAAGATTGAGTGCAGATAGGATTTTAACAGCAGCTCCAGCGAGCCTGGTTTGTGTAATGCTCAGATTGAGAGCATGAAAACTATGGAGAGAGGAACACAGAGGTCCTCTCTGCCTCTTGAGGAAAAACAGACTTCTCTGAATCTGCTACACTTTAACAGAAGACACAAGCAAGCAGAGACGGTGGTGACTAGCATGGCAGGTCTCTTTCTTTTTTATTTATTGATAGCAGACATGTAAGGCTGGGAGCTGAATATGTTTCATGTATTAAATGGGATTAGAGGAGTACTTGATTTGCTCTTGTCTGGCCTGGCTGATCATCCACTTATGAAACTATAAAAGTGTCAAGTGTATCAAGCACACCTTGAGTAGCTTCAGAAAGAAACCATATTTTAATATTTCAGAGAGAAGTTCACTGATACAAGCTCATTTAAATCACCAACACATGCTTTCATGTACACAAACCTAATTTATGGTACATGATGGAGCTTCATTATTAAAATGTAAAAAGATTTATGTTTTAATGGTTTTTCTAAAAAAAAAAAAAAAAAAAGGGTTGAGCTGCACCAGCTGGATTCAAGTGTTATGGAATATTGAGCTTTAACCAACAGTAGAAATAAAAAATAATAATAATTTTCTTATCATATTAAAAAATATCATCTTTTTAAATGTGTGACTTTTTTCTTAATATAGCACTGTCTGACTGCAAGCTAATGGGGGGTGTAAAAGTTGAAAAGTACAAAGTTCTTTGATAGATCAGCAAAATGATTGTTTGTAATCCAAACAGAGTGATCCTATTTGTTATTACTTGAGACTGATGAGGGTGGTCAAACAAAACTTCACACCAGAATGACTATGCCCCCATTTGGGTGGAAACAAGTCTTGTGAACATAATTAGAGGAGATTAGAGAGCACAGATAGCCACACAATAAATGTTATTATTGTAGCTAAACGTCACACCCTAAACATCAGCTTCAACTCAGAGGCTAAGGCTGTCATGTGATTATTAAACGAAGTACTACAAACATCTCTGGGGCTTTATGTCTTTTTATTCTGTAAAATTATATTATGATTTTATTTATAATGCACTTTACATTTGAAAACAAATCTCAAAGTGCTACAGATATAAAAACAGAAGAAGGAAATTCTTGTTGGTCAAAGTTATCTTGAAATTTAACACCGGAATTGAACCAAGGAAAATGACGTTTAAATTTCAGATCAAATTCAGGTAAGAAGGTATAAATTCTCCCATTACGAGTGTAATTAATTATTTTGTGGTCCCAAGATGGGTTTGACAGTCCAGTTAGAAGGAGAGAGTCTAAACTCATGAGTACCCAAGAGATGCAGAGTACTTGATTTTTACTAATACCTCAAATGTACTTTCTTTCTTAAATTAAGATTTATTCCCCTAACCAAACAACAAGTTTACAAAATCTCCACAAACTTAATATCAGGTTGTAACAGCCGTTATATTGTAAGGAAATGTCCATATCTTCTGATTAACTTCAGGTCTTACCTGCTCACTGTCCTGTAAATGATGTTGATATCGTACATTTCTAACGTAGATCCTTTGTTTTATTTTGTGTTACAAAGCTGATCTCTGTTCAGAAAAGTTTAAGTTTTTTATGTTTACTTCCCTGTCCTTTGAATTAAGGCTCTTAATGGTCATTAAACAGTCTGATTTTGTTATTAAAAGCTTTTAAATCACTAAAAAAAGTTTTTCCATTTACCACCATCTGTGCAAATGCAAAGTTCGAAGAGTGCGTTCAGGTCATTATTGTTAGGACGAAGTACACAGATGGGCTGCTCTCATCAAAACTAAGAATAATCATTTGTGGAGTTAAATGATTTATATCAATGACCAAAAAACGTGAAATATAATATACACGTTGATTTTACAATTCATATTTGTAAATGCAAACACTCCTATAATTTTGTTTTTATTTTTTCTTTAATTCATGCATCATTATTAATTTAAATAGATGAAGTTCATTCTGGATGTGATATGAGGCTTGCTGTTTGCTATGTTTGACTTTGTTATTAAAAGGGTTTCCTTTTTGCCATTAGCCTATTTAAAGACTAAGGAAGACAAAACAGGATGATGGATTGAGTGTTTAAAAAGTACGCTGACATGTAAATCATGGCTTTTATAAAGTTTATCCACCAGATCAGATAAGTATGTTGAACTGTCAGCATTGTTTCTAAAACAAACTATTAAAAATGAATCGACTCAGATAATGCTGCATCAGCTTTCTCAGCTCTGTATTCGAGGAAGTTTCTGGATTACATGTATGTTAAAGTTCAGCTGTTGACCACCCGACTGCAATTACATACAGTTACAAGTGCCTTGAATTATGGCCAGATCATATTAATTGAAAAATATGTAAAAAAAAAAAAAACAAAACAATTTATACTTAAAAATCGCTTTGAAAAAAAAAGGAGGGAAGATGAGTATCGGCCAAAATGCTTTACGATGGAATAAAGAGATTGATGTTAAACTGTGGGTGAAGTTACTGGAGTGTTTTGCATTGACATCTTCTACAAACAGGTGAGAAACGTGTTTTTAACTGAACACTTATCCTGCTTTTCCTCTCTTTCAGTTCTTCAGCACACTCTTTGCACCCCTGGGTTTCTTTGCAGACAAGATGGAAAGCTTCATGCCGTCCAGTTTTTGGCACCAGCTGACTCGGATCTGACCCCATACCGCACACACACTTACACATACATACACACACCGATACCACTCCAAACCCTCGGACAAAAAGTGTTTGTTCTCCTGTCTTCAGCATTACTGTCCACTCGCTGCATTGTTACTGATTATGTTGGCTGAGGTTGTATCAACACAGCAATACCACTCTTAAGATGCTCTCCCACACTGCTTGAGCTGCCAGTGTTTTTCCACGACCACGTTAAGTGAATAACATTTGCAACCATTTCACAGGGTCATTCATTTGCTCTTGTGAAGGAATTGGGCAATTTGAAGTTTTGGAGTATTCCACAAAGTTTCTCTTTGAACCAGAACCAAAAGACGCACTGAAGTCAGGAATAATGTTTTTAACTAGTGGTCTGGATCCTCTAAATGTGGTTCAGTCGGATCAATTTATTTTTCCACATGGAGAGTTTTGAACTGGTATAATCTGTTCCCTCTGCTACTGTTTTTAAATGCATTAAAACTTCCAATTTTATTCTTCTGGGTGAATTTTTCATGTCCTATATCAACCCTAAATGCCTCACAGACACGCACTAAAGCAAATATAAAAGTCTGTAACATCTCCTTAAAACCAGAGCTCTGATTTACAGCCTCCAAGTGCCTGCAGTGTATACAACGCCTCTGCGGTTCAACAGTTGTTACCATGGCATGACACCTCAGCACTATATCACTGGAGCAACCAACGCCCCCTCAATGACAGCAAAGCAAACGGGATCATCTGTGGTCACAGTTTGGCCTCTCATAATTCAATTCTGATAATGGCATTGTTATTAGTCAGTGGGTTAGTCCCTTCCAAGATTAATATGTAAAGGCTCACACTAACAGATCAATTAGCACTTAAAGGAGCAGTACAAAAGATTACAGTGGTCCCAAATGCCTTTTAAAGAAGCTTTTGAGGGGAATTGGGAATAATGTAAAAAATGGCATTGCTCTGTCTTTGATTGGATTAATTAATGGCAACTGTTATTTCCTATATACTACAGTATCAGGTTTACTTTAAACTTTTCTATCCCTGAAAAAGGACTTACTCATACTGTTATAACAAGGGCTGTCAGCGTTCAATCATTTTATCACAATGAAGTTAAGGTAAAAAAATCAAATAATTCATCTTTTTATTGCATTGATCCCTGACTACTGTGTTTTGGCTACACTGTAGTGCAGCAGCTTCGTTCTACTTGTCTTACATCATGTCTAACAGTGGACTCATTTACTTTCAATCTACCAGTAGGCCCTCGTTTTCTTTTAAAATAAAAGCATTTTTTCTCCAAGCAGGAATTAAAGTACTCTTGACCACACTGAGGTAAAACATACAAACTAAAAGCATAACACTCAACAGTTTCAAGTTTTATTACATAACTGTTAACATTAACTGGGTCACTTTCACGGAGAAAGCAACTAAATCAGAACAACTGGAAAGTGCAATTACTAACACTTTAGCTGGCCATCACTGAACTTCACCGGGTTTTTTGTTTGTGTACTCCAAGACACTTTTAAATGTAGAAGTTTTACATCATGAACTTTACAGAATAAACACCTAGAGGCTTTCTTTCTTTTAGCTCTATGTCATGATTTCAACTCACACTGATGTACCAGAGCAGCACTAATTTAAATAATACATCTAAAAACCAAGATTATTAATATATTTATTTGTAACATTTTATTTCCTAAACATATAAACTGGTATGAATTGCTTCACATCATCAATATGATCTTTAAAAAAATGTAACTGCAAAGTATTACAGTTTCAAACATGCAACAAAAACTGTGGTTAACCATAAAAATGTTACGTTACTAATGATTTTTAAGTAGTATCCTTTGACAGCCCCGGTTATAATCTGTATAAAACTAAAGTGTCGGAATAGAAAATCTAAATAACAAATATGTATCATGAACCAACTGTCCATGAATAACCCGAGCCTACTTAACAACAAGCACATCACTATGTAAAAAGGATAATGGCCAAGAATGACAGCCCTTCCCACACATGTGACAATAAATGTGAAAACAAAGTGCCTTTAAATACATTGAAAAAAACTGAAGACACTGGAAAAAAATATATAAATAATAATAGAACTAGTACACCATCAGTCTTAATTAGCTGACAAGTCAAAGAGTCTAAAACATACTTGAGAAAAGGTAGAAACGGATACTGAATAGGGATTGTCAGGATCCATGACTTTTAAACTTTAATGTTAAACAAAAAAAAAAAAAATCAAACTTTATCTACATCTGCATCGGTACCACAGTAAAAGAGCTATTATTCATAGGAAACTGATACAGGGAATTTTCTGGTCAAGTCATTGGAAATTCAAACTCCAGCACACCGTTGAAGCTGCACAAATTTTTGGCATGCTTTGGTACTAAAATGTCACAGATTTAAGTGTACAGTTCAGACCGTATTACTTCCTCAGCTCTATTTGTATATAAATCTTATTTGAACATCTTTATTAAAGCCTCAGTGACTTGAGACTATCTGCCAACCTGTGATATTGATTAATGCACCACTGTCAAAGTACAAAAAGTCTGACAGCCTGAAAATGCAAATGTACATCCACTGTGGCCTGAAGTATTTAAAAAATGGACACTTAAGATGTCTTGTATTGTTGTGTGCAGCTGAATTGTAAAAGTACATGCTGAAGACAGGAGAATTTTTGATGGATGTAACAACCCTTGAATGAGTTTAAAAACAAAACTCACAATAAATGGATATTTCAGTGCTATTTCTCTCTAAGAGTTTTTCCCTTTTGCTTTTTGCTTGTTCCTCCTTGTTTAGGTTGTTTTGGAAATGCTTAATTGATCATTTTGAAATAAAGTTATGGATACTGGATAGAACAGTTCAGAACAACAACACCAGGCCCATAAATAACTCTAGTCTGATCACAAACTCTACTTCAATTTCAGTTGTGATCTCAAAAGCAAACTTCTTCCATCACAAAGTAGGAACTCATTTAACCACTCAACTTGTGTACAGTGGATGTACTTTTCCTCCCTCTTTTAAATCACTGCAGTATTGACAGCGGCTTGGTATCCTGTTCAAGGACAAACCTCTCCCTCTGCCAGCCTGCTGCTGTTCCTGAACTATATAAAGACAAGGGCCGTCTTTATGATTACACCACTCCACCACCATCAGCAGATGCTTCTGTGTGGCGTGTTCCCAGTGAACCGCTGGTGCCATAATCAGACTCCATACACTCCTGCTTAAGTGGCGAGCAGCAGTAATGAAAATCACTGAGGAGGACTGTTGACGGATGCTCAAGTGTTTGATGTCGGAGCCAAAGCGTGGTTGTATGCTGCACATTGAAACATGAATAGCTCATTGACCTCTGCAGAGGACTGTATCAAAGTCAATGCAACAGAAAAAGTAAGAATATACAAACTGCACTAAACGTATAGAAACTATAGCTAGCCATGCCAGAGACAAAGAAAAACACATGCAGCCTTTAACAAGAACTGCCAAAGCAGTATAGTTGTGTTGAAAGACTTGGTAATCAAGCAAGAACTGTATGATAATCTGTTAGTAGGAAACAGCAATGTGGACCTCAGAATCAACTTCATAACATTTATGCAGAGGACACATTTGCTCTATGATGTCTCACGCAGACTAATGTGCGATATTAAAAAGCCCACTATATTACCATAATCAGTTTTCATGTGGTTGAAAGTGTTGTTCTAGTTAATCAACAATATGCAAAGAAATATGAGCACTTTTTGCCCAAATGCAGACAAAATACAAGACCAAAAAACTACAAGTGAACCAAGAAGTCAAACCCCTGCCAAAGCATTTCTAACTGTCAGGTGAATCTCTATCAAAATGTTGAATACTGACCCCTCACAATGTTCAGAAATCATTAAAAAAATACCTGGATATGGATTCCAATCACCACCAGAATCAAGTTACTCTTTCCTTGTGCCATGACCAATGTTTCTGGAAAATGTAATCATAATCCATTCATAACTTTTTGAGTTATCCTGTTCATAATCTAACAAATAAACTAAAACATCAGCAAAAACATAACCTCCTGGGTGGAGTTGAAAAGCTTTCTGAAGTACATTTTCATTTGTGCACAGCCTGACTCAAAGAACAAAACATATTAATTTATAAACATGATTAATCACGTTGGTGAAGAAGAGATTAACATGAGTACAAGGCTCCTCTCTCCTCTCACCTGCTTCAGCTGCAAGTGCACGCAACTACATACATGCTGCCTTCAGTGCTGAGGAAGACATGCTAGAAAGAACCACAGCCCCATCTATCCTGTCGCTACAAGACCATACAAAGCTGAACTCTTGAGTAACTTCTCCAAAAATGTCCACGAATAAGAATTTACATTTGTTTTCATGATTTTATCATGTTAGTGCTATTCCTCATTTAGCTCTATTATTGTGTACATGTCACGTTTTTCCATTCAAAAAGACAGAGGTGCAAGGATGAATGAAGGCAAAAACAGATAAAGACATAGTGCTGATAAGAGACACACCAAAGAAACAATGGTGATCTATAGACCATCTCTTTTAACGTAACAAAAACAAAAGGGAAATCACTCCTCATGTTAGGCATAAATTACCTTAGCTCTTTGTCTGTTTGCACTGATAAATACTGCTGCATGCAAGCTGCAACCACCAAGAAGTTCAGTATTTTAAATGTTATTACATAAATATCCATATCTCAAATTAATACAAAAAACACTGTGATATAATTTTGAGGCCATGCTGCCCACTCCTAACACAGACCCCAAAATCCTGATTTCAAATTAATTATATTTAAGAGGCTTTCTATGCCAAAGTTTGACTGCTCATTTATTTATGTCATCAATTAAAAAATAGACAAGATCAACTTAGGACTTTTTATGATTTTTGCAAGAAGTAAATTTAAGATATTCTGATATTGCTTAAGTTTGATAAAGTATCCAGATCTGTCAGCCAAAGTGTAGTAAAATTTAAGGACATCTTACCAGTGAAAGGCACAAAGACATTTTTAGACATTTTATGACCTTAAATTTACAGTTGTTTAAGTTTAGAGACTTTTAAAGATATGAACCCCGCTTTAGACCATATTTATTGTGTAACTGTAAGAAACCAAAAAAATCAGAAATGCCACAAGAGCATACCCACACATTTTGTAATGAACAAACCAGCCCAGACATGAAATAGTAATCTTGATTGCTATATACAGTCTAATCAAACACACCTGACAGTAATTTTGACTTACTCAAAATTAGCTTTTCTGTCATGGCAAATTCTCTCACGTATTCATTAAGGAATCCCTTTATTTGACCTAGTGAGATAAATTAACGAGTGAACACAGAAAACTGCATTTTTATCTGTTATTTGGAAATAAGTGTGGCTTTAAAAAGCACTTGTGCCCTCTCTTTTAGGTCTGACTTTAAGTATTTTCTTTGCCCACTCAGAAAGTGAGGAGTAAGCTACAAGTCAATCTATGACTGCAGTTATTGCTTCATGGGAGCTTTGATAGCCCCTCTCCTCTCCCCAAAACATTATACGAACCACTGCCACTAAGAAAGAAGCAATTACCGTCTTTTCTTATTGATAAAATGTTATTTGGAAAAGGTGCAACAGCAACAACAAACGCCCAACCACCACAGTGTTAGGTCATGTATGTCCTGACCACTGCGATCTGACAAACAAATCAAACGCACCCTCGCGATGGCACGGGATCACCCACACCGCAGCTAGCTGTCCAGACTACAGAGCATGTGAGCGGAGCGGAGCGTGAACGGAAGGAATCTGGCCGGAGCGCGGGGCGTTTTTTTCAAAAAAGCTAGAGAGGCACCTTATCTGTCGCTCCATCCCGCTCCAATTTCGCTCCGGTACCGCTCACACCAAGCCTCTGAAGCATGTCTCACCCAGAGTCCATCTACGTGTAGCCTAATTAATCCCACAAGGAGCGGGGAATCTCACCGCTCCACTCCGATCACATACTCTGCCAGTCTACCGCCAAACTGAGAGAAGAGATACTTACCTGTTAGTTGTCATCTCTTTTTTTGTCCAAGTTTAATTAGTTAAGGTGCTCCAGCTGTAGAAAGTTACCAACTCTGCCCCTTCTTCTTCTTCTTCTTCTCTGAATGGCGGTTGGCGGGCTTTCCTAAGCAAACCGCCATTTTGAACCGGAAGTTGTTTCCTAGTTTGGGATTGTTTGAGGTGGACCACCGCAGCCGTTGGGAAGAATTGTAACACGACTGAGGATTGCTTTTCTATCAAAGTAGGTGTTATGATGCTTTTCTTCTTCGTTTTTTACTTATCTGTCACTTAGAAAAAATATTTTTGCCTTTTTGGCTGTTTTGTGCTTGTATTTCTGTCAAAATAACAAAGCAACTACATATGTGTTTTTGCTCGCTTCTTTGTTTGTTTTAAACTGGGGGAGAAAGAAAGGGACATTTTATTAGAAGACATTAATAAAACACAATTGCTTAACATTATATAAAATTACTTACCTGTACGCCAACAATGATGTTAGCACAGCAAGAGAGAGTGAAATAACAAGAAGAGAGAAAGGTAGGAAGAGGATTAGTTAAAGTTGTAATTTGTCCCAGGGCAGCAGGCTGTTGTTTTTTTTTTTGTCCATCGTCTTAAGCCTCCTGAGGACACAGATAATATTTTTAAATACCACTTCAGCACTAATGAGGTCATTTTTAATGACCTCATTAGTGTACTTTTTAGGGTATGTTTGGGGTACAGTTAACTGTTTGTGGTGTAAAATTAAATGTAGGCTCTTCTTTAATGCTTTAGTGTTGCTTCTGATTTATTTTTATGGCATAGTTATGTTTCTTAAGTCCCATTGTGTTGTAAAATATATGACATTTCCTCAGCAGTCAGTTGCAGTTGTTTTAGCCTCGTCTTATCCCCCTCTACAGTTTTACTTTCGATGTCTAGCAAGATAAACACAATTTGGCTTGCTTAAATAAACACATGACAAAGGAAGAACTGAAGTGATCAGCGTTAACTCACATTTAATACCACTGCTGAGGAGGTTATGTTTTTGTAGGCATTTTGTTTGTTAACAGAATTACTTTAAAAGTTCTGAACAGATTTTTATGACATTTCCAGGGAATGTTCGTCATGACACAAGAAGGAACTGATATGATTTTGGTGGTCCGAATCCAGATCCAGGAATTGTTTTAAGGATCAGTGCAAGATCGAGAAGTTTTCCATATTTTAACAATAACTCCCCTGATAGTGTTGGAAATGCCTTGGCAGGGGTTTGAGCTCACGTAGCACTCATAGTTTTTCATTGTTTATTTTTTCCGCATTTGGACATAAGTGCTCAAGCCTTTTTTAAATATATTTGCGGATGCCAGAATTTTAAAAAGTTTTTCTTACAAGATAGAGCAGACTGTGTCAGATATGCTCTGGTGGAGGGTGGTGCTCTTGAAACACTTGTAGTTTGTTTGTTAAACAGAATAACTCAAAAAGTTGTGAATGCAATTTGATGACATTTTCAGGATAGGTCAGAAATGGGCCCAAGGACCAGTTAATTCGATTTTGGTAGTGTTTCGAAACCGAATGCAGCTCAAGAAATTTTTTTGAAATTTGTTGTCATTGTGAGATAAGGCAATTTTCTGCATTTTTCCTAATAACCCAAGAAACTCCTAATGGATTTGGATGACATTTTCAAGGAATGTTGATCATGGCATGAGGTAGAAGTGATTAGAAAACCAGAATGTGGATCTAGGATTTTTTTTCAAGGATTTGGTAACAGAGCAAGATAGGGAAATTTTCCCTAATTTTTGACAATAACTAGCCCAACAACGTTAAAAATGCCTTGGTAGAGATTGTGCTGTCATAGCACTTCTAGTTTCTAAATACAAAACCTTTTTACTCACTCAATCCACGTCAGTCAACACACAGCTTACTGTGTCTGTGTGCCTTTGAGTGTGGCAAACCACTCCAATACAACCTTCCACCACTCCAAAATGAATGCTCAGTATATTCAGTGTATGTTTCTCATGCTGACAGTCTGAAAGCTCTGCCTTGATAACATGCTTGTTGAAATGAAAATACACTCACTGATGCCATCACGCAAGTAAAATGCTTCCAGTGTGAAACGGCCCTGATAGAAAACCCTTTGAAAGTGGAGAGTTTCCTGTTCATCTAAACTTTGCCATTTGTTAGGTTGGTTTTTGGTAGATTCATATACCATGATTAACTCACTGACACATCATGCCTTTTTTGTCAGCTGTGAAGCCTTTTAGATAAGTGACCAAACTAAGCTTATGTCCTTAAGAAAAAAATCCCTTTACTGTCAGATTCTGTTTTCAGAGTTTTAGGAGATGTTTTGTCTCCACTCCCATCTTCTGCTGGGCTGGACTTGGTGTACTTTTGTGGAGATAGAGCAGTCAAGATGCCAAATATCGGTTTGTCTAAATGAAGCCACTACATGCTGGTTGGTTGAGTCATTTTATGAGTTTTATTATCCAACATCCAGTAAATGTGAGCCCTTCCGAATGACAAAACACTGAATCCCTATGTTTCTTTTTTGTCTACAGTTTGTTTTATGAGATGTCAAGGATCATCATGATTGTTCATTGCAATGATATTAACTGTATGCTGTAAAGCAATTTACATTTCACAATTTAGTTTGTGGGAGTCCTTTCTTTTTCACTGTAAAAGAAACAAAGTAAGATTAATAGCTGGATTATACTCTTCTCTGAGTTAAAAATGGGTATGATGTCACTTGGCAAGGACAGTTAATGCTCTAAACACATCAGCCATACAGTAGAGTCCAATTTTATGTCTGCAAAGGCTCTTAATTACGGCTGATGGGGTCTTGAGGGCCATCCTCTTTTCCAAAAACAACAGTGAAATCGCTGAGACATTTTGCCAAACATTTTCAACAAGTTTCCTAAATAGCCTGGAGTGCAACAATTTCACAATGTACACATATCAACATATCGCTGCACATCATAGATATTCATCATTTAATTAGGTGTAGTACAGCGTTTTGGATCGCAGCTCTCATCAGACAAGTTGAGGGATAAGACTAAACATGTTTAGTGGGAGCTGACACTCGGCTGAATTGTTTTTGACTCATTACAAATTGTAAGCTTGGATTACAACATCCCTCTCCTCTGGTTTCCTGAATGTGAGGCATCCATGTGGACCACACTGTTAGCCTGTCCCTTGGGCCAAATTTAGCTCTGAAATGTTGTTACATTGAGATGCCCATTTGATATCACTTTGATGGCAGAGAATGTCTGCAATGTGGCTCCTGTTATTTTTACAGAGTTCAACTGGATCACACATCGTGGTGGAACAAAGGAGCACTGATGCTATGATGGATTTAAAGATCAGCGCAGTAATATTTATCTTCTCTCCTGGGGAACACTAAAGCTAATTGCTTGACACACATGTGCTTGGTAAAAATCCCCTGATTGCACACTTCTCATAAGACAGTTTTCAAAAGTGCAGATATTTTTTTTAGAGAAAAACATCCTGCTTTCACACTCCACCCAGTTTAAATCCCCAAAGTATTTAGGGAGTACTTGATTTAAGAATTGTAAGAATTAGTAATTGTATTGGCAGTGTGTTTGGTCAAAACTTTTTGCCAACTCTTCGTGAGATACAGTACATAGTTGGTTATCGTAAAGATTTTCCCCAATACTGTTTTATAAATAATACTTTTAAAATGTTAACAGTGTCTGAATCGATGCCTCAGCGATAAAAAAACATTATAAAGACAATGAAATACAATAAATAAATACACTTCGAACATTATCTTAAATATATAATTAGATTTAATATAATCACTTTTCAATACTGAATAATTTCAACAAATTCATAGAACAACTAGAAGTGCACCAAGAGATTAAACCTCTGCCAAGTCACTACTAACATTGTCGGACATGCGTTGCAAGTTATTGTAAAAAAAAAAAGCGGAAAAATGCCCTATCTTACACTGTAGACAAATCCTTAAACAAGTTCCTGAATCCACCTTCGGATCACCACCAATATCAAATAACTTCCCCATTGTGCAATGACCAACATTCCCTGACAATGTGATCCAAATCTGTTCAGTGCTTGTTGAGTTATGAGCAAAAATGCAGAAAACTACCCTGTCTGGTAATGTTCACAAATCTATTAAAAAATTCCTTGGATCCTTTGGATCATCACCATAATCTAATCAAATGGTCCTTTACCCATATCTGACCTTCCCTGAAAATTTCATCAAGTCTTTCATAACTTTTTGAGTTATCCTGCTGACAAACAAACCGACACATGTAGGCAAAAACAAACCCCCCTTGGCAGAGGTAATAAAACTTAACCCCAACTATATTTAAGTTTTTAACAAACTACTAAACCCCACCCTTAACAAAATCTTCTATGCTGTCCTGTAGGGCACCATTAAAAGTCGCCCCCTCAGCTGGGAGATCAGCACGACCTCCTTCTGGATGTAAATGATTCAGATTCTACAAACACTTACAGTTAACTATGGGTTAATTTATGTATGCAGTTTGGCAGATTTGGTTTGGTTTGGGGTGAATTTGTTGCAGTTTTCATTTAGTATGGTTAGCTTCCATCCTGACAAATGTTGTACAATCTAAGAACAAGTAGAAATGAAAGTATCTAAATGCCATTGAGTTTAAGATACGTTTAATGTATTTATGTAACTGAAACTATTACACTTGGCCTGTCCAAATCTGTTACACAGATCATTGCAGGGTTGAAAATTTGCCAATGTGGATTTAGGCATCAAAAGCAAAATCTCACAACAGACTTAAATAGTGGACGCTGGGCTTTATCACACACAATCGAATTGGGGAATTGAAATATGAATTTTTAAGGTCTGGGGCGGCATAGACCCATGTCGACCTCCGCCTTGCATGAACAGCTCTCACCTTTCTAATCTTAAAGAAAACATGGGCGACATGCTCTTCATTTACATTCGAAAACAGCCGCTTTTGTTCGCAATTAACTTTTGACTCGTGAACGTTTGACACTGTGTGTCATTTGGCTTCGTTCAAAGCACTTTACTTTGGCTCACCGCCTCATTACGTGGACATGAAAAAATTTGTTGACTCTCAGCATCCACAGCTTGTTGTCAGATTCATTTAGATCCATAAACCCCTCTGAGGGCTGTGTCTCCAATGGACTAACATGATGTCTGGCTGCACCACCAGATGTTGAAAAGTCAAATTCAGGGTCTGTGGCTACTTCACTGCTTATTCTGCAATGTCTTATTGGCAGGGTTTCATAAAATACTTCATTTCTTACAAATCAGCCAGAAAGAGCCAGCAAATATGAGCATTAAGCATTAAGAAAGTTGCACTTGATTGAGTGTTTTGTCCAACTAAATTATCTAAAAATCTATAAACATTTAACAAACCAGGGAAGAGATACATAGGTTATAATACTCAAGCTCTTATTTGTAAAATTTTTTGACATCATCTCCTGTACAATCAGAATATTCAACTTTCATTTAGTCTTTTCATTCATTAATGTAAGGTTGTATGAAAACATAGCAGCATATTTCTCTTGTAAAACTTAAATGAAAGCACACTCTCAGGCCTTCTTGTTTGAAAGCAGGACAACACCAGCAGCAACAACATCTTTATTTACTGTCTCAACCAGGTTGTTTTTTTAAAGAGGGAACTTTCAGACAAATCAGCACAAAGGCTGAACAGAAAACTTAGCATGGCCACTGTTGAAGATTCTTGTTACAATCATAATTAAATGTATCAGCAGCAAGCATCTACATAAATTGTGCAGAAGGTGTAAGGAAGACTATTGTGTTGTTAATATCTTAGGAGCTGACTGCCATTAAAAACTAATGGGGGGTTGAAAAAACATCAAGGAACAAATACAACCAGAAGCAGTGATTGTATTTTTCAAGGTTCCATTGAATTAAGATTATGCCAGAGAATAATTAAGTTAAGTTATTTGCTGAAGATATAGACAAACTAAAGGGGAAAAGAGGCAATAACCCTTCAAAGCTGCTGAATTTGACAAAAGGACTTGCCCACAATTTTTACAGGGTCTGACACTGCCCTCCCCTCACCGCACTCGTCAGAGCTGATCAGGCCCGATCTTGTCAATTGTTCTGCTTCTACCATCTTTAACACATGCTCTGCTTCACTCTCTAAGATTCACCCCAGCCCTATTTCGTCAAGATGGAGCAAAGCAGACCCAAAGGGGAAGTCTGTAACGCAATATTTTACTATGCAATTCTGTATTGAGTTTCTGTTGCCCAGTATCAATATTTTGTTAATAATTTATAGAAAGGACATTTGGTTCGTAGTCTAGCCTCCGGCAACAAGTCACAGCAGATATACAATCATTCGTCTGTCACATTTGTTGTTATAGCTTCTGTAACTGGAACAGACAATTATGTTTATCCACGTTGCAGGGACCATGCTTTATGTAAACAATACTGATTGTATTTTTTGTGCATTTAATACTGTGGGTTAGTACCACTATTTTTCAGATAGACTTTGGAAAAAAAAAGATGAGTGATATACAATATCATCCTGTCATTATAAATATTGATATGTTTTTGTCATCCTTGTACACCTATTATATGGCCGGATTCTTGCCAATACACAGCCCTAAAGGTTTGGCGCACAAAAGCCCAGATCATATAGTCTTTCACCTATAATGTCAGTTTCTTTGGCTTGAAGGCAAAATAGAGAAAAGGAGTATTAAACCTGAAAATGCAGAAAGGAGTTAGCATTTTAACACATCAGGTGCCCAAAGTAAGTTCATGGTTAAACACAAGCACAGGAAATTTTGACATATTTTCCTACAACATTGAAAACAAATGGAGTTGCCTCTCATAAAATATTTTTTTTTTCTACAGCTGCTGACGTACTGCTAATAAGGACTACAAAGTTGTCTGGGGACATTTAATGTCATCATTTATTTTCCTTCTTGAAAAAGATGTTACATAATTGACTGCCATGAGCACCAGCTTGGTTGGTTCCCAATAAGAGGAAAGTCTTTTATAGAGTAGGGAAAGTGAAAGATGAAAGTTGGAGCTTAGTGGTAGACTTGCAAAAGTTGGTCCACCATGTTTTAGTTCCATAGTAGCCTGACATTAGCTTTTTAATCCGATCACGTTAACACTAAAGGAATAATGAAAGATTATTGTGATTCCCACAGAGCTCATAATCAGCAGTTATCCCTGCACCATTCTATTAGACAGCTCATTTAGCACAGAGAGGGTTAAGCACTTTGTCTCTAAACATTTAGCAAATGGCACCAAAATGAAGCACCATAATCTGTGTTGTAGCTCAGTTTGGCAGGTATCAGATTTGTTGGTATTTGCTAGATTTTAAACATTTAATGGCAAAGTAACTTGATGTTTGCTTATTCTCCTTATTCCTTCATGACTTTGTGTCCAGGCAGCTCTGAGCTGTGCAGTACTCTGCCTCAAAACCAGACCCAGTGGGCGAGGGAGGGTGTTGACAGACAGCAAAGAACCATGGCACTGATGAATTGTGACGCTCAAAGATCCTGCAGGTCCAATTCAGAGCTCCTTTATGTAACCAGGTGCCCTACTGTGGTGAGTTTGACAGTTACATGGTGTGGGTAGTTGTCCTATGGATTGTTTTGTTCAAAACAGGACTGGATTTCGTAAAAAGTGGAGTTTTAACAGTTTTAAACTTTTAATTAACATTTTTCTGCAGTAGCCTTACTAAAAAGAACCAGAGAACAGGAATCTGTAAGTGTGAAACAAAGACCAAGAACCAGAGGTAGAACTGAAATGTTCCATAAATCAACACATTCAGAATGTGTTAGAGTAATTACAGACTTTCAAACATGTTAGATACTGAGTTAACCCCTTCAGAAAACAGCCCACGTTGAGCTTCATATTCTTCGGCTTGTTTGTCCTTTCGTCCCACAAAAAAACTTCCAAAACTCATTGCATTAAGATGAAAGTGCTGCCTCATGCACTGAAAGTCTATTCCTCTTGTTGCATGCTTGTTTGTTTTATGGTAATGTCCATTCACAGTGTGATTGTCTGCTTTCACTCATATTTTGTGCACTTTTTGGAAGTTCACCAGCGTTTCTTAATAGCAGCAACAGTCTTCATTTTAATGATTTCCTTGTTGTACACTCCATATCATTTTAAATGATAAAATGTCAAAGTTTCTGCAATACATTGGCATATCTCTCTGTCTCTCTTATCAGTCTCTTTAGGCTAAATGTTTCTATAAAAACTGTTGACAAAATGAGCTATTTAATGTGCTAACACAGTCTTAACGTACTGCAGAACAAACAGACATGATTTAACATCTCTGCTTTTACCAAGGGTTCATTTACAGCAACATAATATTCAGCCATTTTAAATCAAAGATTCAAAAGAACCCTTAGAAAGGCTCCACAAATAGTTCTTTACAACAGTTTTTAAAGCAGCGCATGATTGGTAACTGGGTCTTATTTCCAGTTTAGCATCAGTCTCTGTAGTTCCACTCCAGGATGTGTTGAAAGGTCAAAAGCCAGAGGTAATACAGTTCATAGATCCCAATAACTGTAATAAAATGCAGCCATTAGTGCGCAGGTTAATGAGTCACTGGTGTCTGTGATTGGTCAGGTCTCCTGTCTAGGTTACATCCAACCAGTCAGGTCGCTTGTGGGGCTTACAGGTGTGAATGTCCACAATGTCCTCACAGTCTTGACACTCCACAGCGCAGCACCACTTAAACTTGCACTCACACTTGGTGACGCGTTTGACACGCATTGTATCGTAGCCCCGCCCACAGCACATGACCTCACAGCCATCTGTACCTCCGGAGGACTTGTTGCACACTCGGCCGGCTGTGCCCAAGGAGCCTGGGGGAAAAAATCATTGTCATTGTTGGTAGCGAAAATGATTATTTCCAAAGACATTATTATGATGATGATGTGGCTTCTCAAAGAGGCTAACTCAAAATTTGGGGTATGTTTTCCCTTTAAACCTGCTGTGTGTCACATCTGACAACAAGCTCCTCATATTCCAACAAACAAAGAGTGCTAACCACATTAAGAAATGATACATGACAGGGTGCTGGTTTGGCGGAGTGGTTAGCAGCCAGGCACGATCCATATACATGCTTCTGCCAGGGTTCAAATCCAGCCTGTGGCCAGCTTACAGAGTGTCCTCCCCTTCTCTCTCACCCCCCTTCACAAACCTATTCACTGTCCCTCTCTCTCTCCTGTTAATAAAGGCACAAAATGCCCAAGAACTAATCTTAATAAATAAATAATTATTATTATGATAATAATAATGATACAAGACGAAAACATGAAGTACCAGTTGCCATGTGTAGGTGAAGGGAGATTTGGAACTGCAGAAGAGAGGTTTTTCTTCATTCTGCTCCTTTTCATTCACGTTAGAGATTTTTCTTTGTTTGTACTAAATATTTTATATACTAACAGAATGAATTAAAGTCCTAAACCTATGTAGAGACTGTACAGTACTGTACGGCCTCCATGAGGCAGAGGCATCAGTATGCCAGGCAAATTTTAAATCTATGCATTCCTGTTATCAGCAGCTCCTCGCCCTAATGCTGGTTTGAATAATCTTCAGATTACTTTTAAATGGGTTACTGTAGAGCTGGAAATTGTTTTGCTAGTCAACACCTTTGACAGGTAGGGATGGGAATTGATAAGATTTTATTGATACCAGTGCCATTAGTGATTCTGCTTATCGATCCAATTCTCTACCGATTCCTTCATCAATTTCTGCCCTTAGTCTGTGTGGCCATAAGTTAGCCTATTGGTTTTCATTGGCAACAGTGTCAAACAAATAACTCTCCTGATATTCAATGCCTTGCTGAATGGATAAATGCCTCTGCAAGTTGCTGTTGTTTCCACTTAATTAAAAGTGTGCAGCAGCAAGTGTGTTTTGTTGAAAGTGAGAGACAATTTCTAGCTCTTCTGCCCCCGTCTGCCACAATTTTTAACATCTGACTGCTTCTGATTAGAGCGTGATGTCCTTGATTTGCAAATTTTGCGGAACAAAGTGAAAGGAATTGATGAGAGTATTGTAAAGCAAAGACACTAAGTATATCAAACCCTTCAGGGAGTTATTATTGCTTCTCAACTGACCTCATTTTAGATTTCAAGTCTGTGATGGAAACTAGATTAACTCACTATTTTCTGTGGTGAATTAGTGTAATTTTTTTATATATACCAGCCACCATGCCCAGTTGGTTGGTTGTCTTCACCAGACACTAAAAAAAATTCCTGCATTTTGCTGGAGCTGGGTGCCATTTCCAACTTCCTTTTTTAGTGACTTTCCAGAAACATTGACTTAAAAATCCCATACCCATTGCCCTGTGTACATATACTTTATTGTCCAGATTGTCCTAGAAATATACCATCTGTTTTTCTTTTCCTTTTATATACTGTCATTGTAAATGCAACACTATGTCAGCAATTTTGATGCTAAAAACAAACACTTTCCTATGACAAGGTATCTCTTTTCCCACACTCTTCAGATGGGTATTAGCTTCCAGACAGGCTTACAAATGGTCTCAGAGACAAACAAAACAGTGTCCATGTACTCAGGTGTAAATTCTAGGTGTAGGATCAGGTACCAGGTCTAATAACAGAGCATCCCTGAAGTGAAGAGAAAAGGATAAGAGCAGATATTCCCCTCAGGCTTCAGGGAGTGGAGCTTAATACTGACCAAAGGAAGGATTTGAAAAATAAGCCTGCATGTATCCTTAGGCTGTGAATTCCTATACAATGGAGATTAGTGGTGAGGAGGGTCATAAGCTTATTTTAAGATCACCTTTTAACAAGAAAAGACAGCTTTTCCTTTGAAGGAACACACCTTTATTAACCCTCAGCTGTCGGGCTTAAACCGAACCAGGAGCAGAGCAGAGCAGAGCAGGAGAATCTGTTAACTTCACATCCCCTCCTGCACATGAGCACTTTTATATCTTAACTACTGAGCTTGTGAACTGGATTAGAGGACAGAGACAGAGCTTAACAAGGCAAAGTAAACACTGGGAATATAAGGGGAGGTTAAAGGTTAAATTATTGAATTTTAAGCCGTCAAGGAACGTTAGCATTCAATTGAGCAGTAAGACTGTGATAGCTTTTGTAACTTTGACAACGGCCTGCTGAAAGTTATATCCACAATTTAAAATTTTAGTTAAAAACTTTTATTTTGGGTATCAAAAAATTATTTAACACAAGCGTAAAATGAACCTGAGAACGATTCACAACCTACTTTCAACACTAAGTTTTAACATGGCACACTCTCCATTTTGATGATCAATAGTTAGTATTTTTTGAGTATTGATAGCATCTATAAATAACAGCACATAGAATACTTCTTCTATGACAGGTGCGTAGGAGAGAAATGAGTCCTTTAAAAACTGCAAATAAACTCCTGTACACTTTCTAAAACAGATACTCAATATCAGTAATGATATCAGGGACAATATCACAGGACTGAGGCACCACCAGTGTATTTTTGCACGAGTTTGCTCAAACTTTTTGACTATTCAAAATAAGTTATCCAACATAAAGTGTCTAGAACTTGATTTTTTTTTTAATTGCACTGAAAGCAGTATTAATGTTTGTTAAAAATCTAGTATCATGACAAACCCACTTCAGTGTCCATGATAACTTACTCAGCTCTTCCTCCTGGATAACCTCTAATACTAATTTAAATATCATACTAGGGCTGAACAATGTTGTTAAACCACTACAATTGCATTGTGGGCATGTGCAATAGTCACATTGCAGGACAAATAAAGACGACCTGAGACATACTGACACTGCGTTTTTTTTGTAACAATGAAATTCAATTCAATTCTGATATGCGTATCAGTTGTCAGAGAAATGAGCTCTGCACAGAGAGACTAATGAGTAGGAGTAATCTGTATGCATGTTCAGACTGCATGTTTTGCTGCTGCAAACAGATGCTGACAATGGCATGAAGTCATGGAGGCAGATGCTAAGTTACATTAGGGGGATCTTAAGTGAGTCCTTTCCCTCTTTTTGGATAACTCGGGGTGTGGGTAGATTAGTTTGGTAGTTTGTTTACTAACAATCTGATGGTTGTGGGTTCAATCCCAGCTACAGCTGTCGCATCAACAGCTGATGATGTGTCCTGGGCAAGACACTTAACCCCCTGTTACTCCCACTGCTGCATCAGAAGCATGTAAGTATAGAGCCCTATAAAATCTGTGTTATATTTTCCCAAATTCTGTTTTAATTTTTCCCATATTCCGTTTTTTTTCTGTTTTAATGTTTTGAGAATACAGGCGGCAAGGTGGCACAGCAGGTAGTGCATGTGCCTCACAGCAAGAAGGTCGCCGGTTCGATCCCCAGGACGGGCAGGGCACTCCAGCTCCCTCCCACAGACCAAAAGCATGCTCATTAGGTTGATTGCTGACTCTAAATTGCCCTTAGGTATGAGTGTGAGCCTGAATGGTTGTCCATCTCTCCATGTGGCCCTGCAATCGACTGGCGGTTCAGGGTGTACCCTGCCTCTCGCCCAATGACAGCTGGGATAGGCTCCAGTCCCCCCGTGACCTCGAAAGGGATAAGTGTTATAGAAAATGAATGCATTTTTTGAGAATTCGGTTTCTAGTATTTTATGCAAAATTAACCCTGAGACACAGTATAAAGTAATGAAATATAGTCACTCACTCTTCAGGTGGTCTTAACACATATCTTTATTGGTCCAGTCAACAGTATGTTGACCAAATTTGCAGAACATTTTATCACCTGACATTAAAATCGCTTGGAAACTGCTCTGCCCTGTTATTTGGAGTTAAGCCTGGACTTTCGTAGCTTCTTTGCCAACTTAGCAGGTGTCTCAGGCAGCTGCTTTGACATGTTTGCTTTGTAATGGAGGGGGGAGGAGATGAAGCGTGCATTGTCCCCAGTCTTAGTGACACCCTTAAAGCATTTTACCAAGAGAGATACGTTCCTCTTTATTCTGAAAAAAAAAAAAAAAAACTTTTACGTAAAATGTTGGCTATTTACGTGATATTATGCGTTTGAATTCTGCTTTTAATGTCCAGTTCTGTGATTCCGTCTGCGATTCCGTGATCACAGATTTTATAGGGCCCTATAAGTACGTCCGAAAGCATTGATGCGTTCGATAATACTGACAGAAAACTTGCACAGACACTCAGAACCATCAGTGAGTGAATTGGTGTGACTGGATAGACGTGAATACGCGAATATCGAGTGTAAGGGGACGGCCCTGCGGCTTTTCAATGCTTTTCAATGCTCTAGTCAAATATACAGTTCATTAGATTACATTAGAGATTAGATTAATCCCTTTGGAAAACTCCTCAGGGAAATTAGAATTCCAATAGCAGTTACAAAAATAATGAAAATTGAAAAGTTTACTAAGCTTAGAGTTGTTTGTAGGTCATAAAGTTATATTGTTTGCTGCCTGTATGACATCCTTTTGGTTAATTATCAGATCTAAAGTACGAAAAATAAATATTTTTGTTGATTGGCCCTTTCTAGAAAACACCTGTAAGTAAGAAAACCTAGTTCTCGCTTTTCTTCTCTCACCTGCTGAGCGGTCCATGAGACAATAATCTGGTGAGTTCTCCACGTACACCAACTCGTTCTTGGTGCTTCCCTTGAAGTCCCTGTCAGCTACCATGAAGCCCGTCCCATCTTGGTTCATGGTCACCTCGATGGCTGTGTTGTACTTCTTGCGGAGATAGTCTCCAGTCCTCCTGAAGTCAGACATGGCGAGCCAGCAGGTTCTCAGAGAACAGGAGCCGCTGACCCCGTGACACTTGCACTCCAGCTTCATAAAGCGCTTCACCGCCTGCAGCACAAGTCAAAGGTGACAACGTGTTAAGCCTATGATGCTGCTAACGGCATGATGGAGGTATGATTAGCCCTGCTGACAAGGGAAAAAATGTATTTGAGGATTTTTTTCTCAGGAGACTTTATGAAAGCAAGTTTGTCAGTGTTGAATTTGTTGTTGGATTTTATGTTATATTGCCTGCTGACATGACCTTTGACTTACAAGAACACAGACTCATATTGGTTCCAGTTGGGCTTGTGGCTACCTGTTCACGTCATCACTCACCCTCTCCCCGAATTTCAGATTCTTTCCCCTATCAATAAATAAAAAATAAACAAAACAGACAAATGCAAAAATAAGAAAAACTCTGCCTCTTACCATTCGACCGCAGCGGTTGTTGTGCAGGTTCATCAATGCACGGGCATCTTTTACCATCCTCTCCCTGGCATCTACGAAGGCTTTGGCGAATTTGATGCCGTAGTCGATGTTGTCGCTGCATCCTCCCCAATCAAAAGTGCCTCTATCATCACTCGCTTGGCCTCGCTTGTGGCTATCACAGTTACAGATCTTCAGCTCGCCCTGACTGCAGGCTCTGGTGATGGCGTAGACCACTCCGGCTGAAGAGATGGCGTACACGAACGCTGCTTCACGACTACCTGAGGGCACAAAAGAACAGTGTTATTAAAGTAGGCTTATGCAATACAGTATTTTCTCTCTTTGGTAGGCTTCAGGGTGTTCTATCAGGCCGAGGTTCTTAGTGTTTCTGCTCAGTACTGAAGTGCAAAGATTTCAGTCCATTTATGGTGAATGGTGCAGGCAGAAGTAGCAGCATGTCAGCTTTAACAGCACACCAGCCGACTCTCCTTTCACCTTTTTAATTTGCACAGATGGCAGCTTTCTCAGTCACTGCTCTGTGTTTTCATTTTAGACAAGAGGAGATTTCAGGGTTATTTGGTCTGCCTTTCCCACCCACCTCTTGTCCTCGTTTCTGCTCACGCAATGAAGCAGAACACAGGCGATATGTCAGGGAGTAAAGCTTTGTCTGCCTGCCAGAAACATCTACCCAAATATTTACATCTTCTATTACTGTTTATACATCACCAGTATGGTGATCTGCTACTTGTTTTCAGGGAACATCCACTTTCCCAATCGTCTCTCATTCCTGAGGAGGTACAAAAAATAAAAGCTACAACCCTTTCTCTTTCTGTTTGTTCTCTGGAGCTACGTTGATTTTAGAAGACACCTATTAATTCTCTGCTTATCTGGCAGCAATGGAGACATTTACGAGGATGATTAACTTGAGTGTCGTCGACATAAACAACCACCGTCACGCACATACAGAGAACCACACAGAAATGAAGCCCAGTCCCATGTGTGCTCACTCACTTCGCAGCATCACCCGGCCAAACACAGTGTGGTCCCGCTCCAGCGTGCTGCAGTTCCAGCGGTGGTGTCTGAACTGGTGCTGGCACTCTTTGATCCACTCTTTGGCTCCCTCGCCGATCGACTGCATCAGGTCCGGGTGTCGCTGGCAGAGCTGTCGCTGCTTGTTCACCAGGCCGGGAATGTTGTCACAAATCACCCGAGCACCCAGTGCCCCAATGTACCTGCAGATACACATCCAACACAGTTCTAATTAGGATACACTTGAAGGACCATTTCACCAACAGGCAGAAGTAGCAGCATGTCAGCTTTTCACCAACCCTACACCAAAACTTCATGGACATCATATGGGCTGAAAGGATATTTTTCTCCTCTAAGGAGACTGTTTTCCACTGTTGTGAGTATATGTGTCTGTTGGCAAGATAACTCCAAAAGTTATGTCAGGATTGTGATGAAAAATTCAGAGAATGTTGGTCATGGCACAAGATGATATTTGATTTTGGTGGTGATCTGAATGTGGAATATGGATGTTTACATTGTGAGATAGCGCAGTTTTCCATATTTTTCTCCAATAACTCAAGTTCTCAACAGATTTTGGTGTCATTTTCAGGAAATGTTGGTCATGGCACAAAGGAGTAGGGATTAAATGTAGGTGATGATCCAAACCTGTTTGTAAATCCAAGATTTTTTTTTCCAGGAGTTGTTAACAGTGCGAGATAAGGCTGTTGCCCACATGTTTGATAATAACCCACCTGGAAACGATGAAAATGTCTTGGTGGAGGTTTGTACCTTTGTAAGTTGTACATAAATAACTGACTTAGCTTTGGAGCATGAGAAAATAACCTAAGAGATATCATAATGGCATCATCAGATTTCAGCATTGAGCAGTTACTAGTCACATGTAGTATATTAGTCAATATCATTACTTTTCTAAAATATATTGTATGTAGGAGATTACATTTTCCAAAACTGTAATAAAATAACTACTCAAAGTAAAGCTTAAATACTTGGTAACTTTTGTCCTCAGTGGACTGTTACGATGAGCTTAAGTTCATCACAGCATGTGGGATGAGAGGGCAAAAGTAAGTTAAACTCTCAGTAACTTGAAGTGTTACCTTTATTTTTAGTTTATGTCAGAAAGATGTAAAGAAAATGTGTTCAAGTACTTTATCATGAATTTAAACTTGTTTTAGATCTTTTATTTTTTGGAGACTAATAAAAGAAATTTATAAGTAACATGTTGAGCTGTTTTTAAAGCTGGGTGGTGGAAAAAAAAAGTATTTCTTATGTCTTTTAAGAAGTAATAACTATAGGAAGTTATTGCAATTTTGGGTACCATTCCTAACACTCTAAGGTTTCTCTCAGCATATTCCTACAACATTTTTACAACAAAACTTTTAACTCTTAATTTTGAATGAAGTGCATTCCTGCATTTTTCTGTTTGGTGGGTGTGAAACTTGGATGAGACTGCAGTTGAAGCAACTTCATGCACTCATTGTCTTGTTATCAATTTTTACTCGATAATAGAAGGCAATTTTGGGCCTGTTCTTTTGAAGGTCCATTTGAAACCATTCATAAGACCTATTGCATTTAATATCTGTTAAATTTTTACAAAGGCCTCACCTCTGTCTTCTACATCAGCCTTGAAAACACTTGCCTCCAAAATCTTTGTTTCACTCTCGCAGGATTTTGGACACTCTTGATCCTGACTCAAACTCTACAGCGTGCACTCTGATCGCACTCTATTATATGCAGAGTCATGCGCACTAAGATGTTCTGGAACAACAGAAGACCTCAAATAAATAAGGTCCTTAAACATAACTGTGAGTGTTATGAATTACTTCTGGAGTGCAGCTTTTCTTCAGGCTTCTTACCAGCATGAATGTTTACTTCCTAAGTGGACATAAATTGGATTGTGTGTATTGGTTATTGTCATGTTATTTTGTTTAATTAGATGCAAAAAAACCATAATTTTAAGAATGTGTCAATGTAAGTTGTTTACTTTGAATTTGTTATTTAATTGTTGTAATTTTTTGAAGTGCAGCTGCTCAGTTTCCAAACTTTTTGCCCCACTTAGTACACATGTTGTAATGTGCTTTAGAAATAGTTAAAGGAGATCCTGTCGTGATTGGACGTATCAGTGCAAGTTTTAGGCTTCGTTTAAGTTAGATAGCTGATGGTGTAGCTCCATACTGAGAGTTAAAACAAGTGCTATCCCAGTGTTTTTGTTTAATTCAGCAAAAGCAAACTGAAAGTGAGTAGATACAACATGTTTTAACTTTCAATTTGAGTCAAGGATGATGATTTAACCCCTTAAAGCCTGTTGTATCATACCTGATACATACTTTTATGATACCCCTATTTACTCAATATGAACAACAAATTACTAAAAATTTTTTGAATACAATCAAATAAATTATAAAAATGTCCTCAAGTGGATAATCAGTTGCCAAAAAAACCATAATGTATCAAATAAGATACAAAAAATATCCATGTTAAATTTTATGGAAATTTGGATTTTTTTTTGGGATTTCAGTAGAAAGTGAATAAAACATTTCAGCTCCAACAAATTCGAATTTTCGGGCTATTATTTGTGTTTTCAGACTTTAAAGCGTTAATTCATAACAGTTTTTTTCACCATGAAACAGCCAAATGTTTTTTGTACCTCAGTTTCCTTTGCTATGCACTACACTCAATATTTGTGAACACAAATATCCACATCTGTTCACAGCAGGTTTTAATGTATGCTTTCTCCTGCTGTCCACCTTGGACAAATGTCTATGTAAAGATCAGGTCAGCTGATGTGAAAGAACAACAGGTAACAGTCTGAAACACGCACTGTGGATTGGATGATCAGAATTAGGTTTTGTGCTTTATACTCTGCCTTGTGTCTTGGTTTTTAGTGTACTATGTTACACTTTTGACATAACAGTCATGTAACATCTTATCTGTGATGGGAAGCTCTTTGGAATTACTCAGAAAGTGGGTGGTTGGGTGGGTGGGTGGGTGGGGGCTCCATTTCTGGTTTTAGTTGAACATTCAGAACCCAGTTGTTATAAAATTGTCTGTAAATTGTATGAGGAAACATGCAAAAGAAGCTATAAATTCAGGATGTGGAAGAGATTAATAAATTCCTCTGGTCCAGTGAAAAGCCGCCCCATTCACACATAATCCCTAACTTTGGGAGCAACTCTTAAAAAGGCGGATCACATGCTGCTGCTATTGTGACAGTGGGGGGCCTCTTATCAACAGGACATGAGGACAGTCATCTACAGTGCAAGTGACCGCTCAGGCCTTTCCCTCCCTCCCTCCCTAAGCCTGCACGCTCCACTCTCCATCCGGATATCATTATAGTCCCTAATCGCAGCCACATTTGTGTCGCCTGGCCACCGAGACAGAAACGGACGGAGCAGGCAGTTTCCACTCCTGTTATGGCTGTTCCCTGTCCCGATCTGACTGCGACTATCAGCCTGAGCAGTAAAGCAGAGCAGAAGCACCACTAGTGTTTATTGTGCGGTGTACATACTGGCTGTGCCAAAAGACCCCCAACTGTTTCAAAGAGGACACACACATAGACAGAGGGAGAGAGGGAGCCGGTCGCTCTGCTAGTTGGACATATGTTGTTCATTTGAATGATTGTGATGGTTGAAAATAGGTCCTAACACAAGGGTCTTCGGTCTCTTTTCATCCAGGAGCTGCTTTGAAAAATCCCTGACATGAAGTAACACAAGGCATCAAAACAACTGCGCCATTTGAAATGAGAAACCTCTTGTATACACGTTCCAAATGTCAAAACCTATGGCTGACGAAGTGCAGAGACTCTTCATGCCACGGTTTACATGCCAAACTGTACATCAGCAAAAGCATCAGACATTTTTAAGGTCAGTCACCACCATCTCACCATCTGTAGACAACTGTGCTTCTAATGATGCCTCAGATACTGCGCTGGCCCCCTTTGTCACTGCAGGATGATAGAAATTTCTGTTTATCAAGTGTTGCTATCAACTTGTTTGTTTTCAGATTGTAGTGTATTGCATGCTGGAAAGTCCAATGAAAAGTTCCTGTGAAGTTGCCAGCCTTTTTAGTTCATCATGAACATGACTAAGCAGGCTAGTCACTAACCCAAACTTGTAGAAAAAGTTTGCTTCAGCTCTGACTAGTTTCAGACAAACTTAAGTGGAGTGTTGTGTTGTGTTATTAGGTAACAGGCTTGCCCTGTCATTTTGAAGTGGAGGAGGAGGGATCTGTGTACATGATATGGTGGTAGGCTGATGATGTGGTATTAGTACCATCAGGGTTTTTCCCTGAATATAATGCATTTTTGAAAAACCTTTACAGATTTAAACACCTGTGTTGACAGCAAATGTTGGCACCAATAGCTCAAACTACTAGCCTCAGTAGAAGATCAATAATATGAATGTAACTGAGTGACTTGTGACAGACAACGGCTCAGGCTGAGTCCTATTATTCTGCATATTCTGCAGCACTATTTCTACCTTGTACCAGAGAGGCTTTAGTGTCTATGAGTATAAATTGCTCATCATATAAAACTTCTTTACCACCACCAAGGAGGGTATGTTTGTCCAGTGTTTGTCTGCTTGTTTGTTTTTTTTTTTCTTTTTGTCTGTCTGTCCATCCATCCGTCTGTGAGCAAGATAACTCGGAGGGTTCCCATCAAATTTCAATGAAATTTTCAGGTAAAGGATTTTTGGGACTGTTGGCCATGGCACAAAGAAGAAGTAATTACATTTTGGGGATGATCTGAATCCAGATGCAGATCCAGGAAGTTTTCAAGGACTTTTTAACATTGCACGATAGGCCAGTCACATTTCCGCCAATAACTCTGCTAACAATGTCAGGTGGAGGTGTGATGTTCTTGCAATCAGTGCAAGTGTTTTTGGTCACTGAAAACCACTTTCTGGAAATAATCCTACCAGCATGAAGATTTTCAAACTCTGTGTTCACATGTAAACAGGAAAACAGCCTTTTAGGTTTGAAACATCACATTGTGCACCAGTTTCTCCTCTGTGTGATATCATTCTGCACGTATATGACTTTATTTACACGAGAGCTGTGTTAATGTAGACATTGCTAAGCTTTTATAGACTATGTAAATACTTAGAACTGCACTCACAGTTGCTCTCCCACCATGTTGATGAACAGATTTTTGTAGACCTTGGAGGCCACTGCCGCTTGGGACAACACTCTGTCTAAAAACCTCAATTCAAATGTCAGCTGTTTTGAAAGAGACCCAGTGTTGTGGTTTAAAGAGTGACTGTGTTTACTTCAGACCCTTAGCTTCTTGTGTCTGTGGTTGCCATAATTACAACAGATGTTGAAACTGGCAAGAGTACTCAAGAATGCCTCATTTTTCATTATGGTATCAGCACTGGCTCTTCAGAAATGTCTTAAAAGCAAACTAAGCAAAGAAAAACATTAGTGAAGAATGTCAGGTAACACCAGTTTACAACTCTGTGTGGGTTCTCAGTCATTCAGGTCATGGTTGTCCAACAGTGATCAAAGTGGCAACTAGAGTGGTTACAAGGAAGTGGATCTCAACCAGTCCAGTGGCCACTTGGATCTGCGTTGGATTGACAGTTTACATGGTCACACGTTAACCAATAACACTGGAAGAACTTCAGGTTGATGGGATTACTTGTAAATCAAATGAACCAGTAGAGAAATGGTGAGAAAACTTTTGCATGTCCGGGACATTCCTGCATGCTGTTCATGTGGAGAAAAAAATGTGCATGTGGACAGGATTATTTTTCTACAAAATGGACGAAAAAACTTGTTTTATAAAATATATTTGAATTAACAAGACCTTACAGCTGTTTCACACTGGATGCATTTTACTTGTGTGATGACAGTGGTGCATGCATGCTTTCATTTGGCAAGCGCATTTCAAGTCAGATCTTTCAGACTGCCAGCATGAGCTGCATGTCTCACACATTTCACCAAAATTTCTAAGAACAGGAGACTTGACTATTTTTGTCCTCTTAATTATGGTGAAATTTATGGTGTGATAGGGTCATGGCGGCAGGAAGATGAAGCCAAAAAGTAGCACACACGCGCCTTACATGGAAGCCATTGCGCCAAGAGCCAAAGCTCAGCCACGTGCATCTAGTGTGAAACTGCCATTAGGTCTAAACACAGTTTATTCACTGCAGTGGATCACCTTGAGTTTTCTTGAGCTCAGTGCCACAGGATTTTGCAAAGCCATTACAAGTTCTTCACAGTTAAAGCTCACAGTTGCTATTTTGTGAGGATGCTTTTATTATGAAAGTACCAGATCAGGAAATTAGGTGTTCTAGTGTAACTGAGAAACAACATTAAACCTCACAGATCACACATTATAACTGAACACACAGAAACATCTTTCTGAGGGTCTTCACACAGACATTAGATTAGTATTACACCACAGCCTTGGGTGGAGGGAGGGTGTTGTAGCTCTTAAACATGTGTTTTTGCAAGATTCATTTAATTTGTATTACCCCATAGAAAAATACAAAGTATAAACCATATATTAGGATTTAATGTTTTTTTCTGACAATTTTATGTGCATTTACTCTTAAAGAGAGTTTTGTAAATAAGCCCACAGTGGGTTTCCACCTCACCTGCACGTGTAACTTATCTTATTCACTGTTTTATTTGACTTCTCTTTTAACTAAGTGCAAATGAATAAATGAAATAAATAAATATTTCAGCCAACATTCCCCTCTTAGAACGTAGAGTTGTCTGATTTTTTTTTTTGTTCATTTTTTTTTTCATCTCCAACTAAAAACCCAAAATGTAGGAGACCCCATCTCTGACAATTCATCAGAATAAAATGAGAGTTACTCATGTGGACAGCACCTCCAAACACCTTTTTCTCTCTGCCTCTCCTTCTACAGAAATTCCCACAAATGTAATCACTTTCTTCATAATTTATTCGCATAACACTACAAAGGAATTACACAACTGCAAATAGGGTATAAAATTCATTTGACTCTCTTGGGAAATCACAAATCATAACATTACTTACAAAGGCTGCAGTTCTAATCTAAATCCATCAGAGTAATTGTTGTGCAGTCACTGATCTGCTTCAGTGTGGCTTGTTAATTAGAAAGTACACATCAAATACAATTTCTCCAAGTGTGAAGTGACACATGAGAACAACTATTTCAGGTGGGTGGGATAGAGGAGGGGGTGGGTGCTCTACCCTCCTGTATGTGCATGTGTGTGTGTGTTTTGCACCTCTGGGCGGTTTAAACCTCAAGAGAAATCATCAAGGAGCATTTATTCATGCACCAGCGCCTGCACCTGCCACTTACCCGGGGTAGGATGGATGGATAGGGGAGATCCCCCCTCCAAACACCATAAATCTTCATGAAACACATGACACACGCTGCTGAGCTCAACATCTCACCCTGCATTGATGTTTTCCAAATTAACAGCAGCAGGAAAATTCCCATGCAGGGGAGATAACCAAAGCTCTAATTAAAAGGATTTATAATTGGATCACGTGGCCATAAAATTAGATGATTTTTTAGTATTTGTTTGATGGATAAAATTTATTAAATGTATGGTTTCAAAGGATTTTAAACACTTTTTTTTTTTTGCCTTAATACACCACTTTCTGTCGGAGAAAACGATAAATTCAGGATACTTTGGATTTTTGTCACGTACATTTTGCATCTGATTTTGATTTATACAAACTTCAAATATGTCACTCACCACCACGATGAGTCCACTCTGGGTGTGAAGATAAGCAGCAGCAGGATAAAAATGGAGCAGATTTTGGAGCTGGGTTTGGAGTGATGTTGACTTTTTGCCCCATGTCTGATCCCCATAGCCCCGCTGCTGTCCGATAAACTCCGAGATTTCATCAAGCAGAACATATTTTTTCATTCATGTGTTGGCAAACGCTGCAGAGTCAAGAGTGAAAGTCCGTGTCGGCTGTGTGCCATCCATTATTAAGAGAACAATGGAGCTTTAAACCGAAGAAAAGCTTCCAAACTCCATCAGTTTACTTCAGGTTGTTTAATAAAGTCATGCAGATCTTCAGGCAATCTTCGGTACATCCAAAGTCTTCACCGGAGAGCTGTTATTAAAGCGCGTAAAGAGTCCGCCGCTGCGTAAAAGTCAAAATTCCTTCTCCAGATTTGCGGCGAAATATTAGCCATGACGCGCAAATTCTATCATTGTTTAAATATCTAACTCTGGAAAGTCGCTGAAATGGAAAAAAAAAAAGAGTCGATGAGAGACTTTTCTCCGAGGATGATCTGTCTGCGTGTGCGCACCTTTCCTCCTGTGGCCAGAATGAAGATGCGCACAGAAACACGCAGCTCTGCGCCGCGGTGCGTCAGCTGTCTGTGCCCCCTCCTATCCTCCCTCCACCCCAGCCCCTTTGTCAGAAAATTACAAATGCGGTATGTGGAGCAGCAGACAGCAGGACAGGAGATGTGTATATTTAGTTTGATGGAGAGAAGTCTGTGAGCTCTGCTGCGTAAAAAACAGGACATCTAGCTTTTCACAAACACGAATTCATTTTTAGGAATATTCTTTTAATGCTCTAATGCACTTATTGGTAACTGTTTTAGTTTTTGAACTATTAGGAGCGCCTAAAGTGGTCAGTGCTGCACTTTTTTAGTCGTTTACATAAAAAGATTCACAGGAGCTGACATATTTGACAGTATCAAGCAGGCGTTGTGGTGCCCGTAATTTTGTTAAATGTATGCACTGTTTTCTCCTCCTGGTTAAGAGTGCATGAATGACAGTAATCCAATATGTGGCTATGTTTTGTTGTGGGATGCTTTATGGATATTTTACAGTGTAGTGTTGATATTTATTAGTTACTTTGTAGAAACTGAGACGTGGTATTTTATTATATTTTAGCCTCCAACCACTATAGTGAGCACTGACATTCAGACTTTTAACTCTCCAAAGTTTATTCATGTGGCAGAGAATATTCCTTGTATAAGTAACACTGATGAAAGGTTGCATTTTAATGCAAATAATAATGTGGCATCTACGTACCATTAACATTTTTTAAAAATAGATTATTTCACCAAAAAAAAAAAAGATTTATTGCCCTGCTCAAAGTATCACAAAATATTTTGATAAGCAACTACGTATTGCAATATGTATGGTATCCCCACATTGCCAATACACAAACCCGTATGCTTGATAACTTTACATTTGAAACCAATTATTTCAACACTAATGAGGACTACAGTACTGGCTTTATCTTTATCTTTATCCCTCAACTATGAATCGTCAGTTGTATTTGAATCCAGAGCTGCTGTGGGGAAAAATGAAGAAGTCATTTTGGTAAGGTTTCTAGAGATTTTTTTTGTACCAAAAAACAATAAATTAACAGTACTGGTCAGGAGTACTGTCTGTATCACTGTGATATTGTTACAGATATTGTTATTGTTTGATTTTTAACAGAACTGTATTGACATTAAAATTGTGGTATATTCACAACCCTATGAAAATGTGTAGTTACAGTGCAACTGAGCCAAAAGGCCTCTTGTGGCAGACATTTTAAGACGAGTCTGTTTGTTAATGTATTAAGGTAAATTTATAGTAATCTATTAAAACAGTTGGCAGGTTTATGTCATTTGTTCTGCCCATCATGGGTGTAAAGGGGAAAGTTTTGCTCGGGAAGCACCGGCTATGAGAGGTCAAGCTTTCATGCTTTGACACATCATTAAACAGGAACTTTGTGTCTCCATAGAGATCAGTAATCCTTCCCAGGGGGCATTTTGGATGTTGTTTCATATGGCTGCTGGTGCATTGTGATCAGGCTTTTAGAGAATTTAAGATCAAACACATGAACACAGATTTGCTGTCATCTAAGATTTCATGAGCTCAGGTTGAGGAAATCCATTCAAAGGTAGTTTCACAACTGTGTTGATATTTTAGTTCCCCAAAAACTCTCCTTTTAAAATGTTTGGTTGCTGTAATAGTAAGACAGAGTTATCTTGGGACTAAATTATGTTGTTCAAGAGTAAACAATAACTTTGGCCCTGCCTCTAATTAATGGAAAACCTTTCAAATTACAAACTAACAATTACAAAAAAGTACAATGATTACCAATACCTTTGTCGAGCTTTGTGTAAATATCCTAAAATTGCAACATTTTCTCCATGATCATGAAAATAAATCAGTGTTTCTTGAACAGTTTAATCCATAAAAAAGTCTTCTCTGTATCAGCAGTGAAGTGTGCCTGATCCAGCTTATTTATCTGATTTGCTTTTATCATATGGGCCTGTTAGAGCCCTCAGGTCTTCAGGTACTGGCATTTTCAGTACATAAGTCCAAATAAAGACCCATGGTAAGAGCTTTTTTAAGGCCCATGTATTTCTGGAACAGCCACCTGCAGACCTAAGGGCTCTATAGTCTATCAGCATTTAATAAGCAAACTTAAGCCTTACCTTTTTAATTTTGCTTTTGACTGATTTTATTTTATTTTATTTTAGGTAGTTGTAGATATTTATTTATCTGTTTAAAATGTTATGTTGTTTTTTCTCAATCTATTACTTTTTTAAGGCATTATTTTTTGATTTTATTATTAAAATCCATTCTTGTTTTTATGTCTTTACTTAAAAATAGTTCATTTCTTTTTTTTTATTGTTAAAAAGAAAACTATAAAATATGTATATATAAGTTGCGTGTCTGTCATTACATCCTTGTAACAAGGCAGCTGATATTGAGAAATAAAGTGTCTGGACTCCTTCAAGTGGCATTCAAACTTGTATCTGACATGACCATTTTATAGAGGATCAGTGGTCACAGGTTTGGAGAGACAATAGGTGCAGCCCCTTAAATTACCTGGTGATGACTTTGACGTGGCTTATATCTGTCCTGTGCTGTAATGCCCTAATTTTCCATGTTTGGCCTGAGGCCCAGTATAGTCCTTTTCCATTCAAATGATTAATAACTACTAAAAAGTTACCGTCATGCTCAGCTCAAGGTGGTGGAGTAAATGATACTTAAACCCTTCCTGTAATGCCACCAGAGAGCATGTTTGTAGTTCAGCTCATATCAGCCGTCCTGATCCAGAAACAGGTCTGTCTCACTGAGCCGCTGTGGAAACATACGACCCCTCCTCAAGGACATGCCTGCCTCATATCCTTACTTCTTGGACACATACTCGATGCTGTGTGTTTCCAGCAGGTAAAGACAGACACTGACACACTGCTATGTGCAGTGTGTGTGTGGATGAGGGTGTGAGGTCATTTTAATCAGTGCAAATCCAGGGGCGTTAGCCGAAGACCTAACATAAAGGTCAAGAACAATGAAGACACCTAAAAATACAGCTGCACAGACAGCAATGCAGGCAAAGTATCTTTTGTGACTGAAAACTCAATCAGTTTGTTGTAAATTATGCATTTACATCGATGGAAATAAGTATTTTACTTGTAAATAAAAAATAAGTCTTAAGATATTAAGCTAAGATAAGTACAAAGCATCCTCATTCTCAGCAGGTTTAGTGGTAGAACTGAATGCTGTTACAATTTTTGGAACAGTACTGTGACATTATTGGCTGCTTGGTAACATTTTCACGAGTTGTAGTGTTATGTCCTTCAAGGATTATACAGACAGTGAAAAGATGATGAAAAATGAAATTCCATTATCCTATTTTGCTCTTCATAATGTGCCAGACATTTTCAGAAGGAGACAGGTCTGGACTATAGACAGGCCAGTCTAGTACCTGCACTCTTGTACTCTGAAGCCACGCTGTTGTGACACTTGCAGAATGTAGCCTGGCATTTTCTTACTGAAATTAGCAGGGATGTCCCTGAAAAGGATGTTGCTTGGATGGCAGCATTTGTTGCTCCAAAACCTGTATGGACCTTCCTGCATTAATGGTGCCTTCACAGATGTGCAAGTTACCCATGCCATGGGCACTAACACAACCCCATACCATCACAGATGCTGGCTTTTCAACTTTGCTTTGATATCAGTCTAAATGGTCCTTTTCCTCTTTAGCCCGGAGGACACAACCTCCATGATTTCCAGAAACACTTTGGACTCTTCAGATACCTTTGTGTCAGTCCATCTCAGATGAGCTCGGGCACAGATTAGCTGGCAGCAGTTTCAGGAGTTGTTGAGAAATGGCTTTCACCTTGCACGGTAGAGTTTTAACCTGCACTTATAGATGTAGCGACAAACTGTTTGTTTAGAACTGATGCTGAGTCCACGTGCTAATTTCCTTTACAGAAAGATGTCTGTTTTCAATACAGTGCTGTCTGAGGGATCAAAGGTCACAGATGTTCAATATTGTTTTTTGGCCTTGCTGCTTACGTGCAGATTTCTCCTGATTCTCTGAATCTTATGGTGATGTTATGGACTATAGATGATGTAATCCATAAATTCCTTGCAAGCACGTTGAGAATCATTGTTCTCAAACTATTAAACTATTTGCTCACTCAGTTGTTTGCAAAGTGGTGAACCTCGCCCGAAACTTGCTTGTGAACAACTAAGACTTTCAAGTTTTTACGTTTTACTTAACATCCCCTCTTCAATGGAAATAGGGTTTGTATATTCAAACAAATCGAGCCAAAGGGAAACACCCAGTTGTGAACAACTCTCCCAAATGGTTTTTGGGTTAAAACCACTTTAGTGAATGCTCTTGTTGGTGTTTATGACACATGTTTATAGTTTGGTATTTCAATACCTTGTGAATCTCAGATTTCTCTCTGGATCAAAAAAGTATCTAAGCATCTATCCAATAGTGTGCAACACTTAAAGAATAAGCCTTGGGCATTGAAAAGCTTTTATAATTTTGTTTTTGTTAGTCCCTTTCTCCTCTTCAACCTTCTCATCCAATTTTGCCCATTTATGGCTCCTACAAACCAATATGATGAAGACACACGTCTGAACTTGAAACTATTAAGAGGAAGTTCCCAGACCCAGAGATGACATAACTGTATCTACATCCACTTCTTACTCCAGTCTATGAAGTAGTCTTTGTCCTTCCCCCTGTCGCGCTGCATCACATAGACCAAAACCCACACATAGTCCAACTGTTCGTCCTTTGGTTATGTCATGTCTGAATTTGGAGCAACACTGGGATCCTCATTACATGTGACCCTGTCTTTCTTTACCGCAGGACAAGCTAAGGATATTACAGTGACAACTCTATAACAAATTGCTTTACAGGGAGCAGGTGACGGTGGCGATAACGCTCGTCATCTCACCCTCCCTCTCCTTCCTTCTTTCTTTTAGCCAACTCCAGCTGTGGTCTTTAAGAGGCTCAGCGTTGGGGGGCCCGAGCTCCTATTCTGGTCCCATCTTATGGCCTGGGCTAATTTTGGATGCTGGAGAAGAGAGGATGAGAGAGGAGAGAAAAGGAGAACAGGAAGAGGATAAGAGAGTGTCTAGATGATTACAATGTAGAGGGAGCAGAGCAGTGAGAGCCTTCATCGATGACGCAGACCAGAAATTTGATGGCTAGACAGGCTTGGGTTGATAAAATGTCTGAATTTAAGACTTCCATACTTAGCCAGTAAAAATCTGGATGATTGATAAAGTGGAAAGACAAGCACATTGACTTCAGTGTTGTCTTTTAATGGCATGAAAGATCAGATCTTATGTCCATAAGGCATATTCCAGATTACATAACTGACTGGAGTCATCAGCCTTCATTTAGACATATGCTTGAATGTCATCTGCATAACAATGAAAAGGTATAGCCATTATGATTTTACCGAACTGGACTTGACTGACTTCACCTCACTGCACATACCGTATGGAGGAAGGTGAGCTCTGACTGCAAGCCATCACTGAAGACATCTTAGAGTAATGCACTGTTTGACTGCAAACAGTCAACTTTGTATCTGAATTCCCAATAAAGATGCAGATCTGTGTCGGTGCTTTGTATAAAGAGGACCTAAATAAACTCATATGCAAAGAAGGGAAAGGTTTTTCCTACAACCTCACAATCAGGGATGGGAATCGAGAACCAATTCCAGTTGAGAATCGTTAACTCCCTCAGGAATTGATATCATTAGTCGTTTTACTAATCAATTATCCTATCAATTACTTCCACTTTGTTTTGCATGCCTTGCAAATGAAAGACGTCACCCTTTCATTGGAGGTAGTCAGCAGGCATGATGGCAAAGAAATCAAAATTCATGTCAGACATGGGGGGAGAAGGGGTCAAACCTGAATCTTAGTTTTGACCAAAAGATGGTTCAACTCTCAGTATGTGGAGACACCAATAATTTGCATAAGCATTCATCTTTGCAGCACAGCATTAAATATCTGGATTGCCATGTGTTTGACATTTGTGCTTCTGAAACGTATGTAGACCATTTGTCCCCACACAGCATATACCAAAGAACTGTTTAGGAAATCATTAAAGAATTGCATCGATAAGCAGAATCATTAATGGCATTAAAAACTTATCAGTTCACTTACCAACACTACTTATGATACAATACACATTCTGATACAGAGGCCACAATACAACACACATCACAGTATGCATAAACTGTTGACATTGACTATGACTTTGACAGAACTCCCCACACCTAATTTCTTTTTTGTAGAAACAAAAAAATCATTGACCAAGTTAAAAGGATCCTACGACTTATTGCATTTATAGTTCAGGTCTTAAGAGATTATAGTAGAAATTCCAAATTCAAAGGTGTGCTGTATCATGTAGTTTGGGTAATATTACTCCTGGTGTAATTTATAAACTGCTGTCAGAGCATTTGGGGGGTATTGATTGTTTTAAATCTTTATCTTTCCATGTATCAGTGAGTAGCAAAGCTGGCACAGCTGGCTTTCTGTGATAATGTTACTTTTTATCGATCTCTATAAGTCAAACTAAATGTTCTTGTTATAAAGAAAATATAGTAAAACAAAAATATACAGGCATGTCCTCCCGAGGGCTCTGATATGATGTGCTTTTTAAGTCAAAACTTTTTTAAATTTATTTTTCAGATCATAGTGCATAGGTGTTCATCAGTTACAGACAAGTTGTTTGTATAGACACAATTTAACATCTAGCATGTCAACAAAAGAGTTATATTAAGAATCAGAAAATAAGTACAAAAAAACCCCTAAAGTTAAAGAAACATAGAAAACCAAAAATAATCCCCAGTCACTGCCGGTGAGCTCGTGGACATCGGTGTTAGCCTGTCATCACAGTGATGCATGACCTTGGTGAGTTGGTAAGTTGTGGTAATGTCAAATGTTTAAGGTTTGAAACATATTCAAGAAAAGGTCCCCAAGCCTTCTGGAACTTCCCATATGAGTGTTAAAGTGAATATCTACTATTTGCAAGCGTCAGGCAGGACGTATATCTGTCAACCATTCTGTATGAGTTGTATGAGGTGGGACCCCTCCACCTGAGGAGGAATCGAGGTAAAAGCTAGGGTGCTCCATTTTTCAGCAGCTAATCTGACCTCCCCTGCATGATGGGCTATTTAAGCAACTTAGTTTCATCCTGTCTCTGTGGTCAATCACGTTTTGTTCCATCTTTGATGAAAACTGCAACTTTTTTTAATATGAAAGTTTGATGGGTTGACACTTGTAAGAAATTTGGGTGGTGATTTCTCATCAAGAAGGTGGTGATATGCTTTGAGGCTCAAGAGCAACTGCTATAAGAGACAGGATTTTGGACTCCAGTGGGACTTAAGAAACATTAACATTAGCCTCCCTCTGTGAATTTGAGTGAACTACTCTCCTGACTCTTTGTCTAGCAACAGCTTTTGTCTAAAAGTCATTATTGAACCATTTCTATCCTTACAGTAACTACAGTTGTATTGTTTTCACAGCAAGTATCCTGTAAAGTATTGAAAATTTTGACAACCTTGCCGACAGACTGTTGTTTGTGTAACAGATCTGAAACAAGCGTGTCATAAATTCATGGTTTACATGCTCCCGCCTTGACCTCACTTTTGTCATCTCATTCACACATGACTCTTCAGACATGAGATCATGTGTCTCAGTGTGTGTCTGCTTCTGTGCTCCACAGTCATGACCAACACTGCTCTTCAAAATAACATGGACATGTGGCTGCTGCTGTCTTTTTTAAAATTCATATTCATTAAAGCTCATTCGATAAACTTAATTTTTGTGTGAACAAAGTACCACAGCTTGTATTTTTACTGAATTTGTCCTGTAGATGTAGTAGCAGTGTTTCCCACCTGGAAAATCCCTTCCTGCCTCTTTTAACTATAGAAGGTGTGAAGGCATTGTCCTTAAATCATTTTATATGATACCTACCCTGCAGCAGGCTTAAAACTTTGAGATGTTTGCAACTGGCAGCCCAGGACCCACATACTCAACAAGTGTGACCTGTTAGTAAATTTAAAATATCACAACAAGGAAAATGTGACAAAATCTGCCATGACAGATCAAAGACAGAAACAATTAAGAGAAAAAAGCTGTATTAGGCTGCATTTTAAAAACTCCCTTGTATTTATAACCACATACATTTGTAATAATACAAAACCCAAAACCAGTGAAGTTGGCACGTTGTGTAAATCGTAAATAAAATCAGAATACAATGATTTGCAAATCCCTTTCAACCTATATTCAATTGAATACACAGCAAAGACAAGATACTTAACGTTCGAACTGGTAAACTGTGTAATTTTTTGCAAATATTAGCTCATTTTGAATTTGATGCCTGCAACATGTTTCAAAAAAGCTGGCACAAGTGGCAAAAAAGACTGAGAAAGTTGAGGAATGCTCATCAAATACTTATTTGGAACATCCCACAGGTGATCAGGCTAATTGAGAACAGGTGGGTGCCATGATTGGGTATAAAAGCAGCTTCCCTGAAATGGTCAGTCATTCACAAACAAGGATGGGGCGAGGGTCACCACTTTGTGAACAAATGTGTGAGCAAATTGTCGAACAGTTTAAGAACAAAATTTCTCAACGAGCTATTGCAAGGAATTTAGGGATTTCATCATCTACGGTCTGTAATATCAAAAGATTCAGAGAATCTGGAGAAATTACTGCACGTAAGCGGCAAGGCCGAAAACCAACATTGAATGCCCATGACCTTCGATCCCTCAGGCGGTACTGCATCAAAAACCGGCATCACTGTGTAAAGGATATCACCACATGGGCTCAGGAACACTTCAGAAAACCACTGTCAGTAACTACAGTTCGTCGCTACATCTGTAAGTGCAAGTTAAAACTCTACTATGCAAAGCGAAAGCCATTTATCAACAACACCCAGAAACGCCGCCGGCTTCGCTGGGCCCGAGCTCATCTAAGATGGACTGATGCAAAGTGGAAAAGTGTTCTGTGGTCTGACGAGTCCACATTTCAAATTGTTTTTGGAAAGTGTGGTCGTCGTGTCCTCCAGACCAAAGAGGAAAAGAACCAGCCGGACTGTTATAGGCGCAAAGTTCAAAAGCCAGCATCTGTGATGGTATGGGGGTGCATTAGTGCCCAAGGCATGGGTAACTTACACATCTGTGAAGGCACCATTAATGCTGAAAGGTACATACAGGTTTTGGAGCAACATATGTTGCCATCCAAGCAACGTCTTTTTCATGGACGCCCCTGCTTATTTCAGCAAGACAATGCCAAGCCACATTCTGCACGTGTTACAACAGCGTGGCTTCGTAGTAAAAGAGTGCGAGTACTAGACTGGCCTGCCTGTAGTCCAGACCTGTCCCCCATTGAAAATGTGTGGCGCATTATGAAGCGTAAAATACAACAACGGAGACCCCGGACTGTTGAACATCTTAAGCTGTACATCAAGCAAGAATGGGAAAGAATTCCACCCGAAAAGCTTCAAAAATTGGTCTCCTCAGTTCCCAAACGTTTGCTGAGTGTTGTTAAAAGGAAAGGCGATGTAACACAATGGTAAAAATGCCCCTGTGCCAACTTTTTTGCAATGTGTTGCTGCCATTAAATTCTAAGTTGATGATTATTTGCAAAAGAAAATAAAGTTTCTCAGTTCGAACATTAAATATCTCGTCTTTGCAGTGTATTCAATTGAATATAAGTTGAAAAGGCTTTGCAAATCATTGTATTCTGTTTTTATTTACGATTTACACAACGTGCCAACTTCACTGGTTTTGGGTTTGTACATGTAAGAAATGTAACCTAATAATCATTAATTCCTCTGCGGTAGAAAGTGGTTGAAATAGGCTTGAATTTCATGTTTAGCTCTTATGAATTAAGTTTTACTATTTGTATTTCAGTTAAAATATTTAAATGTGCTTAATGATAAATTATTGTAATTGATGTTTAATTGCCTCTTTTGTTAATTTCGGAGTAAATGTTAATGTTAATCAATTATCTGAGGACAAAGTCAATGTGGCCCTCTTGGAAAACAACGTTGCCTATCTTTAGATGCCCCTTCTTTAAAAGCACCCGCACCAAAATAACTAACCATAATCCTGGTCGTCTTTCAATGATTGTGATTTCTTACAAGTGTCTACAAGACCCCATCGTATGAAAGTCCAGGGAATCTATATCAGGAAAAATATTCATTCCTGCTCCAGGGGGAAAAAAAAAGGCTTTTCCAACTTTGTGATGGTTAGGCACTTAAAAAGAAATGTAATCTACTGCTCTGAGAGTTTTTCTTATGGAAAATAGTAATTTATTCATCCTCTTGTAATAAGAATCCAAACACAAGGATAGCCAAGATCCATTTTAGGGCATGGCCCATAGCTTGAAGAATAGTTTCAGAGAAAATATGATTTTGTATCCAAGTCTTGCCGGCCAAAACTGTGAAGTCAGAGGTAAAATATCATGTAAATGTTTAAATATTAAAATGAACAATGGTAGTTCAGGCCAGTACAGATGTATAAGACATCCAAGGTTTTGGAAGTGAAGCGTAAAAAGTTTTCAAAAGAAGCCAGCACGAACAAAAAGTAGCAACAGTGGTACTTAGATGGGCAGCCCCGGTGTTTATTTTAACAAGTTTATATTTTAGAGGTGTTTTTTTTAAAGAAAAATATTTGAATACTAATGAAAGAAGCAATGACTTTCAAAGTGGAGGTCCTGACTCCACCAGGTCATCATGGAAACTTGAAGGGAAGAGGCAGTAAAGTAGAGCAATAAGGAATCAGTCCCATGAGCAGGGCTGGACACAGTCATCGACTGAAACAGCTGTGTAGGAAGGTTAAAACAGCCAAACTCTGCTACCAAGTTGAGGTTGTGGAAGACAGTTTCATATCACAGGTCATACAACATGACAATGAAGCATGGCATGAAGCAGATTTTTCTTTAAATACAGATATGAAGAACCTTTCTTCCTGTAAAAAGTGTTACCTGGGATCCAGGGTGGTCTTGGTACAAATCCTGCCAGTGGCCATTTTCTCAATTGACACTTCAGTATCTCTCTCTTCATGCTTTAGGTCAAAGTTGTTGCATTTCCTTCAAAAATCAAAAATTAGGGAATAATAGAAAAGACGGTTTACAACAGTGGAACTACTTTTTAAATGCCATGAATTACAAAAGAAAAATTTAAATTGTTAAAAAAAAACAAACAAAAAAAACTCTTCAGAAATAGACATTGAATTGGATACATGAGTAACAATGGGATGTTTTTGAAAAAGGACATAGGCTGTTTATTTATTATTATTTCTAATTGTAAAGTACAATCAAGTTAAGCAACTTCACCAGATGGGGGTCTATCCCAGATACCAGTGTTATTATGAAAGAACTTGGTGTTGTTAATTTTGGGCCCATTGTTTGAAAGCATTGACATGTTTGCTTTGTGTTGTGTTGTCTCCCTGCTTAGGACAACAGTGGGGTGAAGCGAGCGCTGCAGAGAGGACGTTGCCCCCTCACAGCTCATCAACCTGAGCACTGTGTTTATGGAGGCTGAGGAGGATGAGGCTTTGCTGGAGGAACAGGCATGTCTGTGCTGGATTTGGGATGCAGCTCTGCTGTCCTACACAGGAATGTTAATTAGGTGAGCTGAGCGGAGGAGAGGTGACCCGTCCTGTTAACCAGCCAACCCTCCCCAACTACAGAGAGGGGGATTTAGTATGAAGGAGGGCCCAGTCAGTGTGTTTCCCATATATCTGCTTGTCAGTATGTATCAGTTTGTGAGAGAGGTGGGCAAAGACACTCTTTAAACCTTTAACTCCAAATTCAAAGCGAGTGCACAGCATCTTCCTTTTGATTTGTGTACTTGGACTGAAGCAAACTCATTAATGTCATTCACTTTCTCTCATCCTCTGATAAGACATTTCTGGATCATTTTTGTATATTTTGTGCCTCACAGGGTGTAAAGTAACAATAGTTTAGTTTACTTTATAGTTTAATAATTTAACTCCATGCAGCAAAACAGGGCCCATACACCTTGTTTAGGGTCCATCCCAAGCTCTTTCAGCACTTATAAAGAGCAGCCATTGTCTAGCTTTAGAGCACTTTTAAGAGACATATTTTGACTTAACCAGACTTATATTCAGATGTGCTGACTGCTATGAGTATGTCATTGCTCTAAAAACCTTCTAGTTTTCATATTTGGAAAACCCCTGATCCAGTTGTATTCTCAGGCTATCTGAGATGCTCTGCTAGAGCTCCTGTCACTCGAAGGCTCCCTTCACCAAAGGGCCCAGTCTGCCCCGACTGGTTGACCGTTCTACTCTGTGGTGATTGGTCTGTTCAGCGCCATGTTGTCAACGACTCTGCATTCATTCTACTGCCAATGGGCTTAAACTGCTGACAAAACTGTTAGGGCAACACAATGCTGGGTCTATTTGGGGGGACCAGGGGCATGAGCTGTTTTAGAGACAGTCCCAATGCCACATACTTTGTGTCTTTTGCGTAGAAGTACGTTATCATATCAGACATGTAAAACACAAAAAAGAGTGCATAAAACTTGAGAGAGCATAACATGGGCTCTACAAAGCTGTGATTAATTGTATATTCACTCAGATACAGAAAAATAGATTATATGAATTTAAAGCCTTGTCAGTGTGAAACAGAGATTACTTCACGAGCATCAGACATATCAGTCCACAGGCGGGAACACATTTAACAAAACAAGCAATTATTTCAACATAAAATAAGAGAGCAAACAAAAAAAAAGTTCCATCAATTTAATGTGAAAATTTGAATGTGATCAACCAGGACATTATGTCAGGTAAATTGAGTTTACTTCCCTGAGAGTCTTCTACTGTCAAAGTACAAATATGAACAATCATAAACACAAAAAATGTAATATAAACTTGAATAATTCTTAATTTTATTTATCCTAGTTACTCATTTTCCCAAATCTTTAGTTTAAAAAAGTTTTAAAAATTAAGACTTCAACACAAAGTTACCAATATTTATAAGTGTTTATAAGTGTGAATTGCTTTGTGTCTTTCATATTTTCAGCAATCCAAAAAAACATTTTATTCTTAACCTATGAGTTACCTTTTTAGATTTCAAATAGTTGATGAGAAAATAATTGAAGGACCTTTTCGTTTCACCATGTCTAAAGGGAGTTGTATCTGCTTATCAAACACTGACCTCTAGAGGACCCTCTCTGATCGTGCAGCAAAAAACAAAAAGACATTTGATAGGTTGTGAGCACAAATGGTAATCCGAGGGTTATTAAATTACACAAAAAAACCCTAAACTATACTCTTTAGAGAATTCTTCATCTTAATTTATTGTTCTGTGTATTAATATATTGTTACATTTGCTTTTGTGGTCAAAACACTAAAAAATGTATTTCCATGTCATGCCAAAGCATATTAAACCAATTCATATATTAATTCAGAATATAAACATTTTCTGTGTTCACTTCATCCAAACTGAGACTGACTTAAAGATTAATGATGCCGCTGAGATTCAATGCGCATGACTGGCAACATACGGTTTTCTAAAAAGTATAAATAAAGACAGGAAAACATCACATTCTTTAGATAGATTTATTAACTCTGTCACTTTCCAGCATATAAAGAACTGGATCTGATGTAAAATGAGAAAACAAGCAGTTGACTTCAGTTTTTGTAGCAATAACACATATTTAAGAGTAATAAACATGTTTGTTTTGCCAGGTTTTCTTACAAATGACAAAGATTTACAATTGATCCTGCATTTACAAAAGGCTCTAAGATTACCTTCACTATGCAATATCAAAAGAGTAAACACATTAAAGAAGCTCAGCACTACACTGATTAGATAGAAATGTTGTAAAGGTTCCATACATCAATAACAAAAAGTATAAAAGTAACTATACATATGTATAAAAACTACAGTCAGGTACATTTGAGTGCACACAAACATTGGTCCAAATTGCTTGTTACACAATTATGATGAGGATATATTTACAGTTGACAAGCAAACAATTTATACACATGGTATTTGTTGAAACGAAAAGCAGAAGAGTAAAATCAAATAAATGATCTCTAGAGGATGGAATAGTTGGAATCATTTGGAAATGCATCATAAAATGGTTCAATATACAGAGAGTATGGTTTGCCTTGAATACTGCGTTGGCATATTAGAGACTATTCATTGCAACAGCTCATTAGTCCATCTAACAAAACATCGAACTAACAAAGAATTTGACTCTGTTTGCTGTGATAAAAATTCATTCATGCTGGTTTCAACATCTCAGCTTTAATATGCTGACATGAGCCATTGTAAGATTGTAAGAGGACAAATGAAAGTTACTCATAATGACAGAAAATCTAGCATTATTAAATGAGTTGTCATAACCAAGAGATTAAATATGGCAAAACTTGAAGAAATGAAATGGTATTGATACATGTTGTATTATGAAAGCACCAAATATATCAAAACTGGAAAATCTGGTTGGAATTTGATTTCCAACCTGCACATAAGAGAGAGTCGCTGAAGATGCATCAAAATTAGACTAACTAGTAATTGTGAGAGAGTCTAAATTATTAAGTGATCAAATCTCCATCTGTAATTTATTTTATCATTAGTGTTTTTTTATATTAGCATTCATGTAGGGACGAGACACCGATCTGCCTTCTCTTCTAGTAGCATGGCTGCCTCTTTCAGGCGTAACAGTTTTTGTTTTTTCAATGCTATTGTGATGTGTGCATGCGTAGTAGTTTCTTTTAGGCCAGATCTAGCTAGCAAAACTTCAATCCGAAATGAGTGAGTTAGGTCTGCAAAGGCACAGACCATTAAGCGTCCTTTGAGCAGCAGGAGCTACCGGTGTGACGACAGTGAGAGGCATCTGCCAGCCTGTAAACAAAGTTCTGCCCTCAAAATTACTCTCTATGGGGTTTTGCCCAAATGAAACTACCATTTGGTAGGTCAGGTTACAGTTACATGGCAGGACATGCAATATGAGTCCAGTGACCTAAGCCTTTAACTAAAACCAAGATCACAAATTTTCTTGTATGACAACAAATCTTAAATGAAAGATATCAGTTTAATGGTCAAAGCTGTGATCACTGTGCACAAATAGTCTGTGTGACTTACATGCAAGGTAGGCTAAAGGTTACACTACTCCTGTCAAAGAAACACTGACATCAGGGCTGATCTTAGGTGACTGTTTTCCTGCTATCAGCAGCACCATTTCTCTGTGCTTGTATTTAGATGCTAGGGTCTTAAATACAGTCCATTAAGAGCACAGATGTCTTTTTTATTTTTATATTATCATGGCTGATCAGGTTGACAAAACATCACTTTGAACACCATTAGAAAAGCTTCATGACATTTAAGTAACACAGAGACAACTGTGTCTGTTTAGTTTTGCCTGTGAGGAAGTGTGTCACTCCACTTCTCTCCCTCCATATTTCCTCCATGTGTTTGTGTTTCTACACGGTTCTTAAAGGGCTGCACTCTGCATGTGACAATGAAGGCAGGAAGAGTTTAGGTATAAAATCTGACCATGAATTAAAGACCCGAATAAGAGCAAATACAATAGACTGAAAAATTAATTGATATACATAAAAATCAACTGCATTTATTTCCTGTACTTCCTTTTCTATTGAGAAAAAACACTATATACGTTAAGTCCCAGAAGTAAAATATTGCACTGTCAGTTTGCTGCACTTTCCTTCTGTCTGTCTCTCTCACTGCTCACAGATGCAGCTGATATTGTACCATCTAATGCAACTTAGTAAATGCTGTATTTAAAAAAAGTATGGAAAAACCTTTCACAACATTTTTGCTACATCCAGATAACAGGATAAGTAAGATGAGATATTAAGTTGACTAAAAAGTATCAGTTAACAGTGAAATAAAAATCATGGATGTCTATTTAGGGCTTCCACTATTTTATATCTAATAAATAAAGCTATAACAGTGTTTGAAGGGACCTCTGTATTTATATCATGATTTTTAATCGTACATATAAAGCAATATCTCAAACAAAAAGCAAGAGACGGAATAGACTCTGTAACAAGCAGAGTAGCAGCTGACTTATGGATAAATAAGATGATCAGTTAATTAGAGGAGACCACCATGTCCAGTTCTTTGACCCCATCTTGGCTCGATGTGAGTCCACAGCTCCCTGAGAGGGGACTGTCTGAGTAATGGCTGCCCGACCTGGGCACAGTGGCAGGAGAGGGCGGGGCTTGAGCCAGTCCAGGCTTCTTAGGAGGGATTGGTGGCGGGTTCCCCCTGTCTGCACGAGCGATGGTGGGTGATCTGATCCCCTGTGGGAGTGCTGCTGCTGCTCTCCCAATGATGGGAGACAAAGGTGCTGCCAGATTGCGGTAGTCCGTGCCAAAGGGGGAACTGTTGGGTGCTGCAAGTTTTGGCGCAACGCTCTGCTGAGCTGTCGTGAAGCGAGACAGGACCTGAGTAACGGTGCTCCGGGCCATCTGCTTCACCGGGCTGGACTCTGGGGAAGAGCTACTGGTCGCAGGTGGGGCTTCTTTTGGTGACAGGGTGGCCTGCGCGGCCTGTGATGCTGGCTCAGGGTCAATGGTGCCCTGGAACTTATGGCGAGCAGCGTGAAAGCGTTGGTTGATCCCGACCTGGTAGGGAGACTGGTAACCAGGAGGGCTTGGGCTGGCTTGTGAGCGTTTGGCTAGGACAGGAGAAGCACAAGGAGAGGTCGGAGGCAGAGCAGAGTGTGATGTCGGGGTCTGGTTTTCATTCCCGTTCTGTAAGCAGATCTTCTCTGAGGTGGCGTCTGGACCATGGTGTCCATTCGTCTCCACTGGGCAGAGGTGACCATTGGTGACTTTTGGCTGCACAGTTTGCTGGTTCCTCTCCTCCTCACAGTCCTCCACCCTGATGGTTTCTTGCTTTCTCAGTGGAACTTTTTTGGCCCACTCTTTTGTCTCTGCCTCCACTGGAGCTTTTACTGCTTCTTTGACTTCTTTCATTGTATTTGGATCCCCCAGCTTCCTTTTCAGCTCCTCTACCTGGGAACAAAACAGTGAACAAGTTTATTTTCAAGGAAAAGAGCCATGGCTTTACTTAGCAAATCTTGTAATCTGCTCAATTAAGATGAGTTGAGTTACTTTAGGTATTCATAGTTGGTAAAATGGATTACTACTACCTGCAGGGTCAGAGTGGTACTTTCTTATTCTAAATAAGTCGGCAATATACGTATTAACCTTGCTGTATCTTTTTTTCTGGCATAACAGCAAATAGCCGTTTTCATTGGTCACTGTTATTTCTGTATAGTTATAGAGTTGAAAATCATAATTGAATCACTCTGGTAGTTTAGAGCAGTACTTATGCATACATGTAAATATGTGAAAACTCTAAAAACAAATACATCAGTTGCAGTTTTAGTCAGATTACCACCTTTAATGAAGTTAAACTGATAAAATTCACAATAAAATGAAAACAAGGTGCCAAACAAGATGGATGGAGTAAAACTTCCAACTGAAATTGAAAGTATATCAAGTATTCAATTACAGTCATTAAACTGCATTGAATTAAAGGTTTGTTTGTTACATTCATGCCCAGTTACTTAAAATGAAAAAGCTTGGTATCTTGAATTGCATCCATCTTGAACTTAATGGTTTTTGGTCCCTGAAGCTCTTTACACGTTATAATTTCAGAATAGCACCATTACAGAGTATTGCCATCATTATGCCTTTTTACCTGGACATTACATTTTCATTTGTAAATTACTGAGTAGTTTTATTTTCTATTATGGTGCTGCAGAAGCACAAGGTTTAAAAAAAAAAAATGACGAGAGGCACACATATGCAAAACTGGGGCTGCATGATTCTGGCAAAAAAAAAAAAAAAAATATATATATATATATATATATATATATATATATATATATATATATATATATATATATATATTAAGATCAAGATTTTTAAGCACTTTCTATACTTCCAGGGAAATTTTGTTGTAATTTTTTATGGCTGATTGCTTCTCATTGGTGTCGGCAGCGCGGTCTTATTGTGTGCTTGGTAGGTAATCTGTCAGTTGCAGGTTCGAGCCCAGTTCCGGGTATCACATGGTGATGTGTCCTTGGGCAAGACATTTAACCCCAAGGTGCTCCCACTGCTGTGTCAGTGGTGTTTAAAAGGTATGTAAGTAAAAAATATGAAAGGGCGTTAAAGTGTTAGCTGATACTGATGAACAGCTTGACAGAGAAACTCAACCATCAGTGAGAGTATGTGAGAGCGAATGAGTGTGAATGTATAGATGTGACCTGTGGTGTAAAGCTGCTTTGAGTAGTCAAAGACTTGAAAAGTGCTAAATAAGCTCAAGTCCTTTTATTGCCAGGGCTGGAATGAGACTAAAAAATCTGTCCTGACAAACATAACCCAGTGGTGGCTACCAAAATACACCTGCTGTTCTATGATACTCAAGTAAAAGGATGTGCGAATATGAAAAGGGCTTCAGTGAATTATTATTCAAATGATGTCCCTTTTTTGCAGGTTTAGGTTTGCCATGAAATCTGTGTTGCCGTTGGTCATTAGTTCACCTACCTGTAGAAGAATTAAGAATTAATAAATGTTTTTTATTTGCTATCTCTCTTTCTGTCTTTTCCCTTTATTAGTTTATATCATTTTAAATGTTTCAAGTGTGAATGCTTTTGGCTGAATATATGAATTTGATGACATTTCAAGTTTTTGTTTTTTTTTTAAACTCCATCAGGCATTAGTGGATCCAAATAAATGGACCAGCAAGATACTACAACGTGTCAAAGAGGCTATTTTGCAGAGATATTAATATGGTGCACCTTGAGATTATGTCACCTATGAAACCATTATGTCAGAAGTACGACAAACAGGGACTGGAATAGCTGTCATTGATTCTGGGAACGCATCACCTCAAGTAACCATGGGCTGTCCTCAGGCTTTAGACATTATCCATTATAAAGGACGCATGATGGCGTGTTTGCAGTCATGGATTAAACTAACTCTTCATTTACAACAGTAAACACCCTAAGAATACATCGTAAAGCCTGTGTTTAAGTGTTCAGACCTGTTGCTGAAGCTGACAGCAGTGAGCCTCCTCCTTCTTCAGACGTGAGCGGAGCTGCTCCCTCTCTGTGTCAAACTCAGCCAGCTGCTCCTCCACCCTCGCCTCCATCCTCAGAGCTCTCCTCCTCTCCTCTTCCAGCTCCTTCCTCAGAGCCTGGCAAGCCTCCTTCTCCTAAAAAAGAAACAGTCCAAAGAGAAAAGTGAAATCATTGGCCCAAAAACAAAAAGAAATAAACCGCCTGACTTGGAATGAAAAAGTCTCTACCTTGTCCAGTTTGCGGCTCAGCTCGGTCAGCCGGTGACCCTCCTCCAGAGCTCTGGCACTCGCCCACTTGCACTCTTTGGCCAGCGCGCAGGAGAGCTGTTTGTGCTGAGCTCTCTCTTCTTCCAGCTGGTCAGTGATCCGCCGCTGCTCTTTCTCCAGTCGCCTGGCCTGGCTCCGCTCAAAGTCCAGCTGCAGAGACGGAGACAAGACAAAAATGTCAGAGAGAGTTAACTTTTAAACTCTTTATGATGGATCCAATACATTTTGGACAAACTTACAATGCAATCAAAACCCTCATTTATCAAGGAGTACCTGCTGTTGTAGGCGCTCCCTCTCCTTCTCCAGGATGTAGGTGACATCATCTCCCTCTGCTGTGTCCTCAGCATGCTTCCTCCTCTCCTCCTCAAGGTCTGCAATGACCTGAATCGAGCACAGAGGGGAGACACAGAGTCAGGAATTAAACTATCTCACTCGAGTTTGTCCCTCCTGATATCAAAGGCCATAATAGCTGTTTTGAAGAGATTTGATTACCACTTTGAGGGAGAACTGCTGATTGCAGTAAAGCAAACAAAAACATAGTTTATCTCATCTAAACTGTTATCATGTTCGGCTCCGCCTGCAAAGGAAAGTAGAGCTTTCACTCTGTTGTTATACAGCAACTCAAATGATAGAGTGCTCTGTTTGCTTAGCTCCAAAAGGTGCTGTGAGAAACACTATTTACCACACTAGTTTAAATATTTTTGTGATATTCGAATACCAGTGTTTCCTACACACAGACCTCAAGCATCCTGCTCAGGTAAACTCAAGGTCACCAGAGTGAAATTACTAACCAGGAGGAAGAGAAGCCTGCTAATACACACCTTCAATGTGATAACCAGTTGAGGTGGGATGCATCATGTCAAACTTAAGCTTCTTCTGCCTGCATTTGAATAATCAGTACCTCTGCAGACCAAGCTTTCCCACACTTGTTTGGGAGGAGTACAGTGATCAAGCTGCAACATCTTATGTTAATATGAATCCAGTGTGCATCCATCCATTATCCACACCCGTTATCTCTTTTTAGGATTGGGGACTAGAGACTATCCAAGCGATCATTGGGCTAGAGGCAGGGTACATCAAGGTAGAAAAAGAGCTGACATAGAGAGGGAAAACCATTCGCACTTACACATAAGGTCAATTATTTACCCACAGGGCATATTTTAAGTCCTTAAGAGGAAACCCAAGTACCCAGAAACCCACTCATGCACAAGAACATGCAATCTACACAGGAAGGCCCTCCCAACCATGGAATTGCACCAGCAACCTTCTTGCTGTAAGGCAACAGGACTACTGAGCAGCATTGTCAAATAAACGCTCCATGCTAGAAAAACCATTTTTAAGGCAGCGTTGCCAGAGTTTACAGCCTGGTTTCAAATAACAGGTCTGAATGTCCCCGCGGTAGGATCCATTTTTCTTTAAGTGGTCAGTTTGGATTATTTAAGGTCCATTACATGCACGATTAGGGCAATGGCTGGAACTGCCATAAGCTTGTTAGGGCTGTCCCTTTTCCAAAAATCTAATTTGAGCAGTTTTTGAACTTGCACATTAACATTTGAAGGTATTCTAGATCCCCATCCCAAAAAATCTGTTTAAAGGGATACTTCAGCATTTCTAAAGTGGGGTTGTATGTGGTAAATATATCTGCCTTATTTTTGATGAGTTCTGCCCCTGTGAGAGGAGAACCAGCACAGACACCAAGCTGTAAATTTCTGCTATTGGGGCCTGGAGCTCTGAGTAAAATCATGATTCTTTGGGGGGAAATGAAATAAGAAGATGTTTATGATGAACACATTTGTATAGCTTAATTTTTCCACTTAGCCTTTCCCTTTGTTTTAGAACTACTTCTGAAACACAGGCTTAGGTGAATGGACATATAGGCTGTGCAGTGTGCCTTAGTGGTGCCAGAGCAAGGGGCCAGTACAATGTGCCAACGCTGTACAATTACCCTGATGCTCTTGGCCCCTACAGCAAAATAAAGTACCATTCTCCATCTACTCACAGATATAGTGTTATTCTATGGGAAACATTGTAATACTGTGGCATCCCTTTTTGATGATTGACTTTTTTCTTCATACAAAATAGAAGTAACATAAACCTTGACCCATATGTGCTGAGTTCAAGGTATATTTTCATTAATATTTCAAGAAAGAAACCTTATTTCATGTCACTACTGTCCTCCTTCAATAAAACCATTTAGCATCATTCATCACTTATTCCAGTTTTTAAAAAAATCTGCAAAAGTATCCAGGTCATGTCTGCCTCTACAAATTAAGAAGCACAACCCACCCTTCTGTGCCTGCTCTCTGCTGCGGCCAGCTGGGCCAGCATCTTCTCCTGCATCCTCCTGCAGTGGCTCACCACCAGTTTGAGAACCACCAGAGGGTTGGAGGTGGGGGAGGAACAGCCCGGTTCCTTGGTCTGACCCCCAACAGCCTCAGTGTCTCTCTGCAGAGCCAGGAAGGGGTCAGTGAGGTTGTACCTGCCGTATCGCTCCTGGACGAACAGCTCTTTACGCTGGGCCTGAGGAGAGAGAGAAAGCAAAAGGATTTAACTACGTGCGTTTGTGGGAGATGGTAATGAGTGAGGCTGCGGTACTTTTTTATGTCTGCATCCAGATCACAGATGTAACTGGGCTCTGATGTTTGGATCTTGGCTCCTCAGATTTATCAAAGGTTCTTGAGGAGTTTGATACAATTAGACATCACAACAACTACTGGATGAACTACAAAAAGTCATGTCACATAGAAATTAAAAAAATGAGTTTTGTAGTTTGATGAAATGTTTAAGTGGCTTTGAGTTGACATCTAATATATTTGGTACCTGTATTCATCACATATCCCTAATTCCTTTGGAATGCTCCTGAACAGGGTTGTCACACAATAACAGTCCCTGTTTTTGTTTAAGATAGCTCTCACTGGCCCTGTTTCCAGTCAGAGCTGTTGTTGCTAGCTGCTTATTAGATGGGTCATGTAATGCAGTATTTTGCATTGTTTCACCACAGTTCACATACAACATGACTTATGCCAGCCTCCAGACTTCCTGGTTTTTGAAAAAATCCAAAATGTTTTTTTTAGCTTGGCTTGCTGTGGAAAGAATTTCATATGGATGCTTGTTTTTTTTTTTATTTAGTACATGCATTGAATCACGAAGTTCAGCTCCTCCTGCAACCCTCTGGGTTTTGTCAATACATGCAATTGCAAGAAATATGAGACTATATATCATGGACATATAGATTTTTTTTCCTACAGCAATGAGACATTTACATTACCCATACAGGGATCTGACCTGTATGAATTTTAGCACCATTCTTGACCATTTTCTGGTATTACTTTGCGTATGCAACTATTGTGAAGTAGGGCTGGGAAATACATTGTTTAATTCGATCAATTCATATTATTTTCTACAGAAGATTTAAACATTAAAAACCAATATTTTTTCTTGACTTACTCCAATTGTAATTTCTTGCAATGTTTGAAAAAATAAATGCTAAAGAAATAACAGTTTTTTTGATGGTCAGCCCTATCAGGTTTTGCACAAGCACTTTTATGAGCTTGTATTTGTTTTTTTTTTACATCAGTTTTAATACTGATCAAAGAGTATAATGTTAATATACTGTTAAAATAGCTCAGCTTTCAGTGTTTATGTAGACAAACCCGCCTGTGTTTGAACTACCTAATCAACCTTTTACGGAAAAAAACTTGATTAAAATTGTAAATCGTAAAAATCGTAAAAAAAAAAAAAAAAAATTCAGGGATTTTAGCTTTAGGCCATATCACCCAGCCCTATTTTGAAGTAATCATAAAGTCCAAATTGGTCAATGGCCAGCCAGTTAGCGGGCTAATACTAAAATGTAGCTCAGAGCTCTTTGGCCATTACCTGTGCCTACTTATATTTAACCTCATATGAACACTGAACTGAACGTGGCCGTCTTATGGGATTCATGTCTAAGAATAAAGTGCTTGGTGAGCTGTCGTCAAAAGGGGAAGAGAGGGAGAGGAATTACAAAAATAAATCAGATATACCAACGGAAAAAAGAGAAGAAGGAGAGGAGCAACAGATGGTGTGTGTGTGTCTGTCTATCTTTAGCAGGACAGCTGCTCTGGACTGGTCCAGGGCAAAGGCAGACCTGTTCGCTGTTTAACTCGTGACAAAAGGAGGGATAATGGCAACAGGGTGTTTCAGGTTGAGCAGATGCCTTTTGGGCCTGCCGTGAAAAGGGGATAGAGTGTGTGTGTGTGTCTGTTTGCTGTGTGTGTGAATGCATGAGCTAAGGAGAGCTGGCAGTAAGTGTGCGTAAGGGTTTCAACAAAAGAGGATCAAGAGCTTAAAGAAAACAGTATCCTCTCCTGCAGGGTGAGGACAGAGCTCCTGATGACTGATACCAGATTACCAGAAGTTTAAAGTGTAGTAAAGACTTTAAATGGACCTGAAGAGAAATATTTAGCATGTGCTCTTTTTTCAGTGTTTAAATGCTGACTGTGTATGTGCCACTGTAACACAGGTAAACAAACAGGAGCTCCTCACAGTGAAAGCTTGGACAGGGTAGATTCTCTCTTTAAACACAGATTCTTGTACCTTAGTTGTTGGTGTCAGCTAGGGCTGAACGATTTATTGTTTTTGGATCAAAATTGCAATTTCAGACAACGTGATCATGTGATTGCCAAAGCTGCAATTTTTGCAGCACTCCTGACCAACCCAGGATTTATTGTGTCAACTATTTGCTAGTGGCAGTGTTGTCACATGTCATCGCTCGTGTCCAAAACCGTCAACGGTTTGGCACGGCTGCTTTTTTCCTTTATTCTGAATTTTGTTTTTCTTATTATTACTTATTTATATTTTTTTTTGCATTTTTATTTAGCTTTTTTAACCTAAAACAATGAAGGATTTTTTGCATTACATTTTTTTTAAGTTAAGTCAGTCAAAGATTAGTTCTTCAGTTATAATAATTGCCATTGGTCAAGGACTTTAAGGAGTTCACATGCATGTTTCTTGTTAATAAATACATTTGGAAGCAATTCTTACCTTTAGTTTTCATCCTTGCCTTAGAGTAACAACTTTTAATGTTTGACGGTTTGCTGTGATTTTCTGTCATGTTTGTAAATGTTACTGTACACACTGTGAATGTTGCACTGAGGCTTGATTTGAAGAAAATCGTGAGTCAAATTGAAATCGCAATATCTGTCAGAAAAATCGCAATTACACCTTTCCCTAAAATCAGCCGTAGTATTAGCCAATAAATCCGACTGATGCAATAAAAGTACTTCATTTTCTATATTTGAAATTTAAAGAGAGACAATAGTGGTGACACGTTAAAAACAATTTTATGCAAGGTAACGAAAGCCCAGAGGTTGCTGTGGAATTGCAATGTGAGGAAACCTACAGTAAAAACAAACTGGCTGAACGCATCGACAAAATGCAACACTGGCTGAAACACTGAAACTGATAGTGACCCTTTTCTAACCCAATTCTATGGTTTAACAATCTGAACTATCATTTTAAAGATTAATTTTTGGGCATATTGTGCCTTTGCCTACCGACAGGAAAGAGACAGTGAAAAAGAGATGAGAGGGAGCGGGGGGGACTGCAAACTGGACACAAGCTGGATTCGAACCCCGGTCAGCAGATGAATGTAAATGGGTCATCCTGGTTGCTCACCACTCCGCCAAACCAGCATCCCTGAACTATCATTTTAGCATCCCAGTTGCAATGTGTTCATGTGACTCAAGCATGTCACACTGCCATTTGTGAGTTGTTTAATGGAAAACTATCAACAGGAAAAGTCTTTTTGATATCACCATCAGTAGACTAACAGAGAAAGGACCACCATAGAGGCAGCAAACAGTCCAAAGACATGCTTGTTAAATGAATTGGTGGCCCTAAATTTCCTATAGGTGTGAGTAACTGGTTGTTTGTCAGCACTGTGAACAAGGAAAAATACAAAGCACCCTCCAATAATACCAAAAAACTGACTGGTGCCAGACCAAAAACTTGCAACAAGAAAAATGTAACAGTCTGCACCCAGAAATGTCCTTTTACAAATTATTCAGCACTCAGCCTTCACACAATGAATGTGCTAACGTGTTCGTCGTGCCCAGTTAAAAAAGAATTAATAAAAGGACATTTCTGAGTGATGACGGTTTTATATTTTTTGTTCCAGTCCCTTGTGACCCTCCTTCAGTGATACAGAAAATGGATGGATGTATAGCACAACTAGTTCCAAGCCTGCCATGGAAAGGTGGGTGCCTTATACAATTACAAGGCATAATTTGCAAATAACATTCTTAATTCAATGGCCACAAAGTATGAAGATGTCACTATTGACAGAGGTTACTGAATTATTCAGGACATAATGAAAATATTCATTCTGGGGTAGATTTATGTTGGGCAACATGAAAAAGTTCTGAGAGAGAAATCAATTCTTAATGATGCAACCTCCTTTCATTAGGACCTCAACTCTATAAACAGACGTTATCAAAGCAAATATAGATATTTTCCCCACTAAACTGAGTCATATACAACCAGACAGCATTGATTATGGCTGTAGCACAGATCAGAGACTCTCTGATTGTTGTCTTCATCAACATTAGCTCATCAGACACAGAGAGGCAGGCAGGACTGGAAGGCTTTGCTGCTGTTATTTGATCTGGTCCACTGAGGACTCGGTGAAGGCAGATCAAACAGCACAAAGGGGTGAAACGGGAAAACATGAGGTGCCCAAGAGGATTCAAAAATGCAACCTCATGTCACCTCGGCAAGCTTCCTATGCAGTCTGGGATATTTCATAAATGTGGCATATGGTCTTTGTATTACTGTCTTTCCACGATATGCACTCTAATTAGAAAAACAGCCTTTTTCTGCCAGTTATTTCCTCTGGATGCATGTTTTCCTAAAATAACTTAGGGGTGGCAATATGGACCAATGATCATATCTTAATATGTTTAGAAATGTGATTCACAATAACACAACAACTTGGATATTTTTCTTTTCTGTTATTAAATAGCAAATGATTGTCACAATAACAGTATTATACACTTAAATGATTCTTGTAAAAACAGCGGTGTGCCATGAACTTTACACCTGGGACTTCAGTGCTGTGTTACTGTTATAAACAAGCCCCTTAAAACCTTATTGTAACAAGCTTCCAGTTATTATTTCACGTGATGTTCTTATAATCATAGCGACCCTGGAGCCTTGATACCCAACACTTAAGATACAAATACACTCAATGCCAATACATAAATGCATATAAAAACCTAAAAAACGCAGGCTTATTAGATAGATGGATAGATAGATACTATTATGACATGATGGGGCATCAAAGACGGACATTTTATTCATTTAAAAATCTACATCATGGCCAAAGTAACAACAAGATCAGTTTACAGCTAGTCATGTTAAGTCTTACAACCTCCAGTAGAAACAGCAAAACAATTCAATGAAGCCTCTGCACATTACAGCCAATCTGCTGTGCTAAAACGGACATAAAGCAGAACTCTAAACATCACAGCCAGACCCCTTACTCCCACCAGAACAACATGAATCATCAAATCAACATAAGAGATACAAGGGAAAAGTTAAAGTGATATGTACTTATAAGCTGTTGAATTGCACCAAAAGGCAACAGTTGCATTGCATTTGAAAAACCGTGAGTTTTTAAAAGGTCTCCTTCATTTGAAATCTTCTCAGTATCAAAATGATCTAAAACTCGATGTTCTTCAAAAAAGGGGGCACTGTCGTAACTGCACAAATGCATTGGTAAAATATGGAAAAGTGGAAATAGTATTCAAAGATAAAGCATGCTGAAAATAGGTTTTTGTATGTTTTTTGATTTTTTGTTAAAGGGGTGGTGATGGAGTTTCTCAACAGGATAATCTAACCTCACATATTTTCTAAAATTCTATGGACTCCTATCAGACAAAAGGTTCCCTCATAGACACAGACTGTTTTTTTCTCAGCTCACCCTGCAGCCCCTCAATGCACACACAGACGAGCCACAACACAAAGGGTGGCTGTTTTCCTCCACTGCTGCACAGCAGGAGGAGGAAGTGAAAAGAGGGATTACAGGAAACGCATTTCTTACATGACTTAATACTAAGCACCCAAATCTACTATTCATTACATCATACTGTACAGAGCACAATAGCTTTAAACATTCAGAGCATGTCTGCATCAGAGTCTACCTCCATTATTCATCCTTCTGGCTGCTGTCTACACTCCTTTGGCACCCTGAGCGCTTTTGCTCGGGAAGTCGTCTTTATGCCATGCCTGCACTGGGTCCAATCCAGCTTATCTTCTGCTGACACATGCCTGGACTCTTTCTGTCATGCAATGTTGGCAACAAAATCAGGATAAAACAGTGGGAGGATGATATCTGAACTTCTTACCCCAAAGTCCTATACATTTCAGAGCTGCTTAGGCCAATCACTAAACACCAAGAGATATTCCTAGAAGTTTTCCGTGCAAAGGAAGTGAGTATTAAAAGAAATATTTCCCCCTCCAATCACATGATAGTGGAGAAAATGCAATGAATGAACCAATTGAGCCAAAAGCAGCACCATTTTTCTCTATTTAAGCAATAAATAATCTGAAGTATTTCCATTAAAAGCCTTAACAGCCACGCCATGTGAACTCAACAATTAATTACAAAGCCCATTTTCATACTTGACTCCCCGTTTTAACTCAAAATAAAGACTTGTACTCTTTTCCAAAATGACTACTGGATCACTGCAGGGCTTCTCAAGCCAACTCCGAGCGCTGCCAGAGACTCACTTCCTTTTGAAAGCCACAGTGTGAGCAGCTGCAGGAGTGAGTCACGAGTGGAAAAATGCAGCAGATAGTTTGAATGCCGTTGATAGTTCTGCATAATTAAATATAGAAGACCGAAGAAAAACCACATCATTAAGCTCACATCCTGCATTATTTATATCCTGTGTAAAAACAGCTGATGGGAAGGCTAGATTTGTCCTAAAACAGCAAGAATGGAAAGTATGCATGACAACTTGATAAAACCAAAAAAGAGGAAAGAATTGTTAACATGACAATTTGAGGTTGAGCTCAACTAACCCACATGACACTTTGTGTGGCAGTGATGTGTCAAACTGCTGTAATTACAGCCCACTAGTTCTGCTTCCAGGCCTCTGAGTTTAGGAGATATGATCCAAACCTGGCACCTTCACACTTCCCCTTCTGCTTTGAATATCATTTTTTCAGATCTCCTTTTTTTTCCTGTATCTTCCATTACTCCCCCTTCAGGCACACAAGTTAGTCCGTGATTTTAAAGAGACTATATTATGTTTTTTCAATTAATCAATCAATCAATTATCTTTATTTGTATGGTGCCAAATCATGACATATTTTTCTCAAGACACTTTACAAAAGAGTAGGTTGATGCCATACTATTTATTTATTTTATTCATTTAACCTTTATTTAACCAGGTTTGTCCCATTGAGATCAGAAGATCTCTTTTTCAAGGAAGACCTGACCAAGAATGGCAGCAATAGGGCTGGGCAATAAATATATATTTAATCGACTAATTCAAATTATTTTCTGCAGAAGATTTTAAAAATTTAAAATTGAGATTTTTTTTGTCTTGACTTACTCCAATTGTATGTTTTTGCAATGTAATATCAATACTGAAAATTTACAGTTTTCATGATGGTAGGCCCTGTCAGGTTTTGAAAAAGCACGTTTAGGCTAATATTTGTTTTTAAATGAGATCAAATATTGATCAGAGAGTTTCATGTCAATATACTGTCAAAATATTGATATTGAAACTCAAGTAATTACCATACCAGCCCTTCTCTGAGTTTCCCAGCTCATAGATTCTTTGTGTTTAACTGGGATGTGACGTGGCTCCCTGCCCTGACATTCAGGTTCTGATTTCTTCGCCTTTATCTGTAATGGTGGTTCCACATTGGATGCATGTGGCTGTCATGCATGCCAGCTCATGTTAAAGACACAAGTTCATATTTTACAAGCCTTATTATAAAAAGTATATCCTGTTGTCAAGCCAACAGACCTTTTTTTTTTTTACCTTACGCTTGGTGCTTCTTTTAGACTACTGAAGATGCTCTCAGCAACATAATGCTGTCACTTCTATTTATTTAATCTGGATGGTGTAGCTTATTCTAAATCTATGAAACTCTGAATTTTGTGGCCAATAAAGGCTCCTCCAGTTAATCGCTGTTTTTCAGGATGAGCATTCACAATGAACACGCCATTCTGAATTCACCATAGTAACTTGAACTAAACATTTTAATGTGAATGAGCCTTTTGATTCAAGAAGATTAAGCTTAAGTTGACAATGAGCTTTACATTTATTTGTGCCATGTAGTAAAGGGAACAATCTCAATGCTAAACAGCATTTTACAATAAAGGCATATCTGGCATGTTCAGTCAGCTCTATAAAAAGCAGGAAGCTGCATGCGGAGCTAAAGTAACAAAATTGCATTAGGAGAAACCAAATTAGGCTGAAGTTGAAATATGTTTTTAAAAATCTGCTCAATTTAAAAAAGTACAGCCAATAGTTAACACTTAACAGATAAAGGGAGGGGTTCCCTGCTCCGCTGAAAATGACAGGCTGCAGTGGATCCACTCTGCAGACACTGCTGCAACCATCCAGGACCCTGAGGCGTGCAGGTAAGATCATGGCTGACCTCTCTCACCCCGTACACAGACTCTTTGAGATCTTTCCCTCCAGCAAGAGGCTGAAAGACGTCGTGACACAAAAGGTATCTTTGCCAGCCTCATCAATTCTTCCCCGGTCCTGCTCCACCCTCCACATGACACTGACTTTTATCAGGCCTCAGAGTCACCTGGTATTACAGCGATGTTAAGCCTCTCATTCAGACTTATGTGTTACACAAACACACACTCTATTTACTGTTTGGACTGCACGCTGTGTGTAATCTTATACCTTTAGATGTTTGCTCTTAACCTTAATCAGACACACACCTACACTTTGTACAGCTCTTTTATTTCAACATTACACTGTTCTCCATCCGTATGTTTTATTCTATTGAGCCTAAGTTCCTTTACAGTAAGAATACTATTTAACTGCATTGTTTTATATTTCATTCTGCCTGTGTTCATTGCTCGTATATGTGTTGAAATATCCGCCATGAACCTGTTGCTGGTGGTTAAATTATGGATCCATGTGGAAGTCTGTCTCACTGTTACAGCAGAACTGTTTACAGTCAGACCTGTAGTTAGCTGTAGAGCTTCAAGAATGCTTACATGCTTACACAGACTGCTGACATGCTGATGCAAGCAGCTTTACTGTTTACTACATCCAGCCTCAGTTTAGAGTGTAAACATGCCAACGCTGCCTAATTAGCCATGCAAACAGAGTCTATGTGGGCTTAGCTCTTCAAGCAACAGAAAGATAACATTTTATGGGATCAACAAAATTTTCAGGATTCATTTTTAACACTGTTCAGTTTTATGAAAAATCCTCGACAATCCACCCAGTCAGTGTTTCATTGTAGGATTATCCTTTATTGATCCCCAGGGAGGAAATTCAAGTTTATTTGTCATTATTTCAACATTATTATCATCATTATAATTATTAAATCCAGGGCTGACAAACACTGCCGTCCACAAAGGCCATGTAGCTTTCCCTGTGTTGTTTTTAACAGATAAAATCTCTCATGTTAGGGCGAGACCCCAGATTCCACATTGCCAACTCCTTTACAGCAGAATAGCAGGGAGCTATGAAGTCATGTTCTAACACCAGAAAGAAAGCATCCTTCAGAGATGAGATCAGATTTCTCAAGCTCTGTGCAATTAATTTCCCCCAGGTCAGTGATTATATCCTGATTTAAAGCTTAGAAACACAGCAGCATTGATCCGCTCCTGGAGCTGAATGGGTTAACAGTTTGTGGTATGAAAGAAGCACGGCCATATTCCTCTCCAGCTCCAGTTAAGGCTAATGTTTATTTGTTCACTCCTACTCTCGCTCTCATTGAGTCATCGGGCACCGAGCGTGCTGTAAGTCTTCTTGCCTTAGATGGCCAGATCCCAGGAGAGCTGTAGGAATGTGGTCTAGACACAACACATGAACATTCAGCAAAAGCTCAGAGATGGCTGCCCTCTAGGTCGCTGGCTGCCTCTTCAGTTTGTTCTTCCAACGGTACATTTTACACCAGGAAGTGAGAGCACTCCAAGGGCAGAAAGACTGAAAAACTCACAGCTGAATAAAATGAATAGAGTCTGCAGAGGACTGGAGTCGCTCGCAGATATGCTTCATGTAAGGTTTAAATTTTTGCTATACTGTGAAGTATTGTATATGACACAATCTCTCTTATTTTAACAGCTGTCCCAGAAAACACAAAAACTTTACAAACAGCTGCTTCACAAGTAGGGATGGAAGTTGATAAGATTTTATCGATCCCAGTGTGTTTTTCAGGTCTGCTAATCAGTCTGATTTTTTTATTGATTCCTGTGAATTTTTCTCTGGGTAAAAGTTGTCACAGGTTTTCAGTGACAACAATGTCAAACACATGTCATGCCTGATATTCTATGCTGTGCTGCATAGATGAATGCTTCTGCAAATTTCGTGTGTTTACACCTACTAAACGTTGGGCATTATGTGTCTTTTTTGTTGAAAACTGAGCAACAACTTTGACCATTTCTGAACTCTGTCTGCCATGATCACATCTTTGACTAGTTTATTATTTTTGCCTCTGATGTTCTTTATTTACAAAGCATGCACGACAAAGTAGAATGAATTGATAAGGGAATTTCAAGGAAAAAGACTAATTATATCAATTCCTTTTGCTATTTGTTATCTATTCTCAACTGGTGCAAGGGTTTACCCTAATGTTGCAGATGTATTGGTTAAATTTAAATAACGTACAGGGTTTTCATTTACTTTTCAATCTTTTTTAGATAGAGGGATTGATAGTGAATGGCAAAGGAAACGGGGGTAAAAAATGCAAGAAAAGGCCAGATTCAAATCCATGCTGACCCCCCTGTAAAGAGCAGCAGTCGCTCTGCACATGAGGTGATATCATGTACAGAGAGGTAAACTCTGTTTTTTTCCAGTTTTGACTCTTACGAAGATGCAGGGCGCCTTAAAACTGTAGTTGAACTGCCCTTCTCTTTGGGAATCCAGTGAAGTGTTTTGTCATCTGCTTTGGTCCTGTTCTGAGAGCACTGACCTCCATCTTTGGAGTAGCAGGAACACAAGAGACTCCGACCTGATCTGAGTGGATTTAACATAACTGATACGGCCCAAATGCTTTGAATATAACCTGTGGTTGCAGGTCACAAAACTTTGAAAGACGGCAGAAAAAGCCAAACTACACGAGTCAGCACGTTCCTAATTCTAATTGATTTCCAGGATCGCTGAAAATCTGAAATTTAAATTAATGAAGCTGTATGTCCTTAACAGTAGTAATATAAACCTAAATAACAGCACCAGCCAACATGTTAAACACGAAGAAATCAGCTTGTTTGAAAAGGATTGCAATGATGTTTATACTTTTTTCATCCTACTCCTGTTAACATTTTTTGTTTAACACAGATATCAAAACAACATGATGCTGTTTCACTTATACAAGGAAATGTTTTATATTTTGATATCATGACAACTTTATGTTCATGTTTAGCATCTTTACTACAAATTATCTTAAGTTTATGGGCTATTTGGGGTGTCACATTGACGCAGTGTTGCCAAAATCAGTTTATGTTGTTTAAAAAAAAGACAAACATCTCTCAGGCTCTGAAACCAGTCTCTGTGAGCTTGAGTATCAGGGGCTACAGGGCAGCAGAGTGAAGGAAAATCCTTTAATTAAGATTCAGCATTAACCTTGCTAAAGTAAGGCTCTGAGGTTAGAGTTAGCTGAACTTTTCTAACTCAGTGTGAGTTTGTGTAATCTACACTGAGGCTGTTTGTAACTTAGTTTATTTTCCAGCTCAGCGGTGCAGGTTTACTCATCTAAACTTTAAAACGGGTGAAAAAATAAAGAGTCTCTCTAGAAACTCTCCAAAAAGGCACAGGCAGAGAGACAGAAGTTTGCTGAGAGCACACTGAGCAGATCCTGAGGAATGCAAGTTTGATAGAAACAGGGCTTTGTCTGTTTCAAGCTATTTTTTATTTGCAGGAAATGACTTGGATCAGATCTGACCATCTTTTGCTGATTTTTATTGTATCATTTTGTTGCAGGATCCTTGTGTAGATGAGGTCAAATAAATCCACAGCTGAATGCATGACTGATATGTTTCAGGTGAACATAAATGTATATATACAAAGCCAGCATGTTTTTTCATAAGTTACCATCCTGGTTTTTGAGCTGTTTCATATCCTTCATTCTTGAAATATCAGGTAGTTAGTCAGTGGTTTATTCTTTAATAAATAACTGTCTGAAGCACTGAAATCAGGTCAGATGAAAATGTATGAAATTTCTACAGGAGCCTTCTACTACTCTGCTTTCCAGTCTTATTTTTTATGTCATCTTTTGCTGGTGTCCTGCAGCTTTGCTTTGGCAGGTTGATAAAAAGGTACGACAGACGTTGAGCTTGCATTTGCTTGCAGCTGACGTTTATGTAACTAAAATTGTTTTTCTGTCTTTGATATTCATGTAGCATCTCCTAGGGAAACTATCCAGACAAATGTTGGTTCTCTTATTGTGTTACCATTTGGCTTTTAACTCATTTTCTAAAAACCCATTTGTTCTTCCCTTGTACAGCGCAGCCCTCTGACAGTGAATGTGATATGCATGAATGCACACACAGTGGATGGGGGTTGCATGGACAAGTTTCTTCATACAAATTAGCTCAGCTGCAAGCAACTGTGGTACCTGTAGCCTATTTTATAAATAATAAAAAAAAAACAAAGTCAAGTCTTAATGAGCACCCCTGTGTTTTTAACTCCTATAAGCTGCTGAGCGTCCATGGCAGTTAAGTTCATTTTTAAAGACCAAAAATGTCGAAAGAAATATCTCTTTGTTTTGATGTTCATGATATATAATGAGTATTTTTTTGTATGATTAAAAAAATGTTTGAGGAAAAAAATCCTCCTGAACTCTCTATATAACACAGTCACCCTTTGAACAGCAACACAGCAGTATCATCTGAAGCTTTTACATTTTACCTCAGTTCTGATTGAGCCTACTGATAGACACCAGACAGACTTGTACTGTAGAGAGTCAAGGATGAGAAAATGTGGTTTTTTTTTTGTTTATTTACATCAAACAGAACACAGATGACAGCGTGACCTGCTTTGAATCATGTGACTGACATTGTACACCCTGCAAGGCAGCTACTGCACAAGTGCATTGTACAGTTGTAATGTTAAAAGAATAAATTGTTCACACCTAGTCTGACCCTGTGTTGGGTCATGTTACAAGTAAAGGACTTAAAGGACTATATGTTGCACCCCACCTCCTGCATGTTGCTCTACCAAACCATCATTCAACCCATCCTCTGTACTGTTCCAAATGTTTCTTCACTATGCTTTCTGTCACCAACCGGGCCAAACTCACAAGCATCACAAACACAGCTGCAAAAATCATCAGTCTCCCCACATTCTGTGAGGTTTCACAGAATTAAAAAACAGGTCCATCACTCGCTTAGCAAACACCATAGTACAGGATATCACTGACCCACTACACCAATAAATCAACCCACTACCTTCAGGGCGCAGGTACAGATCGATCAAATTTAGAAGGGCTCACCTTGAGAAATGCCTGATCCCTGCAGCCACAGCCGCCCTGAACAGCGACCCCGCTGATCTGTCTGTCTGGCCTGTCACTGTATTGTTGTCATCACTGTTTTTCACTGTTATGTTGGCTGTATGCTGCTTACTGTTGCTGTTTGTGATGTGCAATGTTGCCTCTTTGTAATGTACGGTCAGTCATCCTAAAAAAAGACCACTTAAGTACTTTAGCCCATCAAAATCCGCCCCCAACTTCTTATCCCAAGTTAAAAAATAACAGTACAACGGCAACTACATGCATGTCTTTGATTGTGTGGATTTAATTATCACTCCACAACCAAAAGTTACAGTTAATGGCCCAAAGGCTGTGACACTCCAGCCTATTAACATAATAACAGACTCACAATCTTAATACTTGATAAAAAATTGGATGTGTGATGGCAGCGTAGTTTTTCATTCTGGCATTTAGTGTGTTAATACGTCAGGGCTTTCAGACTGCCAGCACAATGGTTGCATCTCACACATCAAGAATCTAGAGAATAGAAGGCTTGTTCTTTGCCAAAGCTGAGTGAATCTCTACCAAAATCAATAGAAAATGAAAAATGAGAGCCACATGCAGCAAGTTTCAGCAGATAGGTATATCAATTTCAGTAGAATATGTCACATAGAAGATAAACACAGTACAGTTACACTTCCTGTTGGTGCTGTTCAAAGTAAGTCTTGTTTGGAAGAACATTTAAAAAGCATGTCATTTAACTCCTGTTTTGAAGCAGGATTTATGAGGAGAGACGAGGTTATGGTAGCAGCAAGATGAAGCCAATATGGAGAACACAAGCACCTGGCCCACAGGCAGTGACATGATGAGTTGGAGCTCTCACCTGCCACAGCGAACATGCATTCAGTACGTTTAGACTGTGAGCCTTACATGCATAGAGCGTGTTTTAACTGTGAACCTTTACATATCTCAAGGAACTGGTGTTGCCTCTACTAGGCAGAACTCGGAGAGTGCAAACTTCTGCCAAGGTAGCTCACATATTGCTGTTATATCTATAAGCAATAGTTCCATGATAAAGTTACCATCATAATATGATTCTTTGACCCTGAAAACCCACACCTAGCACTCTGAATCATGTTGATATCATTATTAGTTAGACAGTTACTAAGCAAATACAGTTGTTCGCTGGATCACCACCAAAATCAACTCATTTTAAAGTTGGGCCATTACCAACATCTCCTGAACATTTCAGCAAAAGCCATCTAATAGTTTTTGCGTATTCTTGCTAACAAACAAACAGATAAACATACGCCGGCAAAAACATAACCTCCTTGGTGGAGGTAACTATTGTGACTGTATTTCACAAGGAAAACAAATATAAGGTTGATATAAGGCAGAACAGCCATAACTGATGATAAACATGCACTTTGTTACATGCAGACATCGTGCAGAGACCAACTTTAAAGTTACACTTCTGTTGTCTGCTCTATTAAAACATACCTTGAGGGCATCAATGACCAGGTCGCGGGCCTCCAGCTCTCCCTCCAGGATACTAAACAGCATTAGCAGCTCCGGCTTACTCAGACTCTCCATGTTCAGCTTGGACTGTGAGAAAGAAAGACAAAAAGAGAAAAAGTTTTCATATATCATTTCACATTTAGAAGCTATATAAAAAAAGGCAAAAGGTGTTTCCCCCAGGCCGCTCTCTGTTATTTCATTAAAACTTGAAACAAAGCTTTGTGGTTTCCAATTCCCACAAATCAGACACCCAGACAGACCTCTGATCTATCTGATCTAGCTCACAGATTTATGGGCTTTATGTGGATATGTGGTTATTATCTTGGGAGGGAGCATAAATGTAGTTGAATTTTTTCCTTCCTGCCTGAAAAGGAACCAGACAGATTTTTGTCTGAGTGCTCCTTTGAAGTCTTCCAAGTGGGCCATATAGATCAAGTAAAATTCATTATAAAAGAAAATTAAACTTCTGTTCAAGAAATAACCCCCCTCTGAACTCCAACGGTATAACTAAGATATATGAGGGTTAGTAAAGTTTAATTATTCATCGAGAGAGGATTGGCTGTGCAAGCTCAGTGGTTGTAATATAAAAGTTAAGGGCTGCTTTTCCTCTGTACATTCTCTTTTATTTTTTTGTTACTTGATGTACTCTTGCATCAATGTATTTGTACTTATTGCTTTAGTGACTGTGTACTTGTATTTTTATGTATTTTTTCTGTAGTGATGCCCAGATTAGGCTTATTTTGGCCGATACTGATTACCAATAACCTGTTTGTGAGATGGGCAGATACTGGTAGCGATCATGTTTTGTGTCTTGTTTTAACAACTGTTTAGTGTTTGCTCAGTAAAGCACTACACAAAAATCTCAATTATCCTACAGTAAGAATGTCTGAATCACACAATGAAAAAATGATTCCTCTATTACTTGCTTTTATTAATGTGTATTAACAAAACTAATAACACACTGACTAAAACTATTAATTCAATACAAAACATTGAAAATAGTTTAATAAATAAAAGAAATTCCTCCATAAATATAAACTTAGTTTTTAATTTTGCCAAGAAAACAACCCACCACCCCTCTCAACATTATTAATTCTAGCTCCAGCCAAGATCTAAATCTCAGATTCAAAAAAAATAAATTTAAGCACATCATGTCCTTAGCTTCATCAAAATCTCATTATACTGAGCAAACCTGAACCAGCACAATTTTTCTGACTGAACCTTGAACGCATCATCAATCACAGCGTGCTGTGTAGCTTCTGTAGCTCAGCTGATTAGCTTTTATCCTACTCATATCAGTGTAAATTTCAGCAGCGACGTCAACACTGGATTAATATTTTTGGCTGAAAGGACTGAAAACAAAGTTTGGAGGATTTTACTTCAGTTTATTTAACAGGATCTTCACTGAAGATCTGTCAAAAATGCTCTCTCTTCCCATCTCACTTGTAGGTTCACTGTTCACTTGTAAAAAGAAAATATTACACATGAAGTTGTTTATCAATTTAACATGCTCCCTGCAGTCGCATGCAGATGTTTAAGTCTATTTACTATTGTATATTAAGAAGACTGTTTAGATTCATTATTGTTCTGGCATCTATGATCAAGAACAGTGTTAATTTTGTCGACTAATTATTTTCGCCATAGTTTTCGTCAACAACCTTTTTTCCCCTGACAAAAACTAGACTATAACTAAAAAAAAAAACAAGTGTACATTGACAAAAACTAAAACTAAATTAACTGACATTTTAAACAACAAATAAAAACTCGACTAAAATGTTTGACAGAGATTAAATCCAATCAGACCTAATTTCGTCATGTAGAAAGTAGAAACAAGTTTGGAATCACAACTTTTTTGGTTGTGTGGAAAGGTTGGATGAGTTAAGAGGGACATCCAGTCACAACTGCCTTAGCTTCATGGTGGTGGGATCCAAGTGTAAAACATGACTTCAGAAATTCAAGGAAACATAAAAAATGCCTTACACTTTGCAATTCATGTTTTAGTCGACTAAATTTACAGTAGATTTGGTTGACTATAATGTGAAATTTTATCAACTAAACTAGACTAAAATTAAAACAATTTAGATGACTAAATTTTGACTAAAACTAAAAGATAGTTTAGGCAAAAGACTAAAACTAAAACTAAATTAAAAAGTGCTGTCAAAATTAACACTGACCAAGAAATCTAGCCAAAGTTATTAGTTGGAAAAACCTCAATTACAATTAAGTTGGGACGCTGTGTAATAGGTAAATAAGTCCAGACCTGTCTCCCATTGAAATTTGTGGCACATTATGACACGCAAAGTATGACTACAGAGACCCCAGACTGAAGTTGTACATGAAGAAAGAATGGGGAAGAATTCCACCTCCAAAGCTTCAACAATTAGTGTCCTACGATCCCAAACACTGAAGTGTTGTTAAAAGGAAAGGTGATGTAACACAGTGGTAAACATGCCCCGTCCCAGCTTTTTTGGAATGTGTTGCAGGCATCAAATTCAAAATGAGTGTATATTTGAGAAAAAAACAATGAATTTTCTTGGTTTGAACATTAAATATCTTGTCTGTGCAGTGTTTTCAATACAGCATAACTCAAAGGGACTAGCAGGTCATTGTATTCTCTTTATTTATGTCTTACATAACATCCCAAATTCTTGGGGTTTGTATATGACTCAAACATTCATTCAAAATTTCTAAGTTCAATGTTTTGTTTGTCTGATGCTACATCATTTCACCTAGTTTCATAAGAATCAGGCCTGTGGTTGACAGATTTCACTGGTACGATCAGTGACACTCAGGTTAAAGCATCAAATTGTTTGGTCATCTGCTTTAAAGCTTCTGCACATCATTACTTGGTCAGCTTTGAGTGATTAACGTGACTGTTGAAAATAATAATATCAAATGACTTTGTTTTGTGCCCCACTGCAGGATGGGGGTTGCGGTGACAGTTGGTTATTTTGTGTTGTGGATGTGATGTGGTCTCTTTGTAGTGTCTGTGCACTCTAATCTCACAGCTGTGTTGGTTCTGCTGACAAGCCCTGCGGTGTCCACACCTCAAACATGCAACCACACTCAGGCCGAGTAGATGTTATGAGGGCCCCTCTTTGAAATCCGATCAAAGCAGCTGATGTTGTAACACTAAGCATCCTTTTCAGATGATGGTCGTCAAGAGGACACACAAACACAGCCGTAACTGACGACTTAATCGCACAAGTACACCACAGCTTAAATCAAAAAGAAATACTCCCCATGAAATGTGACTGAAATCACAAAAAATGTTTCGCTTTGTAGGGCTTTGATACACACCTGAACTATTTAACAGACCACGGCTTTGCCCTCGGCAATCTGTGGTCAACACAACTTTCCACAGCGTGAGGTCTGAACTGAGGGCTGGTTGATCTCTGACAGCCCTGGCTGCATAATTAAAGACAGAAACTGGCCTTTTACATCAGAGGACTGAGGATTTCCTCTGCAACTCCAGTGAAATCAGAAACAAACCTGATGATGACAGAGCTATGATAGTAACAGACTACTTTTCATTAATATGATATAAATATTAAACCTGAATCAGGGTTAATTACAGATGGTAAATCTAAATTTCCATAAGATTTGTACATATATTCTGTCATTGTGACAGTTTATCAGTCTGGTGACCTGGTAATGACCCACAAACGTTTGTGGTACAACTGAGGCTGTAAATGTTTTTTAGTCAAGAGAAACTCAAATGATTTGATATTTCTTTACTTGAGCCAACACAACAAGTCTTAACTTCACAGACTTAATCCATTTCACAAGATTTTAACTAGCAGTTTACATTGCAGATAATGGTTTTGTTTAAATCAGAATCTTCTAAAATGGATAACTTGCCTGTAGTTAAGCCTTGAACCAAGTATGATATTTGCAAGTGTTCTAGTTAAGGCGTGAATACAATTTCATCATTATTAAGCCCAAACCAGTGTTTTGTTTTTTTTTTTGGTGGAATTCGGTTAATTCTTTGCAACTCCTGGTTTATTGTAGGTTTATAGCTAAGTCAAGTTAAACTTGGCAATTTGACTGGACCACTGCTACTGTCCCAGCCTACAAGCACAAAAGTGTCATCAATGTCTTGTTGACAGGTAGGTGGTAAGAATGCAATGATCTGTTGACACAGTCTGCAAAATTTGAGCTTGCTTTGGGGAGAGTCATCTCACTCATCTCACTATCTTTGTTGATAGAAGCCTTAGCATGACCTGACAAACCAGATGGACTGTTTCTCATATCCCTGCAGTATATCTGAAGTCCCTGTAGTAGGCAGGTGCTGGTAAAAGAGGACAGAACGTAAGCCCCTTCGTAAAACAAACTCTGGCCAAAACATCTCCCAAGTGGAGTAAAAATATCCTTTCTATAGAGAAGTTTTTAGTATTATTTGCTTTTTAATGTTTTTAATGTGATCTGATAAAACTGCTACTGCAGCTGTTAGCATCTATGTACCTCTGTATCTGTATCTCTGTACGAGCAGTCACTTCCTGCTGTCGTCTCGCTCGTAGCTCCCACCTCTTCCGCTGATTGGGCCATGCTGCTTTGGGCAGCTCACAATCTTGTAGACTGGAGCTTCACAAGATGGATCTGCCTGAATACAGATATTAATTCAGGCTGATCCATTTGCATTGTAAGGTTATCATTATGGACCAATCAGAGGTTTACTGTCACTTATTGCTTTCAGCTAGGCCTGGACATTATGAAAGAAAAGTGCTTTGCAAGATAACATTGTTCATTATTGTGATAACAATTTGGATTGTCATAATTTAACAAAAGATACAAAGTGAATAAAAGCCATCACTTGGTGTCGTTGCTTATGCAATTCTCTTTTTATAAAACACTTGTACCTTGAAGAAGAAGAAGAACCTTTATTGTCATTGCACATGTCACAAGTACAGAGCAACAGAATATTCCAACTGCAATTTTTAACTGCAATATGAATTGCAATTCTCAAACTTGAAGACATCCAAGAGACTTTTTCTCCACAACACTGTCACAGATACATTTAAAGGTTGCTTATAACAAGCTTCAGCCTCATCTGACTGTACCAAAAAATACTGAAGCACGGCTGCTACACCACTAAACTTTGCTTGACAACAATTAAACCAACACTATGTAGTTTTTCCACCCTAATATAATATTTCTAGAATCATTGTGATGGTACATTGCCTTACAACAGGTTGAATGACACCTCTGTCATGGTCTGAGGGGTCTGTATCACCTTCACTGGCACTAAGTAACTTCGATGTGGATGGTAGGAACACTTCCACACTAAAAAACTACAGATTTTTACTGCTTTGACTGCTTTACGGCATACGTCACTTCCCCCTCGAGGTGAAAGCTAAACATTCGGAAAAGGAGAATATAAAGCAGTTTATGAATTTTTAAAGCAGATTTAATGAACAGAATTTAGTTTGAAGTAAATATGCACTTATTTTCCTAATGGAAATAGGGACCTCTGGCTCACACTCCTGCATAGTGTGTGGCGGTAATGCTCCTCTGACGCTGGATGCCACCTGCCATTAAACAAGAAGAAGAAGAAGAAAGCTACAGGTAGTGTTATCATGGCGGAAGCAGCGAAAAACCTGAAAAAAAAGAAAGCTGGAGAGTAACAAGCTAAGTGCCCGGACAGGGATAACACTGGCCCGGCGTTCACTCGCTGGTGTGAGCTGAAAGACGAGGCAGGATGTCCGATCGATGCTAATTTAGCCCTGCTACTATTGGACTTGTAAGTACATGATGATTTATTCAAATAGAAACATGATCAGATTGTACCTTATCAGTCCACATGGTTTATTTGGCTCACTTCTCCTCCCTCTGTATGTCAACAAATGCACATTGATGTGAGGCTCTCTGTTTTACGACCGCGCAGTTACACTCAACGACCACAGAGGCCACTAGAGAGCTCAAAAGCCGGAATTTTACTTAGTGCTGCTTTAAAAAAAGTTGTAATATATTGCAAAAAACCCAAATGTTGTGTGGAGTGTTTATTTTGAAGGCTCAACTCATAATAACTAACATCATGATTAATGGCGCAGCCCTTCTTTCATCATGACTAACTCACTCCAGCTACTGCCTCTTTGTTCCTGAAAGGATGCTGATAAGCCAGAGTTCTTTTCTGACCAGGAATCATTGTAAATTGCAAGATTCATCGTTTTCGGAAATCAACATAGCGATTTCAGACAATGCGATCATGTGATCGCCAAAGTTTTGATTTTTTTGCAGCGCCCCTGACTGACCCAGGATCTGTTACGTCAAATACTTTACACATACTATTTTACAAATTTGCAGGCAATTTGCATTTAAGAGTAGCTCGCAAATGAATGACTTACTCACAACTGCAAATCAGCTCTCAGTGTTCACTTAAAAGAGCATTTCAAAAGAGTGGACTCTGTTTAGAAGTAGAAGAAGATAATAAGACAATAGTAGAAGATAACGTAACATAACACTAAAAAAAAAAACAAGTCACAAGCACACAGGACCGTTAAGAGTTGAAGGGTTTATCTGATAACTGTAGAAAGAGGAAGGCTAACACTTCCCATTGACTCACAGGCATTCCAGCTAAGCTAGTTAGCGGTGGGCAAGCTTTGTCTGTTTCTTCCTTGTTACTGCACACACAGTTGAAAGAATGGTGTCTATCTGCTTTTCATGGACTTGGGGGTGAGGCAAGACACACAAAAAAAAAGTGAAGTATTTCTTAATTATGATAACAGATTATTTATCATCAATTTTATATGATGAATAATGTTTTATGTGATTTTGATCATTGATTTCCTTACTGTTGTCTATACTGTAAACATAGTGAATATTGCACTGAAGCTTGATTAGAAGAAAATTGTGAATCAGAAAAATCACAATTAGATCTTTTCATAAAATCGTTCAGCCCTAGTAGCTGGGATAGGTTCCAGCCCACCCACAATCATGAATGGTGTGAAGTGTGATGGATATTGGACGAATGGATAACATGTTAACATGCATTTTATGAGTCCAGATTCAGCTGAACTGACAAAATAAATCTGTACGAGACCACTAGAAAGACCGCTTGTACACATATTCCTGCCTTCTGCAAATCAAAGGTTAAAATCTGGAGCGAACCTTAGGAGAGGCTTGAGCTGTGACCTACATGAACTGCACCTCCAGTCTAATCCCTACAGCAGCGTCCTCTCACAAAGGCGGCACTCAGACAGACCATGTTTCAGTTTTGCCTCCACCAGCACTCACGGTGCACTCATGGTCTGTGGCTCAACCGCAGGGCTGAAATGCTAATTAAACTACAGCACACACACACCTCCCTTGGTTTAGGTTTTACAGGCTTGCTTGCTAATTTCACAGGCGGCTGTAATCACTGTGAGAAGAGTGTGTGTTGTGTTATGAGAGATGTCTGGCCTAGTGGGGGTTTCCATGTGTCATCACGCTTGTTTGGATCATTTTGATATTATTTCTTCTGAATCCCCCTCAGTCAGAACTACCAGGGTATACAAACAGCAGAGCAATAGCTTGGGAAATACAAATATTCCCACACGTTCTCATAGCTCCACTTCCGATGACGAAAGCCCTGTGTCCATAATCCTTTTATCCCTGTTTGTTTTAATCCTGGGCAGCCATGTGCCTGCTCTGCAACACTGTAAACTCATTAAAAACACTGCAGCTCTGACTGCAAACACCACACTGACTCACTGAGTGTGACTCTTTATGTGTAAGAGACGAGTGGAAAATGTGCATAGATTGTATCATAGTCCATTAAAATCCACTTCTCTTACCCTGAGGACAGTTTATACGACTACACTGCTCATGAGGATGATATACAACCAGCATTTAAGTTTACAAGACCCACTTTGAATGTTTTTTTTCCAGATTTTCCCTCACAATATCTTCAAGCTAATGCTGCTGTAAAAAAGATTACAAATAAAGTATCTGGATGGAATCAGAGTGAATGGAACATAAGGCTGAATGGGACAATTACACAAAAGAGTTTGTTTTCTCATTCATAAATGACTCTTCTTTTATTCCTAGCAAATATACTGTAAACTGCAACTTCATTGTTGTGCTGTCACATAGGTGTGCAGGGCAAGCATTTATCAGAGGGCTGACCATGCAATTCATGAGTTGTATTTATGCTGTCCCACTGGCTAAACAGGATTTGCTGGATGTTCATTGTTGTTGTAGGTGATTGAGACAGTGCTAAAAGTAGGGATGCACAATATTATCAGACCAATATCAGCATCAGCAGATATGAACATTTTTTCCAATATTACAGATGTTTTTTTTCTATTTTTTAACCATACATTTGGCCATTAATGTTCAATACAGTGGCTGTAATATTGCCAGAAATGTAAAATCATGATGGTTTACCACATCATCACTCAGTGTCCACTTTTATGAATCAAACATGTAATTAATTACAGAATAAAATGATGTTTTTCTTACTTTTGCCAATATTAGATGTTTTTTTTTCTATTTTTTTAACCATACATTTGGCCATTAATGTCCAATACAGTGGCTGTTATATTGCCAGAAATGTAAAATCATGATGGTTTACTATATCATCACTCAGTGTCCACTTTTATGAATTAAATATGTCATTAATTACAGAAGAAAATTATGTTTTTCTTACTTTTCATCTGTTTCTAACTTGAATAGACTGTAGTCAAGACAGGAAAAGGTTAATTTTAGTTAATTAGAGACTTGTCTTGACACAAAATATCTGTATCAATCATTGGTATTGACAATAATGATCTTAAAATATAGGTAAAAATTCAAATTTGGTAGCCCTACTAAAAATGCCTTTGATAAAGATGAAACTTATTGATGATGAAACCTTTGAGAACTCTGTATGCTCCTGATAAGCAGTTCCCATCCTTGAAACCACAATACTGTTCGTGAATATCTTACGTTTTACCACTTTGCCTTCTCCTGACTAAAATAGAAATGCCTGGCACATGAACTCAGCGGGGCTGAAGTAGCTCGTGTGTTCCTGCCTTGATCTGAATTGTGCAACATTTGACTCTCTTACGCTCCTCCAAAGCCATATCACCCTCTGAATTACCAGAAGTATTATGTACTCACAGAATTAATGTGAGTGTCTTGAGGTGTAAAAACGATGGAGTAACGTGAAAAGCAATGTGAAAGGGCTACACGTGCACAATGCTTCTCTCCACCTCTGACTCAGCATCCACCCCTCTCACTTTTAATTAATATGCCTCTGATACTTTTATAGGCAGAGCGAAGGGAGGGTCAACTCATCTGCCCATTCTGCCTCTGGGACATTCACAGTGAAGACAAAACATTAAGGAAGCACAACATTGTCTAAACAATATCTGTAGCAGCAGATAATAGCCTAGCAAGGTGATTATCAGTACCGGCAGATATGAGCATTTTTGCTGATATTTACAACCCATAGGCATATAAAATGGCTATAAATATCCTACAAATTGCTGTAATATTGGCTAAATATACATACCATTGTCCATTTTTACTAAAAATATGATTTATTAAAGAATAAATTCGATTTTTCTTTGCTTCACATCTATTTCTAACTCAAACTGAATGTCATCAAGAAAGGAACAGCCACTTTTCATTACATTGAGGCTTTGTGCTCTCAGCAAAAAATATGAGTATTGATAGCTCTACCATGTATCTCTTGAACATCACAGGGGGCATAAATATTACTGCCTGGAATGGCAGCATGAGCAGAGCTATAATATCAGAATAAAGACAGCTGCATTAAACTTTTAGCAAGTCATTGTGTGCATACCTTGTTATGGTTACATCAAACCAAAGTGCTACTTTCAAAAGTAACTAAAATGTTATTACTACTTCAAAATGTGTAATTCCTTACTCAAGTAACTTACCCAAAACTGTGCATGTGTGAAAATGATCCAATAGTGTGCGTCATTCTTTCCTAAAACATTAAAAAAAAACTAATTTCTTTAGATATAGATAGGCTCTGTCTTCAGTGTCAAATAAATTCTTTACTTTCTAAGGAAAGACAGCTGACAGGAGCAGAAATTTAAAGTTGTCCCTGCATTCACCCTGCATGAATACAACTGGCCATGAAACCTACAAACCCTGACATGAAATAAGGGTTAAGTGAGGGAAAGACCAGATGAAGAGGTCTGCTCAGTTTCCTCATTGTTGTAATCAGGATGTCTGACCAGAAGCAGCATGTCTGGATACTAAATAGGATTTAGTTGCCAACCTCATTTTTCTGTAGGTCACTAATTCCTTCAGTCTGAGTGCACAGATCTGGTTTAGATTAAAGCTAACATAGAAAGTACTAAAACAGTTAAGCTGTTAACACTAAAGGGCAAATAAAGCGTCATTTAACATCTGGAACTGATGAAGAAGCATTAAATAAGCCGTATCTAGAAGATCAAAGAGACCGCCGCTGCACCGGGTTAAACGGTTACCGTGTTACTTCGTGCCTCTGCCGAATGCGCCTGCGGTGGTCGTAGATGTAACAGATATTGAGGACAAATATTCCTGAATGAATGCCTCTAAATTTAAATTACAGTGGAAATATAAGCATTACATGTATTATAAGAAAAGTACAAGCACAGCAAAGAGGGATTTGTTTAAACTCCGTCAAACTACAACAACCGCAAACGCTGCAGCCACCAGCTGACACGGTAACTTGTTATGCCCTAACACGTCGTGCTGAAGAAGAGATGTCACTGGCTCTTCTCTTCTTCGTTCAAAACATATTTTAACGTATTTTAGGGGTAAAACATTGTATTTACCGTTCCTGATACCCTGAAAAGATGCTATTTAACCGGGTCTGCTCGAGTTTGGGCTACTTCTTTCAACACACTAAGCTTTTCTTTGGAGAAAAAAAGTGTAAACACGGTAAAACTGTGCCGATTCATGGTCTCTCGCTTCATAATAACTGTTCAAGCACGTTTACTGTCGGTCTTCTTACCTTCATGTGTCCCTCTGAGGTCGTTGAAAACTCCAGCATGAACTTTTTCTCCTGTCAGAAGATTTGTTTCACTTGATTTGCGTCCTGTGATCCCCAACGCAGCGGAACACTGAACGGCCAAGTGAGCGGTCGAACCGACAGACGAGCTGACCAATAGGGGGACGGGGCTTAGGGCGCTGACCAATCAGAGGCGAGATCATGGAATGAGAGGGCGGGATCTGTGACGTAAAACCTCTTGGATTTTGGTTGGATTTCTTTGTTTAGTGTTTCTTGAGTGACTGCCTCCTCTTCTTAAAGAGTTTCTCACAGTCATGGACAAACTTTCTTGAAACAGCAGCTTTAAATGGTATTTTGTTGAACCAAAGATTAATCAATCAATCAATCTTTATTTGTATTGCGCCAAGTATTAAGAAATTCTATCTCAAGACGTTTTACAAAAGAGCAGGTCAATGCCATACTCTTCCTTTTTATTTATTTATTTTGAATGATTTATTAATTAACTTTAAGAAGAGCGATGTAGAAAGGAAGCGAGGCAGGCAGAGACAAGAGGACTAAAATAAAAATTCAGAATAGTGATAAATCTATGGATGCCCAAGCCGTAAATTTTCCCCTGCCATATTTGCCCCTGAATATAAATTTATTAGAGGATAAGATTGAGGGGGCATCCTGTTAGAGTTGCCACCTTATCAATCAAGCACAATGGGAAACACTGCAGTGTTACTTCTATAAATGCATAAGTGAAAATGTGAGCACTTGAAGTTCATGACAGTTAGTGGGCCACCAAAAAAACTGCACAAGAATCAATGACATATCCAAGTCTTTAAAATATATTGCATTTGTGAATTATCTGTTGCAACTTTTAGACCTACGTAAACATATTTTACCTAAGATGAAACAAATAAAAAGAAAAAACACAATCTGCACAAGTAGAAGTACTCATTAAAAAAATGCTGAAAAATGCTCTTTTAGTAAATCACTTCTATTATTGTTCCTTTATCTGTACATGTACTTTCATGTTGAAACTTGAAATTATGAAGCCAGTTTTAATTTATCAATAATTTTCTATATTTCACTTAAATGCAGCAACTTTCTGTGACACTAAATCTAAGTGCTGCTGATCCAACAGCTAGATTTCTTTTTTTGCTGAGTACATGTAAGTAACCTAAAGCTGCAAAGAAAACAACTCTGTTGGATAAATAAGCTTTTACCTGAAACCTTTAGTTCAATATTTGCTTTGAGTTTTAAGTGCTTAAATACTCATGAAGTACAAATATATTGAATTTGAACAGCTCGTGTGTTAGCTACTATCCATTACTTGCACTGGTGCATTAAGCTGCTCATGGGCCCCTAGGGTTTTGTTTTTGTTAATACCAACCACATTCAACATGCCTTACCAGAAAAAGATACAACTTCCTGCACACACATGAGCTGGGTGTATTTCATGACTGCACATACTTAGGGCACACAGCCATGTTGTCACAGCCTTTATTGTGTGAGCAGCATTACTTAGAATGAAAGCCATTTAGGGTGCATCTGCAAACTGATTGGAGCTTTTAGCATTATTATTTTCTTATTTTGTCTATTTAAAGCTAAAAGCTTCATTTATTCACAAATCTGACTTCTATAGACATAGGCACAGGTGTCCAGGTGCTGTTTTGGGAGGCAAAATGTGACTCATCACATCAAGAACATAAAGTCAGAATTTTAGAATAAAAAAGTGTCTCATGGACCAATAGGTGTAAATAACAAAAATACCCACCCAATCCAGGGGTCTTTGTACTATTGAGGCCCCTAAGGTGCAGCATGGGCAACCCTAATCCACCCCAGATTACTAGTGAATCAAACTTTATGTTAAGACAGTCTTGAATGAATGGAGATATCATGAAAAGATTACATGGACTTAGATACTAAAAACAGAACAAGCAATACTAAAGAAGGGTGTAATGAGTGCATTTGTCAGAGTTCAAACAAGCCATCAGTCACTAAAAGGCTGGCCTGCTCTTGGTACCATCAATCTCTAAAAGTAGTATGGGGGATGGAGCCTTCAGTTATCAGGCTCCTCTTTTTGGGAATCATCTGGCAGTCCTGGTTCGGGAGGCAGACAACCTCTCTACCTTTAAGGGTAGACTTAAAGCTTTCGATTTTGATAAAGCTCTTAGTCAGGGCTGGGTCAGGCCTGGACCAGCCCATAGTTAAGCTACAATAGGCTTAGTCCGCTGGGGGATTTGGCGCAGTGAGCTCCCCCCTCTCTTCTATCTCTTTAACAGTTTCCCTCCCACTTTGTTCCACTTCTTGTTAGCTCTTGTGCTCACCTCTGGTTTGTGTCTTGTAGCCTGCTCAAGATCATTGATGAGGACGGCCTGCTGCTGTGAACCTCGACAGTTTAATCTACTACAATTGCAGATATTTGGCCTTTGTTGGTCCCATTTCGTTGTCATTACAGTTCCTGATATTAACTTCAGAAAGATCAGTCAATTAAATACATACTAGAACCTACAAATATCACACATGTATTACTGTAGCCATGGTTACCAACATCAGTCCTCTTCACTTCATAATAATTATAGTTGTTAATAATATTAGAGCGATCTCCCTATATTGGTTGTTATTGATACCACCATAATAACTACCTTAGTGTAGTAGGGCAGACAGAGCATGACCACACGACCGTTACCACCACCTTAACTGGTAACTTTACAATTAAAAACACTGCATCATGTTGTAGAAACAAGTTAACCAGATCTGGCTGTTAAACCTTTGGCAATGTCTTTCATTTTCATTTTATGATAACTCTAACCCTAACCATAGAATGTGTGAACGAATTCTCTAGCAGTCATCAAGACCAAATAAACAAAACCAAGTTTAGGCAAAATGTGAAGCTTTGAAGCAGGGTAGTGGCATCACATGTAAGCTCTTGGTCGACGCCTCCATCTTAAAGGTCCCATGTCCTGATGTGTTTGACCATTTACTTCTTGGGTGTCTATTAAGCAAGGATTTGATTTAGGATGATAAAAAAATGAAAACTTTTGTCTCTGTAGAGAAACAGCTCTTTTTAGCTCCACCTTGAAAACACTGGGATCTGAGTGGGCGGGGAGGCTACAGGAGGCTATGACAATGAGCTCTGTGCTGATTGGCTGTTCAAATGATGTCTGATGGGAGGGGGGAGGGGGGTCAGGCCGTGGAGTGGACTTTCAAAACAGTCATGGTGTCACATGTAGGTGGAGGCTGTATAGCTATGACATAATAAACCCAGGAAGTACAGAACAGAGCTTTTTAAGAGACATTTTCTTCAAAGAGGCATCTCTCTGTGAACTGAGGGCCTGTTGACTTCGCAGCTTTGTCACCAGAAACTGAAAGGTTTTTCCTTTGCGTTTTCAAAAACACTCTGCACTCACAAGGAGAGGGTGTGATAGAGATGCACATTCACACGGATCTGCGAGAACAACACACAAATGTGGTGAGTGCCAGGCCATAAGTCGGGATGTAAGTTTGTAGTGTCCTTGGTGCATATAACAAATGCGTCTCCGCTGATCAGAGCATTGACACAGCAAATCCACATTTTGTTAGAGGAGCAATAACAAACTGAGCACAGTTAACAGCACATATGTTGCTCGGTAGTTGGCCATAGCTGTTGTTGTTGTTGTTCGTAGGTGTGTGCGTAACATTAACTGACAGAGTACTGTGCATGCACTGTGCATCCCCATTTTCACTAGAAACGGTGATTCCTGTTTTCACGGAGACAAAAAAGCGTTCAAAACTTTTAGCTGTGGACCCCTGTTTCAAAAGTTTGCAGATTTAGGCACTCCAGGGACTGATCTTGTCTAAACACAAGGCGCAACGCAACCAAAACTCTCGGTTTTTGGCCATTTCTGTTGTCGTGTAAATGGGCCCTGAGAGTTTAGTAAAAGGTGTCATGTTCCTCTGCTCCCCAAGCCCCTTCTTAAAACATGAAAAGCCTCGAAAATTGTTTTTGAAGGACCAAGAACCTTTAAGGCATACTGATGGTGGAGAGTAATTACAGCCCTTTGCAGAAATGCGCTGTAAAAAGGGCTAATGGTGGGACTCTCTAATGAAAATTATCAATATATCTTAAAATCAAATATATTTCCCGTGCCCTAAAGGAGGCTGTTGAGGAATATACTCAAACAAACAGCTTAAAAAAATTCAGTCGCAGGCATTGATGTGACCTGGAAGACAGAGTAAGGCTGCAACACTTTTATCTATGGAGGAGAAATGGGCCCAAGAGCTTCAGAATAAAGTGGATATTCATATCACATTAGGAAAATACAGGCACGTTAGATTCTTAAAAGCAGGGCTGTCATCTTTCAAACAGTTTAGCATGTTTTATCACACAGAGGCAATGTCACATGTCACTGCCCAGAGTGAAAAAGCAGCTTGAACCATCCATGCCACCATATAATCCATCTGTTGATATAATCCATGTATTGATTATTCATTATTCCAATCAGAGCATGCCTCACACTGATGCCTGGCTTTGTGGGATCACAGTATTATTGACTGCCATCTGGTGGTCCAGGCATCGTACGAGCCTCAGAGGCTGCTCTTCAGATCTGTGAATGATGCGTGTGCCTGTCAGTGTTTGCATTTGTGTGTGGGAGCATGCGCCTTACGACTGTCAGTGAGTTCACCTGGGGAAATCAAAATCTTTGTCATCTAAACTAGCTTACATGTCAGCCATCTTCAAACTTTAAAGAACTCCCAAAGCTTCAGAGGAGGAACAGTTGGAGGTATTAGGACGACATACTGTGTTTTTCTTTGATTTCACAGACTTACTTCCCACAACTTCTGCATCTTATTAAAAGCATTTTGAAAAATCAGAAATTTCACTGTGGGGGTTTAACACTCGAGGAGAGGCAGGCAGCTGTGTTGTTTTTGTTGTTGGTGTCAGCTGCGTGAAAAAAGTGCCAGATGCTGTGTGGGAGGAATCAGATGAGGTATTAATTTGTGCTATAGACCTGAAAATATAGGGTTGTCTTAACTGCAAGCTGGAGCCCTTATTGTAATGCAAAACAGCTGCCAGCAGAGGGCAATGTTTACAAAACTCAGGGGGAAAGTTACGGAGATGAGAAGAATAGAAAATGCAGTCTCTGACCTGTAAAAGCTTATAAACGATAAACTTTCAATGTTTTTAGCTGCTATTTCACTAATGTAAACAAGATGAGTAACTTCAGAAATGAACCACGGACATTTTTAAAGAGATAAACATCATGTGAAGTCACCAAAAGGCCCCGTGTATCAGCACTGAAATGGCACAGTCCTCAAATTCTTCTATCAATGACTGTGCAGCAACAACTTTATGCCATGTGGTAATTGTGTCCCTCTTTTCTCCTTCCAGCTATCTTGAGGGTGTACAGAGAGTAGAGTTGGAGAATCGCAGCTCCTGATTGGTTGCTGGTGCAGGGAGCCTCCTCAGTCCTAATAGAGAGGCTCTATTTCAGGCTCTTCAATTAAGCTCCCCCGCTCAGGCTGCTGACTGGCTGCTGTGAAAAAGTCTGTAAGTCCTCAGAGTCTCCTGTCCTCTGTCCTCGTCTCCCTTTTTCCAAATCATTTACAGCGTAGAAGTTATTTGATTACTCAAGCCAGTGGTTCCCAAACTCCTTCTGCCAGGCAGATGAATGTACCATCGAGCCCCTCATCCATCAACACACTCATCAACACTTCATCATATTTTAATTTGCTCTAAACACGGTATCGATCACATCCTTCACAAATTTCTGTATTTCCTGGAATTAGTCTCTTACATTTTCAGCAAAAGCACAAAATAGCAACAGAAAAAGTTAAAGCGAATTAAAGGGATACTTCAATATGCATGAAAATGACAAATGTACTGAATATGGCAGCAGTCAAACTGATCATTATAGGTGATGTTGTGGAGAATATGTGTCCTCATGTTTTCTTGTCTGAGAGTAGTTGTGACGTCTATAGCAGATTCACAGTTACCTGGTTTACCAAGACGTCCACTCACAAAAGTTGCCAATCATTGCTGGCAGGTAGAAGCATCATGCATTCTATTGTAGCCTTACTGCACCCCCCTGACATAGCTGTGGTCCCCCCCTTATTATTATTATATTAGAGAGCATGGACATGAATGAAAGCCCTTCATATACATATAAAATACTCAGTTATTAGTTCTAATTAATCAGGTGAAAGGGAAAATGCCACTTATGCAAGGCAGATTGATTCATAAAATACAGACAAAGACATTTTAAGTGGCATCTGAGGCACTTTTAAAAGAAAGCATTAGAGAAATGTATTCATATTATGTACAGATAATTATATGATGCTTGGCACATTTGGCATATTAAGCTTTTAAGACTTTGATGAAATAGTCTTTCCAGGGAGCAGGGATCGGACCCTGAAAACTATCTTGACTGAAGATCAATGTTGTATTCAGGTCAAATGTGATTTTTTTTTTTTTTTAATAAAAAGGATCCTCCACTGTCTGATGGATTTACTATAACTGTTATAATTTTATTTTTCTCTTATCACCGAAACTTTGTATTTTTAAAGCCTAAAACTCTACAGCCTGTGAGTGTGTGTGAATGTGCTGACAAATACAGCATTTGTCACAATACCAGCTTTTTCAACTTTAATGTGATTCAGGTAAAAATCAAACAATATCAATACTTGCTGCAATGATTCTGCAACATGAATACAAGTCCTTGGCAAACAAAATTTGGTAATACAGGATGTTGTTCTCACATACAAAGAAAAGCAGGAAGACTCCAGCACAGTCTTTTTCTTTTGTCCCTCAACCATCTACACTTTTTACCCATCACTTTTTTATACTCTGTTTTTATAGAGGTAGATTTCTTTACTCTGTTCATATTTCTGATACGATTATTTCCAAATGTGGTTTTGTGTATCAGAGAGGTTACCCTCATTTTTTCTGCACACAAATAATGGGACTGTTAACTATATTAACATTTGTTATGAACAGGCAGTATGGATGGACGGATGGATGGATGGATGGATGGATGGATGGATGAATGAATGAATGCATGGACTGGTAATTGGTCATTCATTTATGATTGTATGAATTGATAAGTAGGGATGGACTTTTTTCAGCGGGATGGATAATAAATGAATGCTTGGATGGATGAATAGAAAAATACAGGACAATGGATGGAAGTATAGCTGGATGGTTATGGATAACATGAGGACAGACTGTTGGCTATGGGTGACTGGATGGATGGGGGGATGCATAGATGTAGATGGTAGAGGTGTCATAAAAAATAGATTTACATCAGAATTGCAACTCTTACACTCTAATATTCTGAATCAATATATATATATTTTTTAAATGGTATTTAAAATATGTTTGTCATCCTATTTCAAGCACCTGCAAATGCATTGTCCGCATTGTTTGTCTGCACAGGCTTACGTAGTACACAGTTATTGCAAGGTGCATACTAATACCAGCTGGTCACACTGCCCTTTAGTTTGCTGTGTCAGTGATGTTTCTGTATGAAGCAACAAAGAAAAATCAAGCCCATCCCTCTTTCATTCAAATCAAGTATGTGAGTGTGATTTGGATTCTGCAATGTCCCTAGAACAACAGAGCTTGACATGATGTATTTCAGTACGCAGACTCCACTTGGATTTAAAGAAGGGGAACAGTGGCCAGTAATTACTGACTGCTGACCATTGCACAGTTTCATTAAACATCTGTTCTTAAACCTAAATCCATCACTTGTTTTATTTCTGAAAATGTACGCCCCTACAGCACTGTAGCTAGGGAAGGATTACGATTCAAGCTTATGAAACCCATTCTTGATTGTAAAAGCTTAATTGAATTCAACTATTATTCTACTTGTTAATAATTTCACTTCTCTGAAACCTTAACCATTTCTTCTGAGCTGTCTGTCTGTCAAAGTCAAGCACACAACAGATTGTAGCACATCTTAATATGAGCATCCTCTGTAACAAAAGAGCTGTGATTGAGAATCGTGAGTCGGGCCTGGATCAAAAATTAAACCTGGACCAAATCTTCACCTTTGAAATTAAAATTGAATCAAATCCTGAGATAGGCAAAGATTCACATCTTTGGTAGATGGGCAGTTGGCTGTGGATAAATGGATGGATGGACTTTCTTTACAGGTGGATGGATGGATGGATGGATGGACAGTGTTTATGATGGATGAATGGCTGGATGGAATTTAGATTCAAGTTCGGACAATGTTGTCTACCTTAGAAGGAGACTCTGAATTTCTGGTTACAAGCTCAAAACGAAACAAACTGACCTCTTTAATCAACAGCAGCTTGCAGACATGTTTGTGACAATAGGTCAAAACATTTAAAGCATAATACAATACAACCCTTGCTCACTGGTGATAAAGAGCAGGCAGTCCTTTCCATCATCACTAAATGTTTTAAATCCTTTGAATAAAAAGTTTGTCATCAGTGAAACTCAGAATATCTGTAGCTTTATCATAAATGCTATACACACTTTTTTGGGTCAACCTCTCCTTAATCAAAGCTTCGTACCTGAAAAACTTGTACCTCTATGAAGTGAATTCATGAATAACAAAGGAGCCGTTAGGACACCACATCCAGCTGCTGCCAAACGATTATAAAACAAATACATCAGTAACAGTGTCACAGTCTGCTGCTGAAGACACATTAGCACTCTGGAGATATGCTAATGACTAATCAGGACTGCTTCAAGGTCAGCCACTCGGGCAATTTACATTTTACATGGCCATAAGCAAAACCAATCAATTTCCCAGCCCTAACCCTCTCTCTCAGAAGCACACATGCAATCAGGTGATCCGAGCACGTCGACGAGAGTATCGCTGACAGACTGACTCGCTGAGGGGTACTGAGAGGTTACATCCTCCCACCCTCTTCAACGCATCATCAGTACGGGGAATCAGATGGAAAAGTGATAGATATGGAGCAATAGATGAATAACTAAAACCCCCACAGAACTGGGTGCCAGGCAACAGATGCTGATAACTGCCTCAGATTAGGTCCTAGATTGTCACAGGCTCCTGCCAAGACTCTGATGCTGTATTTACTGCTCCCTCTCTCCCTCCATCCAGCCTCTGATGGTGCCACCTCTGTGTGTCATCTCCACATTATGTCTGCCTTCTATAGCTGTGCTCTAGGTATAAAACACAGATGAAATATTCACTGTGAATACCAGGATACTTTCCCTCAGGCACTGGATGATGGACCCGTAAGGGTTTAAAGTTTGATGGTATTCCCATTCAGGCTAGGCCTAAGATATTAGGAGTTAGTTCTGTACTTAAAACCAAAGACTCAAAAAAAAAAAAAAGAAGAAAGAAAATATTTGAGTTTTAGAGACACACTGTCAGCTTTGCCTACCTCCGCTGTTTACTTGTGTTTTTTTCTTTTTTTTTTCAGGTCAAGTTGTTGTCTGGTGCATGACAGTTATACAATGCTGCATAATTATATCGGACAGGGCTTTTATTCATAAGTGAAAGAAAAGTGTCAATAATATAATATTATATGAAGGTGTGGAAATGTTTACAGTTAGGTAACAGTTAATAAATAAGTTCATGAATAAGTAAAATGAAAAATGGTAATAATAATAAATAACTAGATCATATAAATAACTGATATAGTGTGGATATATAACTTGTTCACTTGTGTTTAACTGAGGACTCTATAAATCATATAAAACTGCACTCAAGCCTTTTTGGTTTCATGAATAGATTTCCTATAATAAAGGAGAAAGGTGTTACAAGTAGCCTCTCTGGTTTGCTGTACGAGCTACCAACAAAACAAGTGCATACCAGGAAGACCACTGTTAAACAGCTCATCGTCTTCATCATGAGTGTTACTCTGGCTAGGGAGCTAAATGTTTTGCCCGACCTGTTTCGGAGCCGATTATCAGGACAAATTCGCTGTTAACATACTTCAGACAACAGGACTATCTTATAGGATAATCTTATAAAACATAGGATAATCTGGCGTTTGTTGTCCTCGGTCGGGAAGGGGGAAAGTCGGGCCAAAAACGGCCCAATAATCTTTATGTGTGTTCCTCGCTTAAACTTCCATAAACGAGTTGAATCTCCCTCTGGTATGGGAGGTTGTTTGGCTCACTGCTATGCAACTTTCTCAGTGTTGTAGAGTTGGGTTATATATTGACTAAATCAGTAATTTTTTCAGGAGATTTAAAAATTAAATTTCAAGATTTTTTTTCCAAGGAAGCAGGAAAAGAAATCAAACATTCTTAACTTCTGTTGTTGAGTCATGAGGTGTCCCAGTCTGGTCTATCGTTGTCGTTCACTATCACTCAAAAGATGAGACGACCGAGCTTTGTGGCTGTCAGTTGGCCCAACTGTTGGGTCAGGCCATAACCGTGCATGAATCATGTAATCTGACCTCAATGTTAGAAATATCTTGTTGGGCCACACTGTTACAGGGTTCATGGTGGTAAGAAGGTGGAGTTACGAGGGGAGCTTGTAAAGGGAGCAGTAATTAACATGTTATGTCCGTCATGGCAGCTCTGTCATTACGGCTGCCATAATTACTGATACAGTTACAATCATGAAGAGTATGGCTCTGACTCTTAAAACTGTTGGAATTAAATGAGGTGCCATTTTCCCTAGACTTTTCTGAGCAGAAAATCCACATATTGTACTTTTTAAATGTGTTTTCTCACTTTCGAGGTATGTTTTGAAACATTTTCTTTTGAGTCTGGAACTGTTGCTTGTCTTCTTATCAAGGCTGAGTATACCATAACCTTTGGGGGAAGTTTTTCTTTTTTATCTTAAGCTGCTGTTTTGAAAGTCAAAGTCTGCTTTTCATAAGATGCTCAGTCTGTGGGAAGGTAAATGTCAATGTTCTGTTTCAAAACTCTGTGAAAGCCAGAATATCTTTGTAAGAAAAAAAAAGCTATATTGAACTTTCAAAACACTTCAGTCAGCTGTTTTGTCAGCACAGAAGAAAAAGAGTGTGCAGGTAGAAAAAAAGGACAGAAAGATAATGTGCTGACGTGACAAAAAAATGACTTACAGGTCCTTCTTTGACAGAACTTTCTGGATTGCAGAGTTTCAGTTTATAGTTAATTTCTTATTGATATTAACTTTGCTAATGATGTATTTAAATGCATTTTAATTGCATATACTGATACCTTTCCATCCATCCATTATTTTTATCCATCCATGTTCACAACCCACTGAAAACGACCCAATGACCCACTTTGGGGTGTATTCACTCATTCAAGCATAAATAATACATGAACAATTATGAATATGTGATGATGTAATTCATATTAATGGACTTGCAGAGGCTTTCTTTGTATGATGGGAACTTTTCAATTGCACTTAAATACTTTTGTATAATAAATCTTTTGTTTTGTAATCCAGTAGCTTCACTCTTAATAAACCAGCAACTTTTGGACATGTTAGAGAAATGGAAGTGTTCCCTTTGAGGTGATTTTCCTCTTCAGTCTGTAAAAGATGAGCATGGTCTCTGCAAGGATTAGCCGAAGAAGACATAACCAATCAAATTTATGGGTGAGGCATCTCTGAGCCTAGACAAACCTCGGCCCACTTAGGAACGAGCTGACAGGTCTGGAGCTGTGCTACAAATCACCGGCTTACAAAGAAAACACAGTCAAATGGAGGGTCTGGTGTGTTAAATGCAATTTATCAGCACCCTAAGTGGTATCTGGACCAACTTTTTATTTTTTTATTCCAAGCCAGACTAATCAATCACCTTCATTTGGACTCACTTGTTTGTTATCACCTGTGAGTTATAAGTCAGAGTGTGTAGATCAGCATGGGGCTTGAGACTTTAATGAACCTGTCAAGGCTGAATACACGTCAGCACATTTCCTTGAAGGTGACATCTTTGTCTTAACTATTCTAGACGCTCTTTATATAAGCAACTTTAAGAGGGCAAGAATATACTCTAAAAACGATTATAAATGTAACTTTGGTTGTTTATTTCTCCCCTACTACCAGTTGGTAGTAATGTCATATTTAAAAAAGTTATAAAGCCTGATTAGTCCCTTTACAATGCTGTGCAACTTGTAAGAATCATGCATTTGTGGAATAAGCAACACAGCTAACTGTGTGGGTTGCACCCCAAAGTCTGCCAAAATCCTGTAAACTGGAAGAAAGCCTATGTTTCCTCAGTAAAGCAGTGTTTAAGAACCAGTCTTCTTGGGGTTCTGTCTTCCTAGGACACCCATTTCACAGTCTGTCTTTGACTTCACCAGTCTCACGCAACTTAAGTTTGGAAATGGTTCCAGGGCTGACACCAAATAATCCAGCCACTCTGTGTAGCAGAACACTAGCTTCCAGTTGCAGGGGATTTTGACACATTTTCTTTGGGCGCTACCCAAACAATTAGCTGTGTTGCTCATTCTATGAATGCATGATTCTTACAAGTTGTACCTAGTTATAAAGGGGACTAGTCAGGCTTTCCAATGATATCAAATACAATGCCAAGTGATATCATGAAAGGGGAGAAATAATCAACAGAAATGCCATTTCCATACTTTTTTGAAGAGTAACTATACAAAGAAAGATCAGTGATCGTGAAAGGGATTTGCTGTTTAGGGTGTTTAATGTTTCCTAATATTTTGGGGCCTCTTGTTTTGAAGGCAGGTTTATGATTTTCATTAGAAAAAACAGATGTTTGTGGATGCTAATAGGAAGGTATGCAAGGTGTTAAGAAAGAAACATCACTGGGGTGCTGGTTTAGTGGAATGGTAAGCAACCAGGCATGTCCCATGTATATGCTTCTGCCGGCTCGGTTTCAAATCCAGCCTGTGGCCAGCCTGCAGAGTGTCCTCCCCCTACTCTCTCTCGCCTCCTTCACAAGCCTATCCACTGTCTCGCTCTCTCTCCTGTTAATAAAGGCGCAAAAATGCCAAAAAATAATCTTAAAAAAAAAAAAAGAAAAAACACCACTCTGGCCATTCTCCCTTGTCCTCAGGTATAAAAGCAAGGGCATTTGTCAAGAGAACTGCCACTCATTGAATATTTTCTCTTTTTTTTTTGGACCATCCTCTGTAAATCCAAGAGATGGTTTGTTGCGATAATCCCAGTAAATCAGCAATTTCTGAGACACTCAGGCCGGCCCATCTGCATCAACAACCATGCCATGTTTAAAGTCACACCTCTTTTTCCAATTCAGAAGCCAGCTTTAGACTTCCCAGGTTGTCTTGGCTAAATACAGTGAGTTGCTGCCATGAGATTGGCTAATTAGCTAGTCACGTTAACAAACAGTTGAACAGGTGTAAAGCAGCCAGTAAGTGTACATGTCTCTCTCATTTGTTAGCTTACCTTTTTACTTGTTATCTGTCAAGTATAAATGTGTGTTACTGAATTTATAAAACTTAAAGGTCTCTTGTCCTAATTTGTGTTTTTTAAGTATATTTTTGGATGTTTCATGCATTAATTGTTAGGAGAGAGACAGTGGACAGGCTTATGAAAGGTGATGAGAGAGAGCAGAGGAGGATTTCCTGCAAATGGGCCTCAGGTTGGATTCGAACTCGGGCTGGCTGAAGTATATGTGGGATGTGTCTGGTTGCTTCTGTCAAACCAGAAACCCCATCCTGGTTAATTTGACCTTTTACATTATGTCTTGGGTTTCTATAAAACAAGGATTTGATTTGAGCTGAGTAAAAAAAAATGAAGGATTTTCATCTCTGTCAAGGATCAGATGCAGCACTTTTTACCTCCCCTTTGGAAACCTTCAGCTCTGAGTGGTTGGGAAGACCACGGGAGGCTATGATTGAGCTTTGTGCTGATTGTCTGCCCATACAACGTCTGATGGGAGGGGTGAGGCGGGGTTACAGGCCCTGCAATGGACTTTCAGAACAGTCATGATGTCTGCCTGCGATGAGCAGAAAACACATGTAGGTGGGGCTGTATAGCTGTTACATAATAAACCCCAGAAAGTAAAATACAACAATTTCTCTGTGAACTGAGAATTTACTAAATGGTGTAACATCCATTAAAGGACAGAGGACCTTTAATGAAGCTTCAAGTTGATTTATTAATAATTTTGTAATAAAAAAAAAATGTCATTGGCTATACAGTTGTTTGTCAAATGTTATCAGGCACCCGTAGACCAAAGTTACCAAAGTGTAGATTGAAAACAATATTCTAGCAATAAGGAAAGGAATGCTGTTTATAGATATGACTGCGATGTGCACTGAGATTATGCCTTGATTTTATGTTTGCCTTGACCAGAAAAGTTTGAAAATCCCTGGATTATTGAACTTTTTCACTGTTGTTATTGACAGGTAGTTCAATAAAATAGTTTGGCTTTAAATTAATGTAAAACTGCCTTTGCTTATTCTCTCACTTGGTTATATGGTAGTTTTTCCTGTGTATGTGGGTGATATGTCATGGTCATCTTTCTTTGTACCTCTTAGAGTGTGTTTTTGAAGATATTTGCACAGCTTTAAGAGAGGGTCATAAACCACTGGGACAAAGGAGACATTCAGTACTGTTGCTGAGGATGCTACATTGTTGTAGCAGAGAAAGTTTAATTCAGTATACCACTATAGGGAGATATGAATGGCATCTCAATCTTGAACACTTCTCAACTTCTTAAGAGGCAGTAAACCCTTGACTGTGTCCTTTATGAAGAGTACAAAGAATCAAGGAGATCTTTGCTTTCCTTAAAAAGAGGACAGTTTCAACAAGTTTGCTAGATTTTATTTCACAACACGACCTTCTTCTTCTTAGAAAAGATGCCATTGGAAGTGAAGGTAAGGTGTTCCTTTTCTGAGGCCAATAAAATGCAGCGATCAAAGCAGCGCATGTAGGAAGCTCAAATTATCATCAAACACGGCAACATAAAAGGGCAAATGCGACAGTCTGGAGATATCATGTCTCTCTGCTGCTCCCACATTACAGACTAAAAAACATCATTTGAATAAATTATGGCACAATGCAGCACATGCATATCTCCGTTGGAAGAGGCGGCCTGTTTATCCAGGCAGACGTCCAGGCTAAAGCACCAGATAGCAGAAATTATGAATGGTAATTTAATCACATAATGGCTCCCACTCTCTCCAAAAAGTCTAATTCCTTGTGTCTGCTGCTCTGTTACAAGTGTGCAGTGTGAATTTTAATGACGGGTATTAAAGGCAATTGTTTTATTCCATTTTGGACGGCTCTGTTCATGGCTGAAAATGAGCTCCTGCAGATTTGATACAGTTGCTAAAAGGGTATGATCGCTCTTATAAAGCTGCATTTGATTATCTGGTTCATATTGAATACAGATGCTTAAACAGCTTAAAGACAGGACCTCTATCAATTCTCTGCTTGTTGTAATAAAGTGGCTTGCTCCTGTGTTGAAAAATAGGCCAATTCAAGTGTGCCAAACACTACAGTTACTCAAGTGTCCACAAGAGGCTGGCTGCAAGAGCTGCTGGAGTCCCACTAACATCCATGATTGGATGGTTACTTTTATAGCAGAAGTATACAGTTTTACTGTTTGGTACAATAAATGAACATCATCTGAATAGATAATTTCTTTATTGGTACATACTAATAATATCTTTTATATCAAGGCCACCATTAAAGATCTAAACAGTATGGTTTGAAAAGTAAATCCCATTAATGTTCTCTGGAAGAGGATTAATAGTTAGCCATAATGCCATACCCGCCCAAGCTACACTTAGCTATCTGAATGCAAAATGAGGGGCCCTGCTAGGCCAGAGGCAGCAACCAGACCATGGATCATATGGTACCAGGCCATACCAAGACTTAAAATATCAATTCTACTAAAAGAAATCTGATCTGTGGCTGAAGGACCTGATACAAAGAAGCTCCTGATAAATGAAAAAGACAGACCTGAGCTAAACGTGCTGGTTGACCTGTTTGTGTACTGGTCCTGTTACGTCACAAGCGTACAAACATATTTGACTTAAATTTGTCAGTGGAGATACACAGGAAACATGAGAGAGCGCAGGCTTTATACAACTACCTGATGTGCAGGAAGGCAATTTAGAGATTGGGTTAAATTCAATTACCATAAAAAAATCAGATGAACTTGGGGTGATGACTAATGAACAGAGCTCTCAGCATCTCTCACACACACACGGTTTGCCTGCTGTGATTGAAAAGTTTCCTCCCATGCTCAGATGCAACATTTCAATGTTACAGTTCAATTAGTTATTGTGTAAACTGGTGAATTTCAGCTGACTGCATTCCTAGAAGTCGCTGTTACAGTAGCCAACCCTGTGAATGTCTCCTTGGATCACTTTTTACTAAAATGTCAGAATATCTTTGTCTGATATGCATTTAATAAAAAAACTTAATAAATACTAACACCACCACACATTTAAAGTCACCAGTTAGCATAATCACTGGTTAAACAGATTTTTTTCTTGCCACTGTAACTGTTACCAGCTGTGGTGAAGCGCTGTAGTCGTGGTGGACTCATGTTTGGTTTGGAATAGAAATAAAAATAAATGAATGAATATAAGAAAATAAAATTCAATAAAAATACTTTAAAAATAAGAAGAGCATTGCATTAAGCTATGCTTTTGTTAAGTGTCTTGAGATAACATTTGTTATGATTTGGTGCCATACAAATAAAGATTGATAAAACTGACCCGTGGTGCCAAAAGTTTGGAGAGCACTGCTGTGAAAGGCACATGTTTGTATGACTGATATCACCTTGTTTTATAGAAAAACAGAAAACAGGAAAGGGATTTGGGACCTTGCTAAACAGCTGGGTTCACCAGAATCCATGTCCGTCATCGGGCAGATCCATCAAGCTGAAATATTTTCAAGGACAGAAAAGGCCGTATCTACAAATATGGGGTTATAGTGCTTAAAGACAGAAGTGATTGCTAGCCTCTGAGTGACCTGCAATAGATTTGATAGACAAAAAAATGTGTTCAGTCACCCTCCAGCTTTTCTTTACAGGTTCTGCCCTTTCCAATTACATTCTGTGGGATATTGCCTGTTGTACATGAATTATATCCCATGTATATGTGAAACAGTCCATCTGGTGCATCAGGTTAATGGGGCAGAGTGGTCTCAACATGACTTGGTACAACTCATTCCCGTCGCACTGCACTTTAATATTTGCAGGAAAGCTCAGACATCGACTGTTGAAACACATGATGTGATGAGGTTACCTTCTGAATTCAGCTGCTGCCAATTTAACAAACTGAATCACTGGCAACACCATCAGCAGGCTTGATTTGAGGTGCGATGGCCCAGTTCACACAGCTGCAACTACCACCTGCAGCTACTGAAACAGCATGTTGTTCCAAAAGATAACTCATGTCTGCCCTTAATCTACACAGGCTTTATCCTCACATCAATTTTGACTAACCAAAAAAATTAGAGAAATACAACACAGAGAGACAATCAGTTCAACACAATCAAACCATAGAAAATGCAGGATAAAAAACTGGTATAATCTTCAAAGTTTTTTACAGACAGTTGGTGTAATTAGTACAGTTTTATTCGGAATTTTATTAATTCTAAATGAAAGAAGAGAAAACACTGAGAGGTGAATTATGAAAAACAATACGACTGCTGTGTCATGTGAAGTTTCAATATTTGTTGTTGGTTTGAAGATTAATAAAAAATTCAGTCCATCTGCGACACTCGTATTTGGGCAGCTGTCTCACAAAAAAACACAAAAAGCTGTCATTTTCAACTCTATTACTGGGCAGAAGTCATTAATATTCATATTTAGACCGCTCTTCAAACCCCCAAATTTCAGAGACAGTGTCTGATTTCTTTTTATCATCTTGTCTTTATGCAAGAAACCAATGTTTTTTGTTTTTTTTATGTTTGTTTTTCTTCCCTTTAATGGTAGAAGAGACAGTGAGTTGGAAAGTGGGATTAGAGAGTGGAGGAAGACAGAAAGAGGCTGCAGGCTGGAATCAACCTGGGCTGCCTGTACTGAGGTAAAAGCCTTCATATGTGCATGCACACAACACACTAGGGCGAGGCTATTGGTAAGTCAGTGTTTTTAATTGAAGGGTTTTCAAAACATCAAATTAATTCTAATAATGGTGAAATGCGTGAGGTCATGAAATAATTTAGTGGTAATGGGTATTTGTACCTAATTTTACCTTCTTTGTAGTAAGGTACATTATTTATTAAATACCACTTTCACAAGCAGAGGGGTTCAACCTTGAGCAGCATAATTGTAAAGTTCAATGTAATTAGCCTGGCCAGCTGAATATGACACTTTTACTTTACTGTATTGTTCAGCTTTATTGCAGCCATTGACTAAAACTGAAAGGCAACACTGATGGTAATCATAACCCACAATTCTGAACCGGAGATCATTTGCCTTACTTCTGATTGGTTTTAATAAGTTAAAGCAGTGATATTGTGCTTTTTTTTAATATAATGTGCTACTTAGTGTGTTTTACATGTCTCTTCCGTATTATAGAAAAGTTAAATACATTAGACATTAAAGGTTACGGGCATCATTCTTGTTAATAGCTCCTGGAATGATGTCCTGATGATGACATGGCCGAGTTGTGAAATACAAATTTGTCCCTGTTAAATAAAGGATATTCAGCGTCATCAGAGTGCTTCAGATTTCCAAAAACATCTTTTTTACTGAGAACTTTGTCTGCTTAAAATCTTGACAGTGATTTGTTGGTTTAAAATGTAAACTTGGTACTTTATCCTTGAAGAGCAACAGATTTTTTACAGCATTACATGTCTTGAACAAGTGCAGGACTTGCCCTAGCAAAGTAGACCTTCAGCTGTCCTATCACTGTTTTGTTAGTAACTCAATAATAATAATAATAATAATAATAATCATAATTATAATTATAGTGATAATAAATTTTATTTATGGAACGCTTTTCAGAAACTCAGACACTGCTCATTAAATAACAAAAACAAATGAATAAAAAAGTGAGTTCAAGCTCACTGGCTCCACTAGACAAGCCTAGTGAAGACCACAGATGTAGACAGAATGCAGAGCCACTGATAATAAAGGCACAAACTGCGCTGAACTGACCAGTTACCACACAGTAGACTGGTCAACCAATCAGAACAGACTAGCCCCGCATTGGAAATTACGCATCAAAGAGGCAGAATAGAGGTGGATCAGGGGTACTCAGTATATAACAGCTGGCAGGTTTTTTGCAGATGAAGGATTGCCAGCATAGTCTAGCAGTCACTGAAATTAGGGATGCACAATATTATCGCAATAATGCAAAATCAATATGGGCAGATAATTGTCTAAAATGGTGATTATATGTATTGGCAAATATGATCAGTTTTACAAAAATTTACAGCAGATATTTTAGCTATACATATTGGCCATGTATACTGTATATCCCAACCGCATTATTGCCAGAATGAACAACAGTTCTATAGTGGTTTGCCTAATCATCTCTCATTGTCCACTTTTATGAATCAAATGTGTCATTTATCAAAGCAGGCTATGTTGTCTTTCTTGCTCTCCATCTGTTAACTAGAAAAGCACTCAGAGAGTGCAGACCTCCACCAAGCAGCTCAGTTTTCAGCAGTGGCTTTTCCACAACTCCTGTAAAAGATGCAATTTTGGGTCGCCAGGTGATCTGATTGGACGGCCAAGTCTCCACAGCAGCCAAGCAGAAATGAATGGGATTTCCCATTATAAACGCCAACGTTTTTTGTGCTATCAATCTGGATCGGATCCAGATGAAATTTACCTTGATGATAGAGACATACTATATATATTATCCTGTAAATTTTGAAGCGAATCCATTAAGTGATGGCAGAGATGTGATTTTTTTTTTTTAAATAGGCCCAATGTTAACTTACAGGGTTTTTAGAAAATTTGGGGAATTTTTTGCATCTAGACATATACGCAGATCTCCACCAAAATTTAATGGCTTCTTCCTCGGACCAAACCACACCTCTGGTAAAATTTTCATGTAAATCCATCCAGTAGTTTTTGCATAATCTTACTAACAGACAAACAAACAGACAAACATACGCTGGCAAAAACATAACCTCCTTTGCGGAGGAAATAATACAAATAGACTGTCACTATGAAAGGAACAATGAGTTTTTGTAAATGTCGGCATATCGGATTGTTGGGAAAAAAACAGTATCTCTAAGTCGAGTTAAGGCAAACTAGAACCTCTTTAAATACAGCAAAAATATGTTGTGTCAAAGTGGCACAGTCATCCTTATATTTACCTCCGCCAAGGAGGTTGTTTTTGCCAGAGTCTGTCTGTTTGTTTGTTTGTTTGTTTGCTTGCTTGTTTGTTTGTCTGTTTGTCTTTTAGCAACATAACTCAAACAGTTGTGGATGGATTTTGATGAAATGTTCAGGAAATGTCAGGAATAGGTCAAGGAACAAATGATTAGATTTTGGTGGCGATCAGATAACCGCCATTAGCCAACAATCGTTTTTGCTCAATAACTGTCTAACTAATGATGATACCAACATGATTCTGAGTGCTGGATGTGGGTTTTCAGGGTTATGAATCCTATTATGATGGTAACTTTATCATGAAACTATTGCTTATAGATGTAACAGCAAAATGTGAGCTACCTTGGTGGAGGCTCTTCGAGTGCATTCTAGTTCTTTGAATGTAGCCCACAGGGAAAAAAAAAACTTTGCTTCCCCTGGTCTATATGCATCTACAAAATCAGACATTGTTTATATTCTATAGGTTTCCACTAAAGATTCAGGATCATCATTTTTTGCTCTTATTGTTGTGTTATTGTTAGCTACTTCTTAACAATGGAAGAAAATATTTATGTGATTTTGTAAATATGATAATTACTTTTTAATCATCATCATTCATATTCTAACCTCTGTAGACTTAAATGTGATCCAGCACTTTTTTGCCTCTCCTTTAACTCTCCCTCAAACATATTTTGGCTGTGAATAATGGATAGCTAAAGGACAGACTGCTTTTTGAACCGGTGGAAGTCTCCCACAGGACATACAGTGGCAGGGTGTTATTCAGCGTGTGCCTCTCTGAAAGCCTGGTACTTTTCACTTTTATGCTGAAATGGTGGCACTATTGATTCAGAGATCCACACGGAGGGGGATTTCAAAGCATCTCTTTACCCCCTCAGTATCAAAGAAATGTTTGAGGGGATTTTCAGGGTGTATTCCTGGTGAAAAACCAAAGTCTGAGCAATCACTCCAACATGTCGATGAATGACTTAGAACAAGTAAGAAGAGCAGCAGGTAGCAACACCGCCTTAAGCAGAAAATAAAACACAGGAAAGTTAACATATCCAGATTAAGTAAAGTTTGTCTCTCCATCAATTTCATGTTAAAATGTTTTGAACTCATCGGTGTGTGTGCGCCAAACACAATCAAGCTGATCTGCAGCTGGGGTAAACACATTTTCGACTTTGCAGGTGAGTAATTCTCCCTCCGATGTGAAATGGAGGCTGTGACTGCTCATATAGCACAGTGTTTACCTCAGCTTTGTCATTATCGCTCAGCAGACAGATTGATTCAGAGGCCCAATCAGACTGCTTCAAGTAGTTTGTTTGTTCATCTTTCAGGCGTTGGATATTTGTGTGCGGCCCCCCCCCCTTCTTTCAGTCTAAGAAACAGGCCCTGACTTCTAAGATCTTTGAATAAGCACCATATTATGTTATTTTCATCTGTGGCAAAAGAACATTGGAGACTCAAAAACGACAGACAAATTGCAGGGTGAGAATTTGCTTCTCAGAGAATCTTGAGGGGCAGAAGGAGAAAGTTTTTTTCAATAGATCTGAACTGAGAGAGGAAATGTTGCCTCATTTTTCAGCCAAGTCTTGATGTTCTGCTCAGAATAGTTGCTCAGATTTGACTTTCATTTGATTGTCTGGTCACATCATTAGCTAGAATTTGTCCAGAATCAGACTCCAGCTTGAACTTTATGGACCCATAAATGAAAGTGACCCGACTCTGATTTATAAAACCAGCTTTTAGTTTGATCTGAGGTGCGTAAACTGATATGAATAATCAGATCAGATTTTTTTAAAGTTATATTTAGGTCACTTTGATGTACAACGCAAAAACAGCCATAGGAATATTTTGGATGTTGCAGTGTTGATGATTTTACTTGCCATAGTTTGCAATAATTTGCACTTATTTAATTTATTTAACTTTATGTAATTAGTATCCTCTGCTGTCTTTGCTCAGGCCTCTGCAGACTTGCTTGTTTGACCTTGTCACATAAAGTCAGTCTGCAGAACATTATAGACTTGAAAGGTTGTGCTGAACTACTTCAAGTTCTTTTCTTTGTAAAAGTGATATTTATTTATCTCATGTGTTTGTGAGTATCTCCAAAATAAAAAAACCAAACATTTCTCTGAAGATAGTGATTTGGGACTGAGTAATTGAAACTCTCCACGTTGTTGTACTTTTCCTGCTTAAATTATGACTCCATTTTAGATTGCTTGCACAAAAAGGTGCCCCTCTGCTTCACATAATGTAGAAGTTTTCTGTCTTACTTGCCAACCATGTGTTTGAACCAGTTATATTATTCTTATCTTTTAATTAAGATAGAAAACCCAGAGAGGAGAAATTGCAGATTTATGCTATCAGACAGTCCACTGTGTCCGTAGGTTACATGGACTTAAACACCAAGCAACATAAAATATTGTTAACCTGAGCAGCATATTTCTGCTTTAAATAAAATCACTGCCCCAGGGCAATGGCCTGAAAGTGACTAAAGATAAATAACAATGACAAGCTAATGTTAGCTTATAAGGACTTACAGGCCAAATCTTAGTCAAATGGAGGCTTTGGGCTCATGGCATAAAATATCTATATTGGCAATAATAAGTTTTCGAAATATCACCATGTTGGATATTGGCAAAAATCCAATATTGCGCATCCCTAATCAAATATACTCCACTGTTTCTGTTGGGTACAATAGAAATAGAAATATAGAAAAAGAAAGCCTTTATTGTCATTGTACCACAGTACAACAAAATTATGAAAAGCTTCACTTTAAAGTGCAAGACATTCAGACTTACAAAAGTCACAAACAACTTGCATTTAAGTTGCACAAGTAGAGATTCAAATATTATGTGTGGCACGTTTTGCACAGAATACCAATGAATATATACAAGAAATAAATATGTACAACAGTAAATAAATAATAACTAAAACTAGAAAACTATGTATGTAAATTAATACATTGTGTTACACATATATTGCACAGATAAAAGGAATAAGCAATGTATAGACAGGGGCCTTATTGCACTTTAGTTATAAACTAGTGTGTGTGCAAAGGTTACTGCATGTTTATGTTCAGTGTGATTATGAGTTCAGTGCCAGAGGGAAGAAACTGTCTTTGAATCTGTTTGGTCTTGTTTTTATTGTCCTGTAGCGACTTTAAGAGGGCAACTTGTGAAGAGATGAGTTCCAAACAAACAACATAAAATACTGTGTTTATTATTGTATTTCACTTTTGAAAATAAAATGACTGCCCCATGGCAGGGGCTGAAAGTGACAGTTTTTGGTGACTTTGATACCAAAGCCTAAAAAACAATGACGAACTAATGTTAGCTTAGATTATTAAGGGTGTAAGAAAATACTGACACTCCAATATATCACAATGTACTGTATCAATATCTTATAGAATATCTAAGCTATTTCTTATTTTAGAATTTTAGACATTTGGTATCATTGTTAGCAAGCCTGTGGCTCTTGGTAGCATTCAGTCATTTGACTCTGTTATATTTATTTGTCACTGCAGAGTAGAGAGTAGAGATTTTTGTGTTATAGGGACCGTGCTTCATATAAGTAATGCTGACTAGAAATACTTTTTTTAATTGCATAAAATTGTGGGTTCTTAAAACTTAAATATTTTTCAAAAGTTCTGTTTTTTTTCATTAAAAAAGTGATATACTGCCCGACTCAAAATGTCTGTTTATATCATATCATCACCCATGGCATTGCCAGATGTATTGTAGCTAATGCCAGAGTCTTGCCTACACACACCCCTCATGATAAAGAAAAGCGATGAATGGTTGCAGTTCTTAGTACTGACATCACTCTTAACCACAGTTCCTGAGTCGTTCTCTCACTCAGATTTAATGTTGCTAGGTAATCAAAGTAAACTTCCACTTTTTCTGGGAGTATGGGGTTGTTGTAAATTGCTCTGTGTGCTAAATCTTTGGCTGTAGGTATGGAAATATTACCCAGTAAACAAGGAAAAAACATGAAGCTCAAAGCTGAAGACCCAGAAATCATTTTCTCGAAAAGATGAGTCAGACCCCTTTCTCCTCTGCTGTTGTTGTTTACCATACACACATCAGGAGTCCTGCCCCTTCTTGATTTTGATTGGACAGTGAGGGAGTAGTACCATTGAAAAGGGCAGCACTGTTCCAAAATTGAAGCATTTTAAACTGCGATCACAAGAGTTTGGTGACAAAAGCAGCTGACAGGCAGTTCATGCAACACTGGACTGAACTGGTTTTGTCTATAATGTGAGCACCTGCAGCTGTAAAAGTGGCAGCTGTCAACACAGACACTCAGACCCTTGTTTGTGCAAGGTCTGAGGAGAATCCCTGATTGAATTCTTGAAATATGATGTTCACAAGCAAGGAATAAACTTGAGACTCACTGACCTTAAAAGGTAGAGTGGATATTTGTGGAAAGTTCAAAGAAAATCCCTTTGAGTTTTCTTCAGATGTCATTTTCACTGGAAAATTGAACTGATGTATGAGCAGACAGACGGATGGACAACCTGAAAATATGACACCTGTGAGGAGGCATAAAACTCCATGAAACCAGGCAATTTAAAATGCAACATCTCCCACAAATATGTATATGATGTGTAAATGTCAAGTAGCACAGTCGTTTTTGTAGGTGTTCATATAGCATCACACGGAGGCATCTTTAGCTCAGTTCATTCATAATCATAAGACACTTAGCCGTGAGCTTAAGGTATTTCCCTCATATCACACACATCCCACGCTTGAGAGGAAATTGGACACGGCCAAAAGTGTCTGCATCCCGCTGGCCAAAATTTTGAAGCACTCAGTCATACTTCAGTCTAATCTAATTGAGTTGGAAATTAAAGGCCCAGAATAAGATTAGTGACAGAGCTTATAAATGAGGGTTAATAATAGCCAAAGAGAATTGGATGTAATGATATCATCCAGTCAGTTTAAGGATTACTCAGTCCTGCAGAAAATGAAATACTCCATAGGAATAGTGATTTAAAACAGTTTTTTAATGTGTAAGAAATGCCAATGAATCAGATGCCATTTGTAGTGCGTAATGAATTGACTGCATGGATGAGTCAAATACATTTACATTTAAATTTACTGCTTTTATAGAAACTATCTCTGATGCATTTCATTGACAGAAGAAAGACCATCAAAGGTGGTCTCCCTGAATAAATTACACTATTTCTGATTCACTGGTAATGACTGTTGCTACATTATTGTAAAGGATTGCACCTTAAACTGAAATCATCTCAATAATTGAAACAGATTTATACTGTGATGTTATTTGACTTTTAAAGCCCTTCATGTTCAGAGAGTGCCTGCTTTGCTTTCAGCTAAAATGTAACTTTGGTCATAAAAATGTCATCTAAATGTCATCACAACAAGATACAGAACATCTCTTTGTGTGTGTCTGGATCACTGACCCGTAGCTAATGGGTCACAGGCGTGTCAACACTGAGCCCACCGTACCAGTTTCTTTGACTTTCATGTTTCTCTTCTCTTAGATTTATTCCCTTTATCTTTCTCCTGCACACACAATTTCTTTATCAAACCATCATCATAAAAGATCCTCTGAACCAAAGATTGATGTGGAAGCATAAGAAAGTCTACTGCCTGAAAAGTCAGTGTACATCTTCTGCATACAGCTCATTTTATTAGATCTCATGCCTTTTTCTGAACCACTCAAGAGGATCCACAAGAACTGCATAGGGTCTAAAATTAACAGTTTTATTTTTCTAATACCAATCCTCCTATTTCTTTCTTACCCAAATTACGATTTTAACTGTGAAATTTAAAGGCAGCAAGATTGTCTGGCATTTGTTATATAGTTAGGACAATATTTATGAGCAAATTCACACTTGTCACTGACTTTGCTCTGCAATTTGCTCTTCTTTCTTCTCTGAAATGCCTCCACAGCAGCAGCAGCCAAAGCCAGAATTATTTTGCTTTCAGGACGATCATCTGTCCTGATGTGTTTCCATCTGTTCTCAGGTAATATAGGCTAATACTTGCACACACGCTGTCTTAAAAATAATGGGATTTTCTTTTTGCTATGAACAAATGTTCATTTAGATTAATTTATGACTTCATAAGGTTTTGGAAGTCATAGGTCAAAGGTCAAGGTCATGGAGCCTCGAGTTAAACATGTGCCTGTGAACACAATTTCTCAAGAACATTTCATAGGATGTTCATTAAACATACAGTATGTAAAATGTACTCTTACTTTTTTGTAATCAAAAGTGATAGTGATTCTATGTATATAATTTAAAGTATAAAGCTTCCATTTCCTCAGATATTCCCTACATTAGATTAGATTAGATTAGATAGAACTTTATTTACCCCTTGGGAGGGCTCCTTCAGGGAAATTAAGGTTCCAGTAGCATTGTATTGTACAAGGTATAAAAGAACACAGGATATCAAAAAGTCAAAAAACAAAACAACACAAGTAGTAGGTATAAAATCTGTATACATATACATCAATAAATCTAAATAATAAGTAGTAATATTAAAAACATTCTTTGGCAAAATTACATTTTCAAAGACAGAGATATTCTTAATTTTATAGATAACACAGGCTCTCATAAAATCTTAAAATAAATCATTTTGATAAACTAACACTATTTTGAGTCTAAACACTACAAGAACAGGCTAGCCGTTGTTGCTAACATTTATCAATGTTCTTTGCACTCAACCACCATAACTCTTTGCAACTTCTTTAAAAAAATCCTGCAACAGCATTAAGATTTAGATCACCACCGTAGTCTCATTCCTTCTTCCTTGTGCCATGACTAACAATCCCTGAAAATTCAATCAAAATCTGCTCATAACTTTTCAAGTTATCTTGCTAATAGACGGACAGAAAAAAACACAAAGGTAATAAAGTTGTCAAAATTTTTGGCATTTTGGGCTGAAGCAGTCAACAAAGAAGTTAGCAAAATCCTAAAGTGACTATTCATTACTTGAGAGAAATATATCATCTTACTTTTCATCTACCCAGATATCATGTCAATTATTTATTATTTCCATTATTTTTGTCATTGCTTTCCCATCGTACCCTGTTTGAAGTATTTGTTCTAAGAATTCTTAATCAGCAGAAAGTTTCAGCCCTTTGTGATTTATTTAAATATTTCAGAGGACTCCCTCATTGTTGTTCAGCCTTCCCTCCTCATTCAGTCTCATGTCAGTCTTGCGTTGCTTGATGCTTTGAAGTGTGTGAAAAACAGCGCTGCAGATAATGATGCAAACCGTTCAGTTGTAACTGGGTCATGACAGGAGAAACCCAAGTGGCATCAGCAACCTTCTGATGTCAAATTTCCGCCCATCACTGCATCGTTGTTTACATGTGTGGGTTTGGTTGTTTCTTTCTGTCATGGATCAGAGAAGCTAATGTAAATGATTTAATGACTTTAAAAGGGAAACTCTTTTAGCTCACATCCCTTCACAGCTGTTACAGGAGGAAGTTTGTCTCACTGGAGCTCATTGAGGCTGATGATTTTGTCAGGGAGGACCTCCATAATTGAAAATATTCATTACTGTATGTAATTTATTACTTTGTCATAAATCAGACTCGGAGTCCTTGGACCATTCACTGTGCTCATTAGACTTTTAATTAAAACACTGAGCTATGATAACGTTGCAACTTTCTGAAGAGCGGTGAAGGCTGATGGGAAGTGTTGTATCTAATATTTACCTTTTACTAACCTTTAAGCATTTTATAGCCTAAGATTTAACTAAATGTGGGGGTAAAGCAGTCAAGGCCAACTTAAAATGTCTGTTTTTACAGTTCTGCACAGTAACCCCGGAGTTTCACAGACTGTGACCGTGCCCTTCAGTTCATGTAATGGTATCATATAGAGCCTCAACTGGCAAAGCAGCACAATTAAAACTCATGTTTTCTCAGATTTTATGCCTCTTTTTTACAAAGTATTAAATTTTATGTCCTTTGTTGTGTGTGGAGTTTGCAGGGTTCGTTTTCTCAGAGGTCAAGCATGTTTCAGTCACTTTCAGGATAGGAGAATTTGTCCTTGAGTGATTTCAGGGTTTTGTTAACCGTGCGAGTGACGGCAGTTTCCCTCATTTTTTACAACAAGTCGCCTAAAAATGTTGGAAATGCTTTGGTGGTGTTTGTTTTCTTAGAGCACTTCTAGTTTTTAATGTGACCCTTGGTTTTAAACCTTCATTTCAAGAGAAATATACAAAAACAACTTCAATACCTGGCTAAATGAAATTACTATTAATTCAATACTTAACTGTATCTTAACTGTTAACTGTCAAACCAGCCGTTGTAATCAGACTTCTCTTCGTTTTAGGTAGGATACAAGCATGAAAACAAAATCATATGTCCTCGGTGCCTTGTCATTTATGGGGCAGCACCTACTGTTCATATTTTTAAAAGCAAACTCAGGACCAACTTTTTAGTCCAGCTTTTAGCTGATTATATTTATAATTATTTCTTCTTTTCATTTTATTTATTTTAATCCTCTTATTTCTCCATTTCAGTTCAGATTTACTGTTTGGAGTTTTGTTCTGTCTTAATTGATTTTCATTTCTTTGTCTTACTTTAACAGATTTTACTATGCATTTGGTGTTAGGCTGTCTCATTTTTCCATATTATTTTGATTTTTTAAATTATTTATTAATTAATTTTTCCCTATAGTATTTTTTAATCAAATTTCTTATCATGATTTTTAGTTGTCATTTTAGTCCTCATTTTTAATTCCTTTCCTCAGTCCTCTAATTCTGTTTTCTGATAGAATCTCTTCTTAATGTATTTGTGTGTCTGCATAAGTGAGTGTGTGTGTTGTATGTGGATTGCAAGGGTGGGTGTGGTCATGTGTTATCATTGTATTCAATATTCTGTTTTTTGTTTATTTATTTGTATTTTATTTATTTTATTTCTTACATAAAGCACTTTGTGCTAAAAGATCTTGAATGAAAAGTGCTACACAAATAAAGTTTGTTTGTTTGATTTTTAAGTATACCTTTATGAGTGATTTGCATAAATTTAACATCTTGTTTTCTTTAAAGTAAAAACTCTAGTGAAGCAAAAGAAGTGGAGTTAATATTCATCATTTCCTGAATGCCTGTATGCTCAGTGATATGTCAGTGTCTGCATCAACACAGGCTCATTTTCATTACAAACCTAATTTTACAGCTGAGGATCTTCACTGCCATCATTAATCGCTGTGATCATTATCAAAAAACATTATAAAAGGCTTTTTTCACTTGAATTAAATATTTGACTGCTAACTTGTCTCTGGTTACTGTTGTCAGTCCCTCTCTCTCAAGACACTGACACTGAAGTGACAAACTTTCATCTTTAATTCATGCTCTGCACTTTAAATGCATATGTTAAACTAAAAGCAAAGTATACATAAAAGTATATGCAAACAACTTTTTAAAAGGATCATTTACATCAACATTATAGAGGTGTAGCATTACTTCTTTAATGTGCAATTTGTTAAGTGCAGCAGAGCTTAATGCTCATTCATTTCTGGAATCATCTGCGGTTATAACAGGTTTAAAACTTTGCCATTAAGCATCCGCACATAATTCCAGTGATCCTTATGGCAGGGTGTGTTAAATATGTTAATTCCTCATCCTCCCCCACCTGATTTGGATGTGTTTTGTGCATGCTGTTTGCAGTGATGAGACTCGTGTGCTGTTTATTTGCTCTGCTGCTCAAAGCTTAAGAGGTTCCCACAGTGAGAATAATTTCTCTCTAAGTGGATGTCTTCTCTGAGCAGCTGCAGCCTCACGCTGCCGCTCTTCACTGTACTGGATCCATCTTTTCGTCTTAGTCTTTGTACATTTTCCCTGCATCTCCGCTACAGGTTGGATCAACAGGATTTGTGCTTTTTTTTCTCCCCGCGGTGAGGTTTGTGTTTTGGATAATGAAGCTGGGGTTTGGATGTGTTTGTAAGTGAGTCAGAAGATGACGGCTCAAACATAATCAATGGTGCCGGCTTTCATCTAAACTCATTTATCCAACACCCACACTGTCTCTTTGGGTCCATGCTCCATCAGACTGATGGTCCATCCTGCTTTTCTCTCTTTATGATAAACATGATTTTTCAGGCTCACAATGGTTCCATTTTTCTATCTGCTCCCTGCTTTGTTATTTCCTCTATCCTTTCAATCTTTCCCATAATACACCTGCGTCCCATGTCCACCTCATTAGACGTTCTTCTACTTTCATTTCTCTGCACCCTAGCTTTTTCTCTGCATATCTTTTTGTATGATTGTTAGAATAAATCAAACAAAGAAGACATATTTCCTTCTCCCCCTATTAAATCTCCTTCAAATTTCAGTATCAAAGCACGTTTTTACGTTTGATGGAATTTTTTTGCCAGCTAAAAAAACATCAAACCCACTTTATTTACAACATTCCTGCTGATAATAAATATGAAATCAACTGGATCTTGGCAGAGAGATTACAGGATAAACTGAAATCCTGCAATCCTCCAGGGTCACATATCAATTGCTGTTTCATGTTTCAGAACATGAAGTGTGAAAGACTGAATTTTGAACAAACATTTTTTGGGTTTAATCCCAGCACAGAAACAGGGGTTATAAATAATGCACAAAATGGTTGTTTTATTAAAAATTGTTTCTCTGTGATGTGAAAATCATCTCATAAACTTCATTTAAGAACGGGAGCTAAGGTTTTTAGAGAGCGCTCTGCGGATTTAGAGCTGTACATATATTTAATTGTGGGACTTAGCAATGCAAAGAATAATGACGGGTCCAAACCAAAGTGTCATCCATTTAAAATTCACTTTAATTTTTTCACCAACTTATTTATTCCAGTTATGGTGGTGTTCACAGTTTTCCATAAAAAAACAGAAAAAAAATCACACTCTATTACCAGAAAGGAGCAAGGTGAAGAAAAAATCATATATTACCTCCTCTAACTCAATCACAAGTGATACAGAACATGCTCCTCCCATTTACAAGAGCTTCAAAACAAACATGATATTAACATTTAAGAAAATCAAAAGCAAATTCAGTCTCTAATAAACACTTCCCTCTTACTTTTTCATTTCCCTGGATGGGCTAATTCCTGTTCGCATGGGAAATGAATGAGAAAGTAAGGTGTGTGGAAACAAACATGGCTCCCATCAAAAGCCTCAGATGTAATGTGTGTACAAATAAGGTCAAATAATCTGACGCTTTTTTATATTCATACAACAATGTCTTTTAAATTTGCCATGAGGTAAGGATTTGGGGAAAAAGTTCTTGGTTTAGCTTCAAATGTTTTCATGCAGTATATGTATGTGTATGTATGCATATGTATGTATATATATGTATATATATGTGTGTATATATATATATATATATATATATATATATATATATATATATATATATATATATATATATATATATATATATATATATATATATATATATATATATATATATATATATATATATATATATATATATATATTATATATATATATATATATATTATATATATATATATATATGTGTGTGTGTGTGTGTGTGTGTGTGTGTGTGTGTGTATATATATGTATATATATATATATATATGTGTGTGTGTATATATATGTATATATATATGTGTGTGTGTATATATATGTATATATATATGTGTGTATATATATATATATATATATATATATAATATAAACACACGTATATATTTGAAAGGCAACAGCATTTATCGAGCAGCACTTATACATACAGCGATTCAAAGTGCTTTAGAGAGTTAAAAATGAAGACAGTGGCTCTCTTTTATCAATCTAGTGAAGAAACCTGCACAGATGTTGGTGCAGAAGGTACCCTTAATTAGCTCTTTCATGTGTGATTCATGAAACATATGTATTTGGCCAATCCCAGCATGTACTAGACCAGAGATCCCCAACCACTTGGTCAAGGACCAGGACTGGGTAAGAAATCATTTGGTACCGGACTGGAACTGTTTTTGTAATAACGGAGACTAAAGGGTGTTTCATTTTGAAACGATGACCAGGGGCCTCATTTATAATGCTTGCTTACGCACAAAACGGGGCTTGAAAGTGGCGTAAGTCACAAAGGTTGTGATTTATAAAAATTAACTTGGCGGGAGAATGTGCGCACCGGTATGTCAACTTTGATGCTGGCGTATGAACATTTTGGAGATGTGGGAAACTGGCGGCACGGATGGTGAGGGGGTGAAGTGAAGCCAGATTCATCTCATACATGTAATGTCATCAAATATCAGACTTATAGACCCGCGTCATCATAAACACCCGAGTCTGCAGTGTTATAGATGTGTTCACTTACTACTGCATGCAATGTTCATATATCATACTTCATCGTCAAATGATACAGAGCGGTGGATAGCACTGATTGATTAGTATTAGCTGTGACAAGGTGTGAAACAAACAGTCTAGTTACTGAGTAAGCATATAAATAGTGTAGTGACACTCGTGCGTAATTCTGCACAATGGATGCGCTGGCACTGCTGGAAGATCACAGACTGTGGATCAGGATTAAGAGAGTTTTTAGGGACCACGTAGATTTCCTGGCCCATAATGATGACTGGCTAATAAGCTGATTTAGATTCTCCAGAGCAGTGCTCTGGGATCTATGCGCTGAACCGGTCCCAGTGTTAAACAAAACCACCTGCCAGAAACGCGCCATCCCAGTGCATATAGGTGCTGACAAACTCAGGGGTTTCTGGCAACTGGCTCCTTCCAGCGGGAATTAGCCAACAGGTACGTGTTTGATATGATTAATATATAATTTTACATTTTCTGTCTAAAGCCCCTTTTGGGTGTGACATAACACAGTTAGATTGTGTTCTTAGGTCTGGGACATTGCAGCCATCCCTCAGCACAATAATGCCAGCATTATAAACATGCCCAGTCCATACATCAGGGCTCCTTACAGCAATGTCCAGTTTCCAAATGTAATCGGCGCCAATGACAGTCTGCACTCACGTTGCTATAAGAGCTCCGCGTGAAAATGAAAAAAATGTGCCTACAATCAGTGTAGAAATTATTTGTTCCTCAACATGGTTTTGACAAATTTAGTGGCACGGTGGCCTGGCGCATGAGTCATTCATCCTGACGTACAGCTTCTTCGTCTTCTTGGTTTCGGTAGACTATACGCATCCAAGACGTATCGCTGCCCCCTCTGACGCACAGCTGTGACTGCGGTCAAGCCAGCCGTAACTCCGATCTCTGTGGTCAAATTAGCCGCACCTAAATTTCGAGTGTACAAGTATTCTCAGCATTATGGTAAATGTGGAAAAACAGCGTATTTACTTCCGGTTTTCAAAATAAAGGTATTAAAAACAGTAAGCTACATATCAAATCTACATTTTTAATAAAATATGATACATTAAAGTGTTTCATGCGCCCATGATGAATAAAAAACACTTACTATCATTTCAATATCTTTTTTACAGCACCAATGTGGTGCAGTAGAGCGCGGAGTGACGTAGACCGATAATCCCTCTGACGCAGTTTATCTTCCGACCACAGGGTGGCGGACTAACCGGAAACATACACCCTATCTGTTTGTAACCATACTTACGTCACTTCCTCCTCCTGCCTCGTCTTTGGCGGCAGCGACATTTCGAATTTCGATCCACACTTGTCGGGATAAAACATGGCTGAACTGAGCAACGAGACCAAGCAGCGCCTCCAGTGGCGGTTCTAGTGTGGACAGTTTGTCATCCAATAGGGCTTCATCCCCACCTTGCTGTATCTCGGTCAGTATCTGAAAACAAAGAGTTAAAGACAGAAAACGTGCTCAGCTAGCGTTAGCCTGCTAGCTTGGCACCAGCGTTAGCATCAACATGATGGGTCGTTGTAGCTTTAGTTGAGTAAGTAAAAACTGTGAAGGTGACATCGTAAATCTTGAGTGAATATCTATTTGCTGAGTGGACTTTACGCCTGTTTCCTCAGCTTTTACGTCACTCTTGTGTTAGTCTGTGTAGCATCTACAGTAAAGCATTTAATCACAAATCACTTCATTTAACTTAAGTTCTTCAATTTAGACCAGTTAAACCCAATTTAGTGCCAGTCCAGCTAGATGCTGCTAAATTAATCACCTTCAGTCGTCTACAGTTTATAATCATTATTACCTCTGCCAAGGAGGTTACGTATTAGCCGGTGTTTGTCTGTTTGTTTGTTGCTTGTGTGTCTGTTTGTTTGTCTGTTGCTGTTTGCTTAGGGAAGTATCAGATCTATGGTGGGTTACAGGCATGTCAAAATAGATGCAGAAAACAGGTTTTAGGAGTGAAAAGAGACTATGTTTTTAGTTGTTTGACTGTAGTTCAGGGTCTGTTACAGCAAATATCAAACAGCCCACTTTTCTGAATAGGTTGAGGTGTTTGGCACACATGTCAGAAGCAGCACTTGATCACTGCTGGTTTTGGTAGAAGACCAGGTTAAGAGTCCTTGTGCATCCCGCCAACATCCAAACATCTTCTGGTTGAGACCAGGGCCAAAGTGGCTACACTGATGCGTGGCTAGGGACACGCTCAGGGCCAAGCCAAAGTCTCACCTGAAGCCACAAAGCAGTTTGATCACTTCCTCACCTGTCAGTGTCTGCCCTCAGCTTGGTTTCTGTAAGTGTGGTCATTTTTGTTGTTAATTGATATGAATGTTGAAACATTGAAAAATGTTTGATATCAAGTACAGGTGTAGTGTTGGATGAGTAGAAGCCAAATATACCACCTATAGCCAGGAATTATGATCAAAGTGTTTTTACAGTAAGTCAAAAACATGAAATTATGCAGTCTCCAGGTATAAATATGAGACTTTGTTGTTGAATTTCTCAACATTGGAACGGTAAAAATGTTTGATATCAAGTACAGGTGTAGTGTTGGGTGAGTAGAAGTCAAATATACCACCCATAGTCAGGAATTATTGATCAATGTTTTTTTTACAGTAAGTCAAATATGGTCAAATTTGAAATCTCCAGGTATAAATATGAGACTTTGTTGTTGAATTACTTTAATGTAACATATGTTATTTTAAATGTAGGTTCGATATATAGCTAACTGTTTTGAATCCCTTTATTTTGAAAAGCGGAAGTAAATACGCTGTTTCTCCGCATTTACCATAATGCTGTAAATACTTGTTCACTCGAAATTTAAGTGCGGCTCATTTGACCACGGATGTCGAAAGTGTGGCTGGCTTGACCGGGAAAAGACTGCAGGCTGGCGATGCAAAAACATTCATGAGGTACTTTGCATTGACCACTCATGGTAACACGTGGGTGTGTAGAGGATGGGGTGTGAGGCAAAACCACCTGCGCAACTTTCCGAGTGGACTGTGATTTATAAAGGGAAAAGTGCTTGCAAGTGTGCGCACACACGGTTTTATAAATCACATTTTTTTTTTGGAGCACGCCATTTTCAGCTTTCGGGCGCACGTTCACTTTTAGTATTGATCCTACGCAATGTTTTATAAATGAGGCCCCACATGAGGCTGCAGCACTTTTTAAAAGAAGTTTTGCTTCCTAATTATTTCAAAATCATTTTCAGAAACATGTTTCATATATAATCCATACGCAGTGCAGGTTTTGTTGAACAGGCTCCTTTTTTATAGACGATTGGCACCACAGAGCTGAGTGTCACTCGCCATTTTATAGTTTCCTCTGAAAGTTTCCAGTCAAATCACTGCCATTTTAGTTTTTCTGCTTAAATCCTCTGCAGTATTTGCTGCAGAGATTTTACTGTTCAGAAAGAAAGGCTTATGATTTCTGGAAGCAACCTCTCTAACTTCCGAAATAAATCAATAAAGGAAACATGTTCATTAGATATAAAAAAAAAGATGTCCCCTGAAAGCTAATGCTGCTGGCGTTTATTTGAATACTGTATATTTTTAGAGCTGGAGTGTAATTTCAAATATATGCTATGTTTTATATATAACTGATTAAGCTTTAAATTTGTGGTCATGCAAGTCTAAAAAGGCACAGCAAGTCTGACATAAAAATTCTTCCTCATGGACAGATTTTTTGCTGCAGCATGAGTCCACACTGAAAGTAAACTTGCACTCATTGATGAATGCCAATCTGTGCGTGGAAATGACACCCATTTTTTATGAGCTGTATATGTGAATGCAAAGAAACAATGTTGTTGTTTTTTTTTACCCAGACTCCAAAATTTCTCTGTTGGACCCCTGTTTGTTCCCCCCTTCCACCCCTCATCAATATTCAGGTAAACTGCAGGAACACCGTTGTGAGGACAGTTGGGGATTTTTGTGTGTGTTGGGACTGAGACATTTCCTATACAGTTCCAAGACTGCATGCATAAAAAGGGCTTAGGAAAACTTCAGTTCGTCCTTTCTGTGTGGAGCTTGTATTTTTTCCCTGTGCTTTTCTTTGGGCTCTCTGGCTTTCATTACAGACCAAGGACAAGCACAGTGGGCTGATCAGTGACCCTAAATTTGATAGATTTTAATGTACATGATTGGCTGGTGATCAGTCCAGGTTATACCCAGCCTCTTGACCAGAGACAGATGGATGGATGGTTAGATATTCTAGCCTGCGTGATTTATCACCTCAACACTCACAATAAGCTGGAGTAACTTATCCAGATATGATACAAGCAACCTGATTACCAAGGGAAACACTTGTTAAGTTAGGAGTGAGAATGTTTTTTTTTCACTGGTTGTTCTAACCTTGCTCAGCAACTGGATCTGCTTGATTCAATGTCTGTAATCAGACAGATCCATCTTGCCAAGCTGCAATCTACAATGACTATGCTCAGGCCAAAGCAGCATGGCCGAATCAATGTCCTTTAGAGGAGGAAGACTTGGGGGCTATGAGTGAGATGACTGCAGGAAGTGACCGCTTGAACAGAGATTAGCATAGATGCTAACACCTTTAGTAACAGTTTTAACAGCTCTAGACCGCAGTTCTTCATTTACTGTAAAACAAACAGCAACATGGAAAGCACTTATCAATAGGAAGGATATTTTGCCCGACTTCCCTGTTCTGAGAAGGGCAGTTTTGTATTTTACACTGCAGTTGTTGCCATGTGGGTCTTGATGGGCATGTGGCCCTAAAGGTAAGCTGCATATGCTAATTTCTTTTTCTACTCTGCTCTTCTACTATAAACAGAAATGGCACTGTTAACATGAAAACCATATTATCTACAAGTCTACTACATCAAGCATGCACAGGACAAGCAAAAGATGTGTTCTTGGCCAAACTGTAAATGTATACCCAACACTCACTCTTCTTTTGTATCTGATCTTGTCTTTACTCACTGTTAAGATCTACCTCTTTAGCCTTAAATGATCCATCCTTGGTACTTACCGCACTTCAGAAGCTCTTCTATCTAAAATCCAAGCACATACATTGTTAGCACTTGTGAGTTTTAATGCTGAATCTACTTATCACAAAATGCCAGTATCAGCTACTTGTAGACAATTGCAATTTAAACAAAGGTAGAACCCACTGGAGGCCAGGTGGGGTTGACATTCATTCACTGAAGGTTTTTGTTTGACTCTGAAGGTAACAGTTTGTAAAAGTGGTTGGCACAGCCATTGTTGATTGAAGGTTTTATTATTCTTCAAACTCTGACATAGCTCCATTTGCTTTCAAACTTTTCAGATGCTTTATTCCTTCTGCAGACTGAGAGCTCAATTGCAGGGAATGGGTTTGTGCGCTTATTAGACCATGAAAACCTTAAGGAGAGGAACAGATGGAAATAACCCTGACAAAATGATGATCTAACACCTGAATACAATACCCTACCGGGAAGCTCTAATCTTATCTAAATAGGCTAATAAGATTGAAAAACAGCTGACATTATTGAAACCTGAATGTCATCATATACAGTCAGAGCTGGTCAGTGTTAACCATTCAAATTTTAGCTTTATCCCATCAGAGTGCCTAAATCCTGTGTAAAAAAAGACCACCTTCATAATTCAGTCACTGGTTCAGCTTTGGTCTACAGAAAATGTATAATATGGGAGAGACCAGTGGTCGTAACATTGGAGAGGTGTAACACCTCCATTTTCACCAATCAGGAACAAAATATGAGTCAAATAATCAAGTCAGTCCTTCCTCCCTGAGTACCCACATTACTCACATTGTTTTTATGAAGCTAAATTTTCGTCTAGTACTAAAAGTACAGTAGATAAAAGAACATAACTATGTTATAACTGTGAAAGAAACTGTAGTCTCTCATGCAGAATGTGATGCATTTCCCCGTTGCTTATTTCAGGTCACTACACTAAAACAGCTAGCTAAACATTGGCTGATAGGGTGGGTTGGGTTGTAAGTAAAGGTGCAATGGTTCGAGTGGTTTTGGACATGCTTGGCCCTGACCAGTGACCAGCTGACCCTCAAAGCAAGATTCTCAACACACACGTATGAGCCATTTTCATGCCACTTGTGGAAATAAACACAGAAGAGGCAACTGGAGGTCGCTGTCTAGGCCAGGGACAGCAGATATAAAACAGGATTTAAACTCTTACCACCCACAGACACTGTTCACTGAGAAAGAGAGGAGGGGAGGAAGGTAGGCAGAAGATTTAAAACAATATTTTGATGAAGCAGTGACAGTAGTTATTTATCTAATGATAATTACTTCCATCAGAATCAGAGAAAATAAAGCTGTCGGGTGAAGCACTTACCTCCGTTATATGATTTAATTTATGAATGACTAATATGAAAAGCAGCGCAAAATAGTGTTATGGGGGGCTGTGTTAGATTTTCAATTTAATGCACAAATTAAATGTCTTTTTTATGTTAATGGAGAATGCATTTATTCCTGAAATTATACTTTACCATCCATCCTTCCAACTTCTATCCAGGGCCAGGTCACAGAGGCAGCAAGCCAAGCACGACAGCCCAGACTTCCTTCTCCCTTGTAACATTTTCCAGTTCCTCCAAGGGGATCCAAGGCCTTCCCAAGACAGGTGGGATATTTAATCCCTCCAGCGATTCTGGGTCTGTCCCAGGGTCTTCTTCCAATAGGGTGTACCCAAAATAAAAAAACCCAATAGGAGGGCGACCAGGAGGCATCCCAATTAGATACCTCAACTGACTCCTTTCAAAGTGAAGAACCAGTGGCTGTACTTTGAATTTCCTCTGGAGGTTTGAGCTCCTCACCCTATCCTCAGGAATCGGACGTGAGAAGTGTGAATTACGTCATATCCCACTTAAATCTGTTCTAGTTATTAGATGGTGAAATCAGGGTAGCTGAATATCGCCCGACTGCCCCGCAGGATATTCCAACCAAAGGGGGCATTCCCACTGATTTATCTAATTTGCTACTCATAGGACTTCCAAGATCAACAGGAACACACCATAAGGCTGAGCCCAGCCACCCTCCTGAGGAATCTCATTTCAACTGCTTGTATCCACAAGTTTATTATTTTGGTCATTACCCAGAGCTCGGGATCATAGGTGAGGGTTGGAATGAAGATGGAGCGGTAAATTGATAACTTGGTTTTCCGGCTTAGCTCCCTTTTTTACCACAACAACTTGGAAAAAGGTCTGCAGCACTGCAGATGCTGCTCCAATCCGCTTGTCAATCTCTTGGTCCTTTTTACCCTCACTCGGGAACAGGACCCGAGATACTTGAACTCCTTCACTTGAGGCAAAGGCTCACTCCCCACCTGGTGGCAGGCATCCATCATTTTCCGGCAGAGTGTTTACAGCCTCAGATTTGGAGGTGCTGCTGACCCTCATTCCAGCTGCTCGACACTCAGCTGCAAAATGCCCTGATGCCTGCTGAAGGGTCCCCGGCTGAAGAAGCCATCAAAACAACATCATCTTTGAGTTCTCTCTGGAGGTTTAAGCTCCTCACCCTCTCGCTAGACCAGGGGTGTCCAAACTATGGCCCAGGGGCCAAATGCAGCCGTGGTCCATTTTGAATTGGCCCCAAAACGATTTAATAAATAAAGGCGTTTAACTTAACTTACTTACAGCAGCAAATACCATCAGTCGTGCACATTTTATGCTGTATTTGTTTTATCACAAGGTCCTGTTTACAGGTATGTTGCAATATTCATCTTCAAGTACCAACAGCCCCCCTAATTTTGACACATTCTTGCAGTTTATTCTTGTTTTGTGTCTGACTGTGAAATTAAGCCATCAGCGTCTCCCATCTTGCAAAATGTCATCATCGCACTGACTTGGGTGAACCCAGTGATCGCCGTTCCTCTCAGAGCAGAATTGAGGTGGCAACCCACCCCTAAACCCTAAAATGTGAACTTAAATATACTAAAAGTGAGGTGTGGCAGGTGGCCCAGTTGTCCATGTTTTTTTCTTTATGTGGCCCTCGCTGTAAAAAGTTTGGACACCCCTGCTCTAGACATTTACCTTGGGAATCGGACATGAGAAGTGGGAATGAAGTCATATCCCACTTAAATGTGTTTAAAATCAGGGTAACTGAATATTGTCTGACTTCCCTGCAGGAAATTCCAACTAAATGGGGCGTTCACACTGATTTATCTAATTTGCAACTTAGAATCTGACTTCCGAAATAAGTATCAACAGGTCAGGGAAGGAGAAAAATCAGGAACTGAAATCAACCAGTGGAGGAGTGATCGGTGCACACACTAACTGTAACACAGTTTTAAATATGTTTTAACCACCTCTAAACATATCTCTAATAACTTCCTCTTTAATTCAATAATTTTACAGAATGCTTAAGTGGTAGAAAATGACAGTGCTGTGCCCGCTTATGGTTTAAACACAGCGTTGCATGAGATCTCAAAGAAAGGCTTGTCATTTAGATAATCTGTAAAGACACATGGGATGAACCACATTCCTCTCAGCAGATGCTGAAGACCACTGCAAAGCTAAAAGTCAAGGGGTCCAGAGACCATGAAGGCAACAAAAGAAGCAATAGAAGCAACAAGAAATCCTCTTTTTATAAGTCACTGCCTAGAAAAATACTCAAAGATTAAACCCTTGAATATTTTACACCTCATGCCACGACTTCATCTGACCGTCTGACTCTGCTGGACTCCATCAATAGTCCGTCTGTCTGTCTTCACACCGAGGCCACACACTCTCTCCTCTTTTCTGCCTCTCACTCTATACCTCCCTCTCTCATCCAACCACACACAAGGCCATCCATTCAAAGAGCCTCCTCGTGCAGCCTCAGAGCTCCCCTGAGGTGTGTGTGTACAGACCACGCTGCCTGGGATTGAAGTGTTAGAGGAAGGAGGGGGAGCCAGTGGGGTGGTTGCTGTATCTTCTTTTCTGATGTTGGGGCTCTACAGGGCTTCTTCAGACTATCGCACTCTCCTCTCCTGGTTTGATGATGAAAGCTTGTGGGAGAAAAATGGTGGTGGATGGAGGTTTTAGTAGTGGTTGAACACTTTTACGGGGAATGTGTTTCCTAAACTGATTTATTCTCCAGAACACCTCTTCTTCTAGAAATGTCTGGTATGGATTTATTTGATTCTTGCATATTTTATTTTGGATACTGCATACTGAGATTTCCTCTTCATGTTTTAATAATCTTGTGAGAAGTTGCGTTGAATTAGATGGGCAGAGTTTGAATGCCTTCTGTAGAGAGTGCAGTAATGAAAATTAGAAGACACAGCCGGGCTATGCCTTGACTTAAATGTGCAAAGTCAAGGATGAACCATCCAGTAAAAACCAACAGACTAAGAGCTATAAAATCTCACTTGATGAAGTCTGGCTTTGGTGTTTTCTACTGCTGAAAGGTCATTTTTTCACATTCAAATCGTTAAGGGTGTCTAAAGCAGTCCAGACTAAAATGATGCTGAAAAGCAGATGTATTTCTTTAGTTTATTTGTAGAATATTCCAGCAACAAGGCGATTCAGTGGTTTAGTAATTCACACAATAGATCAAAACAATGACAAAGTAAAAAGAATCAAATCAGAGGAAACATTTATGGAGCCATAAAAGAAAATGAGCTCTTGGTTTTGCTGCAAAATGAAGATTTGTTTTTGGACAAATCCAAATCTTCTAGCAATAAATCTAAAGATGATTCTATAATTGTACCCCCATAACCAGTACTGTAGTGCAGTAATGAATCCTGAAACTTGATATTGAGTCTTTTTGAATGGGTTTTTCAGAGAAGTGCCTGAAGCATAAGGGATTTTTGTTTCAGTGGAGGATGTCTTGTGATAAAAGGCTTAAATACCCTATGATGCTGAGGTATACAACTGATGATGTGTCCTTGTAGTAACAACATCTCTACGCAACCTTCTTCAGGCAATCCCCACAGAGACAGCTGCAATGCAAAGCATTAGGGATTGTAACACCAAGTCTTTTTTCTGAATCTAAAGATTTCTTCGACAAAATAACAATCAGTACACCTGGACTTGTCCCACCTGTGAAATTTAAAGTGACATTGAGTGGAGAACTGTGGATAAATTGTGAACAGGCCATGTATTAAAACCAGGGTCATAGTTACTAAATAATTATATTTATAAAGTTATGGAATGGATAAATGTGTGTCTTCAGTAAAGTTGTCAAACTCACTGGGCTGCCTCAGCAACACTGTGAGAGGAAGTTGGAAATATGTTTTCCTGATGTCGTACATTGGTGATTTCTGTGCAATGTTTTTTTTTTTTTTTTTTTTGGGGGGGGGGGGGGGGGGCATTTATTGACAAGAGAGACAGGGACAGTAGAAAGGCTTGTGAAAGGAGGCGAGAGAGTAAGGGAGGACATTCTGCAAACTGACCACAGGCTGGATTTGAGCCTGGACCAGCAGAAGTATGTACATTATATTGCCAAAAGTATTCACTCACCCATCCAAATAATCACAATCAGGTGTTCCAATCACTTCCATGGCCACAGGTGTATAAAATCAAGTACCTAGGCATGCAGACTGCTTTTACAAACATTTGTGAAAGCTTGGGTCGCTCTCAGGAGCTCAGTGAATTCCAGCGTGGAACTGTGATAGGATGCCACCTGTGCAACAAATCCAGTTGTGAAATTTCCTTGCTCCAAAATGTTTCACAGTCAACTGTCAGCTGTATTATAAGAACGTGGAAGTGTTTGGGAACGACAGCAAGTCAGCCACGAAGTGGTAGGCCACGTAAGAGGTCGCCAACTTTCTGCAGAGTCAATCGCTACAGACCTCCAAACTTCATGTGGCCTTCAGATTAGCTCAAGAACAGTGTGCAGAGAGCTTCATGGAATGGGTTTCCATGGCCGAGCAGTTGCATCCAAGCGATACATCACCAAGTGCAATGCAAAGCGTCGGATGCAGTGGTGTAAAGCACGCTGCCACTGGACTCTAGAGCAGTGGAGATGCGTTCTCTGGAGTGACGAATTGCGCTTCTCCATCTGACAATCTGATGGACGAGTCAGGAGAACGATATTTGTAGGACTGCACTGTGCCAAGTGTAAAGTTTGGTGGAGGGGGGATTATGGTGTGAGGTTGTGTTTCGGGAGCTAGGCTTGGCCCCTTAGTTCCAGTGAAAGGAACTCTGAATGCTTCAGCATACCAAGACATTTTGGACAATTCCATGCTCCCAACTTTGTGGGAACAGTTTGGAGCTGGCCCCTTCCTCTTCCAACATGACTGTGCACCAGTGCACAAAGCAAGGTCCATAAAGACATGGATGACAGAGTCTGGTGTGGATGAACTTGACTGGCCTGCACAGATTCCTGACCTCAACCCGATAGAACACCTTTGGGATGAATTAGAGCGGAGACTGAGAGCCAGGCCTTCTCGTCCAACATCAGTGGGTGACCTCACAAATGCGCTTCTGGAAGAATGGTCAAAAATTCCCATAAACACACTCCTAAACCTTGTGGACAGCCTTCCCAGAAGAGTTGAAGCTGTTATAGCTGCAAAGGGTGGACCAACATCATATCGAACCCTATGGATTAGGAATGGGATGTCACTTAAGTTCATATGCGAGTCAAGGCAGGTGAGCAAATACTTTTGGCAATATAGTGTATGTGGGTCATGCCTGGTTGCTTACCACTCCACCAAACCAGCACCCCATTTCTGTGCAGTATTAATAGCAGAGCTGTAGACAGAGCATTTAGTGAAGCCAGTGTCTGAAACTGCTTCATTTTTTTGTCTTCTTGAAAATTTCCTCTTCAACATAAACAGAAGTACATTCTGTGACATTTACAAATTTTCCCAATTCTGCTCTAAACAGTTTCTCCCCCTTGTGCATGAGGTACCCCAAAGTACACTTTCAACCACTGTTCAGTCGTTCTTAAAAGACGACCTCAGGGCAAAAGAGTGGATAGTGGGACATGGCCATGAACACAGCTGGAGGAAAAATGGAGAAAAGCTGATGCAGAGTACTTCTAAATAGGAAAACTAGTGAAACAGAGAGGTTTTATTGAAGAGAAAAAATGAGATAGGCAGGGAACAACCAACACTGCATGCTTCTTAATCAGAGGGGAAGTAGGGAAGAGCAGACACTGAGAGCAATGCCAAGAAAAAGGAGTTTCTGAGTATGAAGGGGGCTCTCATCTGCTAATTTTCCCCTCAACAAGATGAGTTTATTTCCAGAGTTTCCCTTATATTTTGGTACTATTGTGTATATTAAGTGTGTGGCATTTATCATTAATACAAGAAAAGGCACACTATTACAGACTAAAAACTGATTAGCTGACACTGATTACAATGTACTCAGACCATAATGTCCAATGCTTCCCAAAGCTTTTTTCTCCTTTTGTTGTTGATATAGATATTCATTATTGTTTTCTGCTCAGAAATAAAATCATGACAGGAGGTGAGGCTCACTTCTTTAACTAAGCATGCGAGTGAGGGACAGAGAGAAAGAGACAATGAAGGTCCTTTTTTATCTATTTTTTCAGTAAAGATCCCTTTAAAGGTTCTTAATTTTAAAGAAATATTGCAAAATTAGCTTTTTTAAATGAAGACCAAACTAAACTAAACTTTAAATGTTGTATTTTGACCAAATGACCTTATATGTTTGAGGTTATTGTTTATTTGGATTTGAAGATACTTTTATAATTGGGTATAAATTATTACATCTCCACTCAATGGCAGAAGTACTAACAAATGAAGTGGTGTCTGAGCCCTTTAACATCACAAGAGGCTGCCCCCATTATCACCACTTTGATTTCTTTTAACTGTTAAACCATTAGCAATAGTAGTGAGAACCTGCAGCCATATACAAGGAATCAAAATCGATGAGAGATCACAGAATAGCACTTTTTGCAGACAACACAATTCTGTTTTTAAAGACATTAGACACCTCTATACCTGCATTATGAGACTTAAACATTTTCAAAATTGCAGGATACAAAATAAATGCAGCTAAACCATCACTTATGCTGCCTAATGAAAACGAAGACCAAGTCCCTGACCACCACAGATATAATATGTAACAGTTTTACTTATTTGGGCATCAAAATAGTTCCTCAGACAGAATAACTAGTATTAATAAATTAATATTACATATCTGAGGATTTACTAGTGTGATTTCTGTCAGACTAAAACAACTACATGCATTTGAAAGTCCAGTTTGAGTAAGACAAACAAAATAAACTGCATAATCCAGAACAGGAGAAGACGACCCAAGTGATTTCTACTCCCTGAACATCCTTGCTGCTCTCCACCATCTCCACAAACACATAAATCAAGTCAGTCTGTTGTAACTCTCCCTCTTTTTCCTCCAGGACTCTTATCGCTTCCAACAAGTACAGACCGAACAGAATCAGAAGTGGAGCTTCTAAAGTCATTAGCTCTCGTTCACCTCACCTCTCAGACCTCAACAACAGAGCCGTCACAGTCGCTGCACTCAGCAGAGCAAATGACACTGATCACCCACTCAGTGCACACTTCACATTACCTCCGTCTGGACTCGCATAAAGGACTGAGGGATGGCGGAGGGCCAGCTTCGGCAGCACAGGTCTGTCGCCTCTGCTGTGGCAGCCCTGAACAAAGTACTTCACTCATTTCTACCTTTATGTGCTGGTTTGTCAGTGTGTGTTTGAAACAGTTTGTGTGTAAGTCTCTCTCAGTTAAGAGCAATAATATGTGGAGCCATTTGTCCACTATGTTTATTCCATGTTCTTCCAATGAAACATGAACTTATGTTGATGATGAAGACTAATTTCCCCTCCTGAGACAAAAAGCTCACTCTTTCCACAGACATTCTCACTTTAAAGTGAGTCATTAAAAAGGAAAGTTAACCCATTATTGTGATCATATTTTATTATAAACAAACAGTATACATATTTAAACCCAACAGCTGCTCACTTCTCAACTTAGCCCCAAAGGATGAAAACCAACACTGACTCTGGTGGATAATGGGTATGCAGACCACCACTTCCTACTAGCTGGTTTATAGCCCCCAAAGACAATTTAAGACCAAAAATGTAGCTAGAATTTAGAGTCCATATGTACACCCAGATTGCCGCACAAATAGCCAGTTTACAACCAGACGATGGTTTAAAACTAGAAAAACAACAGATTGCAAAAAAAGAAATTGCATTACAGCCAATGTGTTCTTCCTCTTTGCTCCGAGACTTTGTTTTCCCTGCAAACAACCTGCTCATGCCACAGTTATTAGGTCTTTATACATATGCAGTGCTGAAAAATGAAGTCAATATGAAAGTACAAAATACTGCTGTTACTCACGTGTACCTTGGAGACACCATAAAAACCTGACCTTACTTTGATAATGTGACGCAACACTGATTTCATTGCAACAACACCTGTGGACTGGTTTTAAATATACTTCTCAAAGACAGTTTGGAAAATGTTACTTCTCCCCTTTAATAATACCAATTAGTGTTGTGTTTTATGTTGTTGGAAAGCCTGATGAGTCACCTTTACAGTGAGGTACAGCTTGTAAGGATCGTGCATTCATGGAGTGAGCAGCAACAGCTAAATGTGAGGGTCACTCATGTGCCCCAGACCCTTGCTATGTTTCATCCACTCATGTTTAAACCATTTGAGTAAAGAAAAAGAATAAAAATGGACATATTTGGTTATTGATTTGCTGCTGAAATGTTCCTGTGCTATGAAAGCAAAGCTGCAGCTTTATTTAACCAACATACTAATGTGAGAATGTTTTTGGTTAATTGGTTCTTTTGTTTCAAATCTCATTTTACCAACCATTAAAATCTGACTAGGGTGCACAATATTAGATTTTTGCTCATATTCAATGTGAAAATATTTTTGAACTCATCATCACCAGTGCAGATACAGATACCAATTATGAGCACAACGTTTTTACTTTACAAAGTGAAGCTGTTGCTTTCAGTGTGACAGTCTGTTTGTCTAAGGATCAGATGTAAAACAAGAAAAACATGTCAGCCTGATAACGATGCTGTCAACTGTTAATGAACCCATGCGGTGATGATAAGGCGAAGCATTATGGTACATCTGTGTATTTTTACAGCTAATATATGGGATATATAAGTCTGACATGCAAGGTCAAAATATCTGCTCTAAATACTGGTGGGATAAGATTGGGAGATTTTGAGGGTCCAAGACTTACTGGGGGCCCTAAAAAATATTATACTCTCGTTATTTTTCAAGTCTTTTTATTGACGTCTGTGTCAGCTATCAGTCGTCCAGGTCATGGTTATTCAATGCTGATCAAAATGGCAACTGGACTGGTCCAGATTTTTATAAACGTTTCATCTCTTCTCCCAAAAGGCCTCTTCAGTCCTGAAGGGTTTGATGAAGAGTTTTGAAGAGGAGGTGAAATGTTCATTTGTCATTTTAATCAGTTTTGGATCTTTTTTTATTGACTTGATACATCAATATATCCAGACATTTTGTGGCACAATACTGTACCAATATTTTAAGTGAAAATGTGTGATATTTTATTGTTCAGTAATTTTAAGAAATTTTGAACACTTGTATTTCAATGCAACCTCTTTACTGAGCTTCAAGTATGTGAATCTCTCTCTCTGGGTTACATTTATCGTTATTAATTCTGTCACTGGGATGAACAGTGCAGTTTGTAAATGTTGCAGGGAACATGGTTTATATACATAACACTGATTTGAAACTGGATTTTTTAATGCATACATATTGTGGATTCAAAATGCCCCTAAAAAATTAAGCTCTCTAGTGAAAAGAAAAGTGATACATTGTCATTGTGATATAACGTATCCTCACTCATGTATCACAATGTGTATCTTATCAGCAGATTTTTGCCAATACACACCCCTACTTTTTGTCATTGCTCTGTAAAGATTTATTTTCTCTTCACATACAGAAATATCAAGAAAAAAAAAGAAAAAAATTAGGTATCTTTTGCATCAGTTAACTCTTATAAAATAACATTCATATTAATACAATTTGAACATTTATTAGAGGATATTAGTTTGGTGCTTTTGTTGGACCAAATAGCATGTTCACATATTTGGGTTTTTGAAAAAGACAGACGTATAATCTGCAAAAGCTCTGAATATTTTACAGGGTTAGAGCTTCATGAGGATTATCAGTATATTTGTACAATAAATCAAAACATTTTAAATTCTTTAGATGGTCTGAATGCCAAAATGTTCTGTATAGTGCACAGTTTAATTCACAATTTATTATAAAATTTCAGATAAAGAGTGTTTTCTCCACTGTTTGAAGCTGCTTTGTGCCCTTATACAGAATAACTTGGCTGCAATAATTACAAGTATATTAGGTAATATTTAACCATTTTCTTCACAGAGGCTTGGTTTGAGAAACTGTGCAGAGCTGGTTTTGGGATGGAGCCCAACCTGAAATCTTTCCACGGGCCCTTAAATTTCTAGCATCACCCCTGCATACTGATAACACTGTGAACCCCTACATGTAATGGTATTATTTCTCCTTTCTGTCACTATAAGGCTGCCAAAGTGTCAGTCTCCTGTGATGTTGAAGTGAGGCTGAGAGGAGGGCTGATGGACGGAGCAGCAGTGAGAGAGCCTCACATTATACAGTCGAGCTGGAGAAAAGGAGGCGCGCTGCTCCTGCACTCCTCACTTTACAAACACTGAGGGACAACGAAGGAGCAAGGATGTAAAACACAGCCAGACTGAGCTCCAATCCTGCTGCAGTGCAGACTGTCTGTTCCTCTGAGCCCGGTTCTCCCTCAGACTGGTCTGTGCTGTGCTCCGTCTCAGGAGCAGCCCGGCAGACGGAGGAGGAGGCGGAGAGGAGGCGCTGCTGCTGCTGCTGCTGCATCCCGCTGCATCGACCGACTCTCGGCTTCATTCACTGACTCCTGGCTGCTGAGGAAACTCTGATTCTGAGCGGAAAAGTTGGGCTTTTGTCCCCTCTGCCATTTTATCGGTGAGTACACATCCAGCTGAAGGCTGCTTGTCAGTTTTTACTCATTGTTAAGTCAGAAAATGATAGAAAATTGATCCACAGCTTTGACAAAACGGTCATTTTTGTGCTCAACTTCAGCGAGGATCTGCTAAAATGTTATATTCATGCGTTTTGATACTTTCATTTTACGACTTTATGGAAGGTATTTACACAGGTACTTAACTCATAACGATAGAATAAGCAAGAATGATGAAAGAGTTTGCTTTACAACAACAGTATGTTAACTCACTTTTAAGAAATTAGACCTACACCACTAAATTACCCAATACTGTCACCACTTTTACAGTGACATAATGTTAAGTGCAGCTGTTGCGTCTCATCCCGATTCAACAGGTTAGTCTCAGCCTCCAACAGTCTGCGGCTGTGTTTGGGAGGCTGACATTGTGGTATTCATGCTGCTAATGTTCTGAGTTTAACCTTCTGCCCCCTCTTTAACTCACCCTACATCTAAATGTATTTATTCACATCGTTAGCAAGTGTGGGCTCAGGTCCAAAACAGAGGAGTCATTTGGTTTGCAGATGCGTCTCACAGGGTCTGCACACTGTTACAGAGTGTAGATGCCACTGGATAATTTGTGAAAAGAAAACATTTCATATCAGATATGTAAGAAAGCCTTGAGTAAACAATAAGTATAGTGTTTGTTTCTTTGAACATTGTCTTATATTCATAGATTTATGATGTTGATATAGAAAAAGGGAATGAAAACATATTTTTTGGGAGTGTTATTTAATGAAAAACTTTGTCATAGCCCCACATGTGGATAAAGTTCAAATCAAAATGTCAAAAAAAGTACTGCAGCCTTTAGGGATATTCTTAAAAGTCATGATACACACTTATCTGTTCTCATTTCGTTTCACATATGACATAGTGTGCCGAGGTATTGGCTATGCACAAAAAACAAATACTCAATCCACATCCAAGTTCCAAAAGAGAGCCATCAGAATCATTAATTGATCAAACATTTAAAAACACATTGTTTAATTCACATGCTTTATGGTTTTAGTATATTGTGATATTTAAATGCACAGACTATGTACAAAACACAGATTAACAAACTTTGGCAAGTGAGTTTTATTTGTACTTTCTTCACATTGAACTGCAATGCAGAGAGATGTAATTTAAAAAATGATACAAAGCCTGAAGCAGAGAAGGTTGCCATTAAAATGCTGTGCCTGAATATGAAAATACTTTTATTGGCAAGTCAAGTGAAAACACTGTTCCAAATAAGGATTAATATAAGTATACTGACTTAAAGTGATCATAATTTGGCTTAACTCGAATTGATATTTTTTCTTTCGATGACTGCTTGAGTATATTCACAGATCCACCTCTATCCTCACTCTGTCTGAGATGCTTTGTTTGAGCTCCCCTCACTTTATGCCCTATTTCCTCTTGGGGGCCCAGTCTGTTTTGATTGGTTGGCTGATCTACTCTGTGTCACTTCAGTCTGGTTCAGCGCCACATTTTAGATCCTTTCTACAGTCTATGCTCTGCACAGGGTTTGCCACCTAAAGCTTATGGGCTTGAGCTACTAACTTAAAGGTAGGGTCTGCAGGATTTTCCTTAAAAATAAAATATCAACTTTTTCAGGAGAAATCCTGCTCAATCGTCTCCTATGGGTCTCTATTGATGTGTGATGATGTCTTTGTTTACCTCACCCCCCTCCTAAGCCTGTATTTGGATGTTTTGGTTGTCTCAGGATGCTTTTGGGCAGAGAGTAAGGCTGGGATACCCCAGCCAATCACAGGGCGCCTAGTGCGCAAGTGACTTTGAGTGTTATAAAATGCTCCTTTTCTCTTCCGAGCTCTGAAGACCATCTCGGGATGAAAAGCGACGTGGAGTTAGCTGTCATGCTGTTGGACAAGTACGGTATGGATTCATTTTCCTGCTCGGAGCCGGCTGCAGGGCTATCGGGCTGGGGAGGCATGTTCTCCATCTGCTGCCGGAGAGGGTGGATCCTTGCATCAAGTAGCGAGGAGTTCAGGGGGAGGGGCTTTGTTTGAATGTTGTGTTTATAAACAGTAACGAAAAATCCTGCAGACCCTACCTTTAACAGTGGTAGAATGTCACAGTGGTAGGTCTGATCAAGGGGTTGTAGGAATCAGCCATTTCAAGTAGCTACTGATGCTAATCACAGGAGGAGAGGGAAAAGTCCAGGTGCAGCAGACTTTGTTGTCTTGCACAGAGTCTCCAAAATTGACAGGTAAAACACCACAAAGGTGTATACAACTTGACAAAGTGTAAAATGACCTCTTTTAGGAAAAAAAACATTTGGAAAAGAACCCCAACAACGAGCTGGTGGATGGTTTAGGTAGGAATGGTAGGAAAATAATTAACATGATCAAGCCCAACATGGAAAAATAATACTGCACATCATAATTAAATATTCAAGACATGGCCCCAACTATAACTAGAAAGCACTTGGAGAGTGCAAACCAAGGCAGCTCACATATTGCTGTTACATCTATAAGCAATAGTTCCATGATAAATTTACCATCATAATATGATTCCTTGACCCTGAAAACCCACACCTAGCACTTAGAATCATGTTGATGTCATTATTAGTTAGACAGGTATTGAGCAAAAATGATCATTTGCTAATGGCGGTTGTCTGGATCACCAAAATCTAATAATTTTTAATTTGGGCCATTACCAATATCTCCTGTACATTTCTGAAAAATCTGCCCAGTAGTTTTTGTGTAATCTTGCTAAAAGACAAACAAACAGACAAACATGCTGGCAAAAACATGACCTCCTTGGCGGTCGTAAATATATATGTTACATATGGAGCACTTTCATGAAAACAGAATTATAAGTTACATCAGTGATTCTCAAAGTGGGGCCCTGTGCCCCCCAGGGGGAACCCACTGTAATGTCGGGGGGAGCATGGCAAGACAAGATAAAAGCAATGCATGCTGTGATCAGGCAGCAACCTCCAGGGATGAAAATTGAGGCCCGTACGCAAATGCCAAAAGCTGTAGTTCCTCGAGTGTCCGCTTGAGGCTGCAGGAACCCTGGAGTATAATGACTATCTGTGTGAAATGGGTGGTTTTTAAGGCCTAAATAAAAATACTTACAGCCAGGCTCAATAAGTGGCTTCAGTCTAAATTCAATATAATACATACGCTCTCACTGTGAGGGGAGGAGGATATCTGGTTTGGAAATAGATAGAACATGATTGTCATGGCTGTATGTGGAGTCACTATTTGTCAGATGTCCTTAAGTTCCACCTTAACACGGACTCTTCCTGTGTGAGTAGGTTGAGCTGATGTGCAGTAATGACAGCGCCCATTACAAGATATCCACAACGTTCCAAAGGCTCCTTCGATGATCAGGCATCACATCGCTTTGTCTCCGATTCTTTTCCAGTCTATGGCGGTGATGCTCTGCTAAAGAATTGGCAAAGTTTGTTGGGAAATTTCAGGCTGACCACGGCCAACATTTAGAAAGACATTACGACTTCTAAAATCAAAAATAGGAGCAGTACTTGACTTCACCTGTGCAACACTCACTTTGTTAGATTTTATATCTTAAAATCTTTAAAAAATTCATGTTGCAGAATCACTTTTAAAGGTCCTCTTCTGTATCCTATGAAGAAAACTATTATTATAGAGATAAATTCTAATAATATGGGAAAAGTTGTGACCACTGGGTTATATCCTAACCCAACAGTGACAAGATGTTGCCTGTTTGTGTGTCCGATTGCTCAGGTCATATGCAGCTTTTCCTTTGAAATAGGCTGCCATACTGTGTTGGTTTTAATGGGAAACGTTGGAGATAATAAAAATGTTGTGGGGCAGTACCTGTGTGCTCCTGCAGGCTGCGCTTATTTCATACCTTACACATATTATTAATCAACTGTCAGACAAACATCTGACCAAGTACAAGATTTCTGGTCAACTGTCTGTGCTCTGCCAGTCGTGCCGTGCATTGATGCTGTGCCAGTCCTTGCTTTAAACCCCCCGCCACCCCAGCATCCACCCATAGGCTCCAATAGGGGGCTTAGTCACTCTCATCACTCCTCAAATTCTGCATATAGAATAAACACACAAGGGGGATAAGGTAGGATCTTAGACCCCAAACTCAAACTGCTGCAGTGAGGGCTTCAACATGAAATCAAGTCGTCTGATTGTCTTGTGTTTCTTTTCTAATGAACTGATTTGTTGTCTTGTATTTCCTCTTTCACATTGCCATATTTTCCCCACAGATGTTTGTCCATTTTGAATAAAGTCGACCCTGAAGGTGAGGAGGATTCATCTTAAGACTCGACTTCATTATGGCGACTGGAGTAGCAGCATGGCTCCCCCTTGCCCGGGCAGCAGCAATCGGCTGGATGCCCGTCGCCAACTGCCCCATGCCGGTTGCACCGAGAGAAAACAGCAAGAGACAAGACGAGCTGATCATCCTCAATGTCAGCGGACGCCGTTTTCAGACCTGGAGGACCACTCTGGACCGCTACCCTGACACTTTATTGGGCAGCTCAGAGAAAGACTTCTTTTATAATGAGGAGAACAAGGAGTACTTCTTTGACCGCGACCCAGACGCCTTCAGGAGCATCCTTAACTTCTACCGGACGGGTAAGCTTCACTATCCTCGCCATGAGTGCATCTCCGCCTATGACGAGGAGCTGACCTTCTTTGGTATCATTCCTGAGATAATTGGTGACTGCTGCTATGAAGAGTATAAAGACAGGAAGCGTGAAAATTTGGAGCGTCTGCAGGATGATCAGGAGGAGAACAAGGACCTAAAATTACCCAACATGAGCTTCAGGGAGAAAATGTGGCGAGCTTTTGAGAACCCACACACCTCCACTATGGCGCTGGTCTTCTACTACGTCACCGGTTTCTTTATTGCCATTTCAGTCATCACAAATGTGGTTGAGACTGTTCCCTGTGGATCCACCCTCAACCAGAAGGACATGCCGTGTGGCGAGCGCTACACAGTGGCGTTTTTCTGCATGGACACTGCTTGTGTCATGATCTTCACAGTGGAATATCTCTTGCGTTTGTTCGCTGCACCTAGCCGTTACCGTTTCATGCGATCAGTAATGAGCATCATTGACGTGGTGGCCATCTTGCCGTATTACATTGGCCTCGTGATGACCAACAACGAGGACGTGAGCGGTGCCTTTGTGACCCTCAGAGTGTTCAGAGTGTTTCGTATTTTCAAGTTTTCACGACACTCCCAGGGCCTGAGGATCCTGGGCTATACGCTGAAGAGCTGCGCCTCAGAGCTTGGCTTCCTCCTCTTCTCCCTCACCATGGCCATCATCATCTTCGCCACAGTCATGTTCTACGCAGAGAAGGGTTCCAGCTCAAGCAAGTTCACCAGCATCCCAGCTTCCTTTTGGTACACTATTGTCACCATGACGACGCTTGGGTGAGTAACAGATGTGCACACTCCAAAGACAAGCATACAGACCATCGTAATACAAAACATAAACTCAGCGAAGGCCTTTGGCGGGGAAGGTTGTCAAAATTTTCAGCACTTCAGTATTTTTTGTGACCATATGGGGTGAGGAGGTTCAGCCTTTTTTATTCTAAAGGCTTACCAGGCGACTGTCAGAATAGATTTTTAATCCAGCACAATTACGGCCGAGCGATATGGACAAAAGCTCATATCCCAATATTATCAGCTCAGTGGTGGATTCGATCTACATTTAGATGTTTTTAAATGTACCCATGCAGCGATGAGAAGGTGCATCAATATTGTACATTTGTGTAATTTGCTGATATTCTAGCCAATATATGTGTGGCCGATATATTGGTTGTAAATACCAGCAATATCTGTAAATATCAGCCGATATGATACTTAATTTTTTAGGCTGATATCGGCCGATACCTATCAAACCGATAATATTGTGCATACCTAATTTTTTGAAAACGCAGGTTAATGAAGCTTATATATAAAAGCAACTTTTGAAGCAAAAATTGTGTCAATGCAGAGGGCGGCAAAGGCTTAAGGGTTGAGGCTGCAGCTCACTGTTATCTTATGGAGGATATGCATTGATGTCACAATTTGTGCAATGGACTGGCAGTTCCACTCGCTGAATGGCAGGGAACAACGTTACGTAGTTTTGATAATATTCATTATGGAGCATGTAGATTCTAGTCTGATTTATGTTTAAAGATGTCAAAATTAAACATTTCAGTTTCATTTAAGATGCAGCATTTCTAAGCCTGAGTTATACGATGAAGCTCCATAGACTATTATAACTGTCTATCTGTGTTATTTTGTGTTTTGGTGAACCCAGGCTTTTTCTGGACATGTTTTAAGCGTTTGTTTAACTGTTGTTTCCTCCCATTTATTTTAAATGTGACATACTTTAATTTCATGAAAATAGTGCCAGTAATTGGCCAATAGGCAATGGCAAGGAAAGTTTATTTGTAGAGCACAATTCGCACACAAGGTAATTCAAAGTGATTCAATAATCATTATAAAATGAACTTTAGAAGAGAAGAGTGCAGATAAAATCCTTTCAGTCATATGCACAGTTAAATAGAGTTGTTTTGAGCCTAGATCAGTGTAGAGGCCTGTCTCACATCAATAGGAGGTCATATTAACTTAATTTTATCATAAAATTGTGTTTAATCTGTGGCTTTAACTTTTTTAAAGTTGCTTATTGCCAAACCAGCCGTTTCAATCACACTTTTCTGGGTTTTATGTCGGCTACCAGGTTGAAAACATGTGTTGTCCTCAGTGCCTCATAATTTAAAATAGCAATTTTATGAAAAAAATACCAAAAAACTAAAAACTACAGGGAAAAGAGACAAGTGGGGTTTATATTTATCATGACCTTGATGAGTGTATGCTCGGTGCTTTACCAGTTGTTGTTGCATCACGGCCTATTAAATTATTACAGAATTTGACTGCTTACTCCCCTCTGATGACTGTAGTCAATCTTTGCTCGTTGCCTCTTAGTAAGTTACTTACTTGCACTTACGTGATGTATTGTGCATACCCTCTATAGTTATTTGTGTTGCCAATGTTAAAAGTGGAAAAGATTTGTCACGCTCAAACTTTATTTGCGGCCTGTTTTGACATTCTGAGCAAGAAACATGATTCTGCCTGTCTGAGATCTTTGACACAAACAGACACCATTTTTCGTTTTGGAAACACAGCTATATAAACAATATAACCGATACTGCCCAAACTTTTATTTTGTTTAAAAATACATAGTTATTTTTCAAAAACTTGATATATTTTCCACCCCTAGCACAAATGTTTACCCACCTGTGCTCGCTTCTACACACTTATCCCACCTGTCCCATCCTGTTTCACTATTTCTGAGCACTGATATGCTTCAGATTGATTTAGATGTATGTTTTTGTTTTGAAACCATGAAACGTTTGGTTTGAAAGGTCTTTTCTCCACTGATTCTTTTTTTGAGACACTGCTGTGTTATCATGCCTGAAGACACAGCATCCCTGAGTGGGTGGGGCAGCCTTGTTCCTCTTATGCCCTGCCACCTTTTCCTGCCGGCATGGCAAACAGTAGAAGAGCAAAGTGTTTTATTTAAAAAAAACAAAAACAAAGTATGAAATAACTTTGAGCCTCTGAGTAAAACACAACTCTCCTGCAGGAAGGCATTATTTCAAAATAATAAATGTACGAAGCAGAGCTGGACATTTAATCAAGATTTAATCTCGATTACATTGACAGCCCTCCATAATTCTGATAATTGAGTAATTGAGGTAAATGATTACCATACTACCTGACATATTGAACTTTTTTTTCTTTTTCTTTATTGATATTATAATACGCATTTTTTCAATCTATTTTTACATGCACAGTGCTTGACAACTTTATTACAGCACCTGTAATAAAAACGAATACCAGCCAGCATCAAAAAGTGCTTTTATGTAGACTCTCAGCTCTTGATGTTTTACCATTTTTTAAAAGGAATGAGGAATTCCAAACCAAATTCACCTTTTTATACCCAAATTTGAGCTTCTCTGAGAGGTCAAACATTATACAAGTATAACATTCAACCACTAAAACTAATTTGGTTCAGGAATGCAAGTAAATAACTATAATTTAACATCTTAATCATGAAATAATAATGTGCTTCACTGTTTATCTATTATAACAGATAACAGTCATATTTATATTTTAGCAGTGTTTTAGATTAAGGGCTGCTGTGGCATAAACCTTACATTGGGCAGTGGTCTAACAATTTTATTAAGCACTGTTAATATTCTATGCACTGCCTGCTCTTAAATAATCAAAATGATAGTGTCGAAATCACATACAGTTTTTTCAATGCAAGCATTTCATGTGACTTTTAAAGCCAGTATTTGTGTTTCATAATCGTGAACCATGGTAGAGCAGCCCTGGTACAAAGTATTTATTTTATTTTTTACAATATTGATATTTGAATCTTATACAGTATGTTTTACTTGATGATCGATGGAATCACAAAAAATACTCAATCTTGAATTGTATCTTTTTGATAAAACAGAGGAAAGTGGAGGAAAAATGCATACAGATAAGTAAGATTTCAAATGTGGACGTTTTGCAGTCAAAACAGATTAAGGTGTATAAAGAGTGATGCACAGGAAATCCAAACTCACCTGTGTGTCCCTGGATTAATATGTTTAATTAACCACCAAGAGCTGTTGGAAAACCTCTTCTTACTCTTGAACTCTTTTGTATTTCATCTTTAAAGGACCTCTCTGTCTTCGTGTGCTTCTTTACTGTGAGTTGCCACAGAAGGGCGCCAAAGTCCCTGAGAGCACTTCTGTTGATATACTGTTTATTACTGTCTCTGAAATACTCCTTCCTGCTATTTGTTTGTTTCTTTGGTCTGGTGGACTGCAAAAACTGAATTTCTTTTGGGATTCAAAAAGTTTCCTGAATCTGAATTCATAAGCACGCATGTTCAGAAAAAAAGTTGCTCAAAACTCTCTTTTTCCATGAATAAAATCCTCCTTCAGTTTCTGTTGTTCCTCTTGCTTCTAAGACAACAACTCAACATGATATTGGGAACTATTTTCCTGCACCCCTGATAGTTGCATCAGAGTACTAAATGGATTCACCCTGAAATTTTCAAAAAATAATTGGTTTCTTTGAAGCATTAATTTGGATGGAAGCAGCACAACTGGCTGAAATAAGCAAAGGCATTTTGGCACAGATATTTGAGCTTTTATTAAAATTTGCAAATGTTTTGTGCAGTTTTTGAAAGTCAAATAATGTAATAATTTGATTAGAACAACATATTATAATTCAAATAATCATGTTGTTCGAATCTGAATAGGGGTTTTTGCCAGTGTGGTTAGTGGCGGGTCCATTCATCTATCTAGTTATATATCTATCTATTTCCTCCATGAAGAGATTTTGTTTTTTTCAATGCTTGTTTGCTTGTCTGAAATTTCCAGGGAATGTTGATCAAGGCTAAAGGAAAGAGTGATTATATTTTGGTGCAGATCTGAAAACAGATGCAGATCCAGGATTTATTAACATTGTGAGATATGGCAATTTTCCACATGCTTCCTTGTCTTTGTTCAGTCTTTCTCATTTGTGGATTCATTTTTTGGCTTTTAATTGCAAGCTGCAGTCCTTACAGTGGTGAGAGACTCTATGAAGCAGAACTGACTGATTCATATTTTGTTAAAATGTCTCAAGATTCATGATTTTCGCCCCATAGTTCTGTTTGTCACAGCTAATTTATGGCTGACAGTTTGGGAAAGGGATGTCACTGAAGCATTTATTTAGCAGCACAAAGACTTGTGACATTTTGTTTGCTTCATTTAGAGCTTGCAGTAAAAAGACACAGTCTTTGAATACATAAAAAAATATCAGAATTTTGAATAGGTACCAATATGGCGCAATGGTTTTTATGCTTATAAATAATGTGTATCTTTCTGTTCTGGCTTTTTGAGAAATTGATTCAAAACCATAAGCCTGATTGATAATTCAGATGGACTTAAACTGCTACCGATGCTGGAAACAAGCAACTTTTGCAAATTCATGGTTAGTAAAAGATAACAGTGACTTTTATTTCTCCCTCACCTTTGAACATGTTTGGCTGTAACATGACCAGATGTTTCAGTATTTTTGAATGAAACTGTTCAGTTTGGGTTTTTTTGGCGCAGTAAAATAGATTTTGTCTTTTTTAAAACAAAGTTTGGTCCCAGTACAGGCACCGTATTCATAGTCCAGGCCTCAAGTCTTGAGAATGCCTTGCGAGAAATCAATTTACCTGCATTATAAAGTCAGATCTCTGCTGAGTGCCTGTGGGCGAAGAGTCCCGCGGGAGACTCTCTGTCACCTTTATTATGATTCCTCTCTTCTCTTAATCCTTCACACAGGCGAGCAGAGACTCAGAGCCATGAATAGCAGGGTGAACTTGAGAGTGTTCTCGAAGTTTGGCTCTATGACGTACTCTATTATGAACAATGGGATGAAGAATAGTTATTAGCACCCCGACAAGATCACTTGTTCTCTCTTGCTGTCTTCGTTGATAATGCCGCATCTGTACATGTGAATCTGCCTTTGTAGATAAAATGATATCATAATTCAGATGAGTAACAGAAATCTGAGGGTAAATGAACATGTCAGTTTGGTTGTGCAAAAGGAAGGATATTTTGGATTCTCTTCACTTCTTGAAATAGCTTTTAAAAAAGGTTTTATGTAGCAAGTTGAAACGCTGGCTATAGCTTCAGCAGTATTGAAACCATGTGTTGTCCTGTTAGTCAGGATTTCAAGTAGGGCTGCCAGGCATCCTTATTTTGATTATTAACAACTTGTTCCTTTCTTTTGTGACTTGTTATAAATCACAGTTAAAACAGCATGTCTATGATGCTGTCATTTTGAATCACAATTCAGCTTTTTAATGTCATGGTAAAAATGTGAAGTTGTACACACTTATTTGGATTTGAACATCACGTCAATTCAAAGAAATGCATTTTGCAGTATTACATTATATATAATATAATACTGTATCTGCCCTGACGTTACGAGAATGTTACCTAAATGAAGTACCAAATCATCTCTTGTAATTTGTTGTGTAAGGCAGTGGACGTGTTGGTACCAGTACCAGGTCGGTACTGGTGTTTGGTATGAATCGCCAGGTTAATACTGGAAGTTCTTAATCTCCCTGTGTGGATAAAGATCTGTCTTTATTTTGAAAGACAGAAAGGATGAGTTTTTTTAAATTTCTGAATTGAAGAATGCAAGTTTTACAATTTACTTGACTGTTTACATTTTGGTCTTCTTGACATTGTGAAATACAGAAAAGAGAAGGAGACAGCAAAATAAAACTATTGGTACTCCCATATCTCATTATTTTCTTTATTATTTTCCCCTGTTTACACCCCCCAGTTTCACTTCAGAAAGAATAACCTGGGTTGGATCAAAAATGTAATTTTAATAGCATAAAGGACGTATGAAAATGTGAAATGTTTGATGTCACCCAGTGCAGAGAGTTTCACTCAGCTCCTCTTTACACAGGTATGTTTCTTTACTCTGCACGCGCTGGTAGATGCAGTGCAGAGTACCATCTAGCTGCTGCTGCGTCACTGCGCCAAAATGGAAGAAAACAATAAAGCACATTATTAAGGCGGTCATATTATGGTTATTGGAGCTTTAGTGTGCATTTACAGGTCTCCTCTGTGTGATAGTGTACTTCTATGCAAAATACTTAAAGTCCAAAGTATATGGAAGTCTCCCTGTCCTGTCATCAGCAGCAGTAGCTGCCCCAAACCTGCCTGTGTGTTGTACTACCATTGTTTTGTCAGCAGTTCAAGCCCGTTGCCTGGGGTTGTCAAGCCCAGTGAGGAGCTAAGACCGTAAAAAGAGTGTATTTTAGAAAAACACGTTAATTTTATGTCCTGAATCTCATTGCAAGTGACTGAGACAGCCCTGATAATAGTGAATAACAAAAGCACTAGCTCTTGACTATGAGATGGATGAAGGCAGATTTACTTCAGTGTGATTGTGAAGGAAATCTGCTTCAAACTGCTTAAAGAGGTTTTAATAAGATAACTTCCTCAGAGCCTCCCACAGTGCAGTCACACACTGAGAGCTTTCTGAATTGTGTTAAAAATGCTCTATTTTCTGCTGTGTTTATTATTTAAGTGTCCTGCTTAGGATAAAGAAAGTAGACAGCAGATATGTCATGCTGCACCTTGCTTGACTCCTCAGCTCACTAATGATGTGAACTTGTGGCTTTTTCTAAACTCATGTGTGTTAAGTTTCCCTTCTGAGGAACTATTTGTTGGCTGGATGAACTGACATCTTATGTCCTGTGACAGCACAGTTGTTATTTCTAAATCATAAAGATTGGAAAACAGATGTTTACTGTTAGTCAAGGTTTGTCTGTCCTCTAAATAAAAAGTAAAGCATTGATTCACAGACAATAATCCCTGTAATGCTCAGAAGTGTCTGAACAGCAGTGTGTGTACTTTTGTGTGTTTGTGTGTGAGATGTTTTTCACAGCATATGAAAGTGATGAAAATGCTAAGGTCAGGTTTTGTGTTAATTGAGAACTCAGCACAGTGGGTATGTGTGCGATACTACTATTTCTAACTCTCAATAGGCAGCAGCATTCAGAGTGTAGAACATAATGAACCCAATCGCTTACCAAGGACAGATATCTGCATTCAGGAGGACCCTCATCTGATGTTCAGGGCGCACACTGTCACCATGAATCCTTACACTGAACATGCTCTCCATAAATCCAAAAGGTTTTAAATTATAAAGACAATACAGCCAGGAGATAATGTCAGAAGCAATTTGTTGTTGATTTAAAATGAGGAATCAGAAAAACAAGTGGAAGAGAAATAAACACTGCACAGGCAGTCGATTTCTCTGTTGAGATAATTATCTGGTGATGTTTGTTCTGCTGAATTTTATCCCACAAAAATGAGCTTTGTTTAAGTGTCAGAGTTTATGAAAATATGTGAAAAGTCTTTGTTTGAGAACAACTTTAAAAGTGTTGGTCAAAAATGCACAAATAGCGAGGGATTTTAAAACAACTTGCTTTTTAAAATATGCTAGGAAAGGCGCTAGGGTTGGGTACCACTTAGTTTTTTATCAGTTTTGGTTTTGATTCTGGTTTTGCTTATCGATACAGGATCTTAAGGGTTCCTAATTCTGATGCCATATCATCTGGAGAAGAAATTTTAATGAATATTTCTAAAATAAAAATCTGCCTGCTGCTGGCCTGTCACAGCTGACATTGGGTGAGAGGCGGGGTGCACCCTGAATCGATCGCCAGCTGATTACAGGGCCACATAGAGAGACAAGCAACCATTCTTGTCCCACTCATACCACCAATCAACCTAATTAGCATGTTTTTGTGCCTGGAGATAACTCATGCATGCACAGGAAGAACATGCAAACTCCACACAGAAAGGCCCTGACCGACACAGGGTTCAAACCAGCAACCAGCACCACCTGCTGCGCCACCGTGCCTCAAACTTTTTTTTGATAAAGTAAATATTTAAGAGGACATTTATATTTGTTTGCTATCCCAACTACAAACATTGAAATGCTAGACACCAAATAAAGGACAATATTTTTGCTTTTATTCATCAAACTCCTACACACTGCTGACATTGCTCAAAAAAAGCATTTTAATATATTGAGGGTTGAAAAAAAATCTACTCTAAATGTCATGTTTCAAAATGCAAAATTATTTAGATTGATTTTATCTAAAAGTCCAGAAACTTTGTGATTTTCAGCCATATTTCAGCCAAAAGAGAGAACTGTTAAAACTGAACACATACTGTATGTTGGACACATTTGAAAAAATTAATAGTACTCACCAGTTTCAACACATTTCTCAAATTGATAATCAAAAACAATAAATCAACAATAATGGTGTTTATGATTTTTGATTTTGGTGCGGTTGTTTATATCATTTAATGTGACTAATGATATTAATGCTGCCATGTGAAATTATAGTTCACCATTTGGACTAAGCTTTTAAAAAAGATTATCTCTGCTATTTTGATCAATATCAGTATAAACTATAGCAATACAAATGGTTTTGTGTATCTGATGTGCTTATTTATCATCTGTGATATACTGATTCCAGGTAGCTAGAGGCATGTAAAACATTCACTCTTCTGCTCAAGGATATCCTTTTGAATGCCTTCACCTCTTCTGTGAGCCTTGCAAACAATAATGTTGCTTCCTCACAAGAGAAAGTCGGTGCAATGATAAACAAGGGAGTCAAGAGTGTTCTATGGCAGACATGAGACAGGAGCAGCTGAAAGTGTGGCTTAATGTCACACAGTATGACACCAAATGACAAAAGCATCAGCACTTGGAATGAGGTCTTTGACTTTTATTAAAGTTTATGCAGCAGCAACAAAATGGACGTGTTTCAGCCCGAGGCTTTCATCAGTGTTTCAAATACTTGTGTGTGTGTGTGTGTGTGACCGTCTAATATAGTTAACACCAGGTGACCAGCCAGGTAGACAATCAACAAAGAAACAGAGGGGACACTCGTCCAAAACAAGGGGGAACACTGCAAATAAAAACTGAGATGTGAATGAAAATAAACAGGTAGTAAAGTGCAGGTTGTAAATAAACCTGAAACTCAAAAACCAATTGAGGTAAAACATAATTTCTCATATTGTGTTGCTTGGATAAAAAATGGTTACAAATAGGTAAGCAACCCCACCATGCAATTCCACACCCCAATGAAAAATGGAGCCGATAAAACAACCAGATATAAGATTAGGAAAAGCGACACAGTATGGCACCAACGGCATGGTGTGAATGTCTGTGGCTGTTGACACAGCACTGAATATCAGGATTGCCATGTGTTGGAGATTGTTGTCTGCTTTTTCCCCAATACAGAGGATGATAAGTAAATTTATAAAGAATTTGGTTTATAATCAGTTGATAATGGCATGGTGTTAATGAAATCTCATCAATTCCCACCCCTGTCTAAAAATATATACATGAAATCTTGATATATTTGTCAGCCCTAAAATGTGTTTTAATGATAACGTTTTTTGGGATCTTGCTCTAGGCTTTGTTCTTAATTCACAAAATAAATGTGAATATGATCAGCACAGTGTTCAGCAGCATGAATTATCATACACTTTGATCAAAGCAACAAAACAAAAGCTTCACCCCAACTAACTCAATGAATAATTTAAAATGTCAAAAAGAAAACAAAAACATCCAGGTACAGTAAATCCTTTGTTATGCTCGACTCCTGCCCACACAACCCAAACAAAACCAAGTAGGTGAGAAATAATACATGTTCAAACTCATCTGCTGTAGTACAGTACGAGCCCCGGCCCTCCTCCTCATCGTTCTTCATTCTGCTGTAAGAGAGGATAATCTGTGCGTAATTACAACTGCATGTGAACAGCCAGCAGCCTTTTTCAAGAGGCTCAGCGTTCGCCCGGCCTGCCGCCTCTCGATCTGCTCACCTGCTGCAGGCACACGTGCTCAGGTGATGAGGTCACACATAACCCATCTGTTAATACACAGTTAACATCAAGGGGAAAAATCTGTAAGTATGCCACAGTATGGAGAAAAAAGCTGTCAGTGTGGGCAATTTGAGCATTTCTGATATTTTCAGAGTGCTTTGTTAGACATATCAACACAGTATTCAAATATTTCAAGACCAAGGGTATATTTAATGTTGTTCTCTTTCTATCCTTTATCCCAGCCATTTTTTAAGAATTACTTGGTTTTATTTTGCCTTTATTTGACAAAGACAACAGTGGTTAGAGTAAGAAATAAGGAAGAAAGATTGGGAAATGACATGATAGAAAGGACCCAGAAGACAGATTTGAACCTGAAGACATGAAGCCCCTGCCTATATTGAGAAGGAACTTTTAAATAATATACTGTAACTGCAAAATATTCTGCAGACTGGCTTCCTCTGCTTCACCTCACTTTTGCTTTATCTGTCCCCGTGTTAAGTTTGACAGCACTTTTCAATTTAGTTTTAGTTATAAATTGCCTAAAATATCTTGTAGTTTTAGTCGTAATTTAGTCATCTAAATTGTTTTAATTTTAGTCTAGTTTTAGTTGATGAAATTTCACAACATTTTAGATGACAAAATCTACTGTAAATTTAGTCGACTAAAATGTGAATTGTAACATGTAAGCCATTTTTAATGTTTCTTTGAATTTCTGAAGTCATGTTTTACACTTGGATCCCGCAACCATGAAGCTAAGGCAGCTGTGATTGGATGTCCCTCTTAACTCATCCAACCTTTCCACACAACCAAAGTAGCTGTGATTGGATATATTCCTAACTTGTCCCTACTTTCTACATTACGAAATTAGGTCTGATTGGATTTAGTCTATCAAACATTTTAGTCTAGTTTTTGTTGACGAAAATGTCAGTTAATTTAGTTTTTGTTTTTGTCAAGGTACACTTGTTTTTTTTAGTTATAGTCTAGTTTTTGTCAGGGGAAAAAAAGGTTGTTGATGAAAACTATGACGAAAATAATTAGTCGACAAAATTAACACTGATCTGAACCACACAACATGTAACTTCTTTTTATTTTAATCAACAATGTCCTTGGCTTGGGTGAGTCCACCTTTGCTCCCTTTGGCTTAAATTTGCTCATTTTTTCCTCTTTTCCAACTTCACTTCCCTCCCCGGCATCCCAAATAAACTCTGACTCTAGTAAGTGGATGTGACCAACATGCAGACTTTGACTTCTTCTCTTGTTTTGGCAAATGTCATCCAGCTTTGAGGGGTTTCAAACAGCCACCTAGGTTGGAGTGTGGAGCAGGATAACTACAACTTTAGAAAAATATGATGGCTGCCAGGTGCTGCAAGTTAATCCTGCTTAGCCTTATCCTGAAGTATCTGAGAGGTGTTTGTAACTTTCTATGAAGCCTTTTTCAAATCAAAAGCATCCATCTGGCACTGGGGGGCTTCCCTCACATGGAGTACAGTGTATTTGTCACCACAGGCAGCAGAAAGATGCATTTACAAAACTAGACATGGTCATTTTGAATGTTTTCAGCAGTGGACCTGGTTTCAATGCAGCAGGGGGTAATGGAGCATGAAGGCGGAGCCATCAGAGAGCTGTTAGATGAAGAGTTACAGGCGACAGGCTGCACACCTACACAAAGGTAGTTAGACAAGCTGTCCACAACAAAGAGAGCTGCAGTCCATCATTTGTGCCCAAGTGTGGCCTTTGGCAAAAACATGAACAAAGATAAAGACTCATTTACTTTAACTACATATGAAAAAACGAGCAACGATTCATACACCTGCAGTATGTGAAAGCTGTGAGGCTGACAGCTGACTGTCAAGATTGTTAACAGATGAATGTATGGATCCCAGCTTCAGTATTTATGAGGGTTTTAAAGAAACATTCATGTATATTGGTTTTTGGATTGGCTGATCAATAGTCAAATCAGATTATCTGAAAGTCAAACTGTCAATTTAAACCATTGTCTATTTACCACAGCTTTATTTTGAAATTCCTGCTGCATGCCTGAGTGACAGTTTCCGCTCAGTCATGCTGTTTACGGTTAGTGTAAACAAGCTCGTGGTGAGCTGATACTAATAGCTATTCGCGTAGATATAGAGAAGATGAAGAGGAAATTTGCTCCTCTTCCGACTGTGCGACAGTAATCCGTCCTAAAAACCATCCGGGAAGACTGCTCAGCTTTATGCACAACCATGCTTTTTATCTGTTCATGACGAGAAAAACAATCCCCCCTTCTGTAACAACACCCATAGAGTGCGATTGTGAAAAACCTGCCTTCAGGTGTCTGCTTGGATGCACTGAGTGTATTTTCTGTAAGTCACAGTTAATATATATCTAAAAAATTAGCTGTAAAGACGACAGAAGCTCTGTATGCACCCCCTCCACTCATGAGGTCCCTATGCTTTGTCCCTAACCCTGTGTTTATTAAAGATAACAGAAGATAAATCAAAATCTTCACTACTTCTAATATGCCTCACAAATGTAATCTCCTTAAATACCTCATAATATCACAAAATTATACATGAACTACATGCTGTTTTTAACAATGGATACATGGTTGAATAATACAAAATAAGTGGTCTACATATGTGTAAATGTATTCACGGGGAGATTAAAATAGAGGGAAAAATAATAAAGGACAGAATCATGATTTTAAAAGTTGTAGAAAAGAGTGTAAATTAATGCATAAAATGTGGGATACAGGTTATTATCGGCATTATATCGGTGTTGGCAGATATTAGCTTAAAAAGTGGAATATCTTTCTCAGCAGATATAAAAATTTCTTTTGATATTTAGACTGAATATTTTGGCCATCCTTATTAGTCATTAATATCACATATTGATTGATTGATTGATTGTTTGATTTGATTGATTGAAGTCTTTATTTTGAGCATGGTCATGGACATGCGCATGAGACAGCAATGAAAAATAAATCGATAAATAAAGAAGCAAAGAAAAGAAAACAAAAAAACAAAAAACAAAATAATGAGTCCAACATGCTCGAAAAGGAGTAGGAAGAAGTAAAAAAACTTATTTAATCCTACCCCATCCCTATTTTGTTATTATTATAATTTTTATCATAGTAAATTCATTCTATATATGCATACATATATTATATATATGCATATATATATATATATATATATATATATATATATATATATATATATATATATATATATATATATATATATATATATATATATATATATATATATATATATATATATATATATATGTATATATATGTGTATATATATATATATATATATATATATATATATATATATATATATATATATATATATATATATATATATATATATATATATACACACACACATATACACATACATACATACATACATACATACATACATACATACATATATATATACAAAAACATAAACATATAGTTTATGTTAGATATATGGGTAGCTACATATTACAATTTATTAAACAGACTTTTATATAGATATCAATATAGTACTATAGTAAAAGTGGATAGTAAATAGTAATAAAATAGTAATAGTATAGTTATAATAGTAATAGTAAATTCATTCCTTTATAGTTTTTGCGCATAGACGTAGTTAAGAATGCAAGGAAAGGCCAAAGGTATACATATACATTTCTTCATATATACATACCTATATACGTAAAAACATAAGTATCCATATATATATAAATAGTCAGATATATAGATATTTACATATTATAATTTCTTAAACAAAGTTTTATATAAATATCAAAATAGTAATCGAACAAAGAAGGTATACATATACATTTCTCTATATATACATACATATATATAAAACACAAGTATATATATAAATAGTTAGACATATATATATTTACATATTATAATATCTTAAACAAATTTTTATATAGATATCACAATAGTAATATAGTAATAGACAGTACAATAGATATACATATATGTACATATTATTATTTCCCCTCCTTCCTATATTTTGTAAATACCATTTGCTTATATTTGTTTTTAAATTGTTTGATGCCTGGACATTGCTTTAAATCCTCACTGAATCTTTTCATTGTAGTTCGACATCTCTGAGTCTTGAAGTTTAGTCTTTCCCTTAAAACATACCTTCCCTCTCTTTCATGAAACATTTTTTGTAGGTGACCCGGTAATAAATTGTTCCTGGCTTTGTACAGAAATCGTGCTGTTTGGAATTCTATAATATCATAAAGTTGTATTATTTTAGATTTAATAAATAGTGGATTGGTGTGTTCGATGTAACTAACATTATTAATTATTCTGATGGCTCTTTTTTGTAGTATAAATAGCGGCTCTAGTGAGTTTTTATATGTATTGCCCCACACCTCTGAGCAGTATTGTAAGTACGGCAAGATGAGTGAATTGAACAGTGTGTGCAGTGATTTGTGGTCCAGAAAGTGCCTTGCTTTGGCCATTACAGAGATGCTTCTTGATATTTTGGTGCAGATGTATTTAATGTGAGGTTTCAAGCAGATTTTGTCATTAATTTTCACTCCAAGGAATTTAATTTCATGTACTGTTTCTATATCAACGCCCTCTATCTGTACCTGTGCTTGATGATTTTTTTTTTTCTATTGCTGAAGATCATTATCTTTTTCTTGCTTAAATTTAGTGATAGTTTGTTTTTGTTGAACCAGTATTTAATCTTGATAAATTCTGAAGTGATGATGTCCAAAAGTTGCTGTAAATTCTCACCTGATCCGAATATATTTGGGTCATCTGCGAATAAAATGAATTTGAGTATTTGTGATATGTTACATATTTCATTGATATAAATGATGAATAATTTAGGACCCAGCACTGATCCCTGTGGAACACCACACACAATGTCCAAGCATCTTGATTGGTATTCTCCCATTTTCACAAACTGCCTCCTGCCTTTCAGATAACTTCTCACCCACTCTAGTGCCGTTCCCCTGATCCCATATTTTTCTAGTTTACTAAATAATATATCATAATTCATTGTATTGAATGCTTTTTTTAGATCAATGAATACCCCAACAGGGTATCTCTTGTTATGTATGGCATTTGTGGTTTCTTCTATGAGTTTGACCAGAGCTTGTGATGTTGACCGGTTACTTCTGAATCCATATTGATTGTCATTGAGTAAGCTGTTCTTCTCTATAAAGCTGTCTAATCTGTTATTGAAAACTTTTTCCAGAATATTTGAGAATTGTGGGAGAAGTGAAACAGGTCTGTAGTTTGTGAAATGGTGTTTGTCTCCAGTTTTTTACAGGGGAACAACTTTAGCTATTTTCATATTGTTAGGAAATTGACCTGTTTGTAGTGACAAATTAAAGATGTGCGTTAGTGGTTTGGAGATCCCGTTAATTACCCTTTTTACTATTATCATATCTATTTCATTATAATCAGTGGATGACTTGCTCTTACATTCATTAACAATATCTATAATCACCTTTTCTTCTACAGGCTTAAGAAACATTGTCTTTGAATTTCTGGCTATTAGATTATCATTGGATGTCACTGGATCTTGAATTTCCTCTGATAGTTTTGGCCCAATATTAACGAAGAAATCATTGAAGTTATTAACTACATCATTCATGTTATTTATAGTTTTGTTATTTTCCATAAAATACTTTGGATACTGTATCTGTCTCGATTTGTTTCTAATGATAGAGTTTAGTATATTCCATATGCACTTTATGTTATGCTTATTATTCTCTAGTAACCTATTATAATAATCCTTCTTACAGTTTCTCATGATATTTGTTAACTTATTTTTATATATTTTATACTTATTTTCATTATTGGCTGTAATACCCAGAGAATATACAAGTGTAGCACAATGCCTCACTCTATTACTGCAGAATGTTTTAAATTTATAAACCAATAGTGTCTTCTGTTAGGGAATAAAATGATATTTTCTTGGTCCTTATCAATTTCTAACACAAATACTGGTCAATTTTAGGGAAGGAGATACCTGGTTCTCTCGCCAAAATATCAGTATCAACATCGGTATCTCTTACGTTTGGAAGTATTGCCATATCGGATATCAGCAAAAATCCAGTATTGTACGTCCCTAATTAAAACTGATCTTAGAACAGAAAAAGATAAAGGCCATAAAAGTAAATGTCTGATGGGGCTTTGTTTAATCACAATATTCATGTTTTTCATGCACATGTTTTAGCAGGGAAATTAATAGTAGTAAATTATTTTTAAAAACAAATTATATTCAAACTGCAAGTATAAGGCACTGAACTGTGAAGTCTATTTTTTTGCATTTTGTTTAGAAGAAGATTGATCTGGTTTCTGATAGAAGCATTTAGCAATGAGATAGCCTAAACTATTTTTTCTCATTATAAATGGAACTGTGTTAAAATTGTACATAATGATATCAATTATCAATCACAGGATTCAACATTATATCATAGCAGGCTTTGTAATAGTGGGAAATATTGTATCAATGTCCAGAGAACCAATATTATACTGTATCGTGATGAACCGATGATAAAGTATTTACCTCTAAATGTTTTTCACATAACTGTTTCCACCTTAATTATTTTGACTTAACATTTTTCGAGTAACCAGCAAAATAAATCTTAAAAGCAGAAATCTGTTGGTTGCTGGAAATTTGTTTAACACACGTTTTGAAGTTTTCTACCAAAGCACCTGACGCTTTTCATCTTTTGAAATGTGTAAATAATAGGGATGAATGATATTGTCAGAACAATATTGGTATTGGCAGATTATTGCCTAAAAAGCTGACTATAGTATCAGCAGATATTAATATTTTTGTCTGTATTTATAGCTGATATTTTGGCCATAGATATTGGCATATATTATCCAATATATTTGCTGTGTTATTGGCAGAATGTTCAAATTTATTGAAATGGTTTAATTTAGCTTCAATGAATGTCCACTTTTATCAATCAAAAGTATCATTTTTTGAGGAATAAGACATTGATTTCTTGTTCCACATTTATTTTTAACACATACAGGCTGTAAACATAAAAGGAAATGGTCAATTTTATGGCCCTTTTCCACCAGTACGCCTTAGCCCTACTCTACTCTACTCTACTCGGCTCTACCCGGTTTGCGTTGCATTTCCAACGGCACGGTACCTCCTAAAATAAACCAGTTTTTATTACCTACTCTGCTTTGGTTCTAAGCGAGCTGAGTCGATACTAAAAGGTGACGTCGACCAACTGCCGGCTACTGATTGGTCAGAGAATGTTGTCACCGATGAGTCATGAACGCGACCAGCTAGCTAACATGCTATCGGTAGCTACCATTAGCTTACCCTTGTACGTCTTTTCTTTGCAGCTCGATTGCTCTCGTCCTCGGTATTTCTTCTTGCCGCCTGCAGCCTTCTTCTGCTTTCCTCTTTCATTCGGTTTGTGGCAAAAAGCCACAGATCGAGCAGCAAGTATACTATTGCCTCCAAGTCCTCCAGTGTTTTGATTGTTGTGTCGCGCTCAAAATGACATGAACGCAGCTGTTTTATGGCGACCCCGCCCCCGCTGGCCAGGGAACCGGGCTGGTGGGAAAGCAGCACAATGCGAGTAGAGTACAGCCGGGCAGAGTTGGGGAAAGCCGAGCCGAGTAGAGTAGGGCTAAGACGTGCTGATGGAAAAGGACCATTAGTAAGGTGGAGACTTTGTGCTCTTGACAAAAAGTGTCAGTGTTGGTGATAATGACCTTGGAAATACCAGCATATCAGATACCAGCAAATGCAGTATTGTGCACCCCTAGTAAGTCTCTCATCTTCCATGAGCGAAAAGGAGTTGGAAGAAGTTTAAACTTACTCATAACACTGTCTTAAATTTACCAAAAAATAAATAAAAAATACAATCATACCTATACCTTCTTTGCAAATGTATTCACCATACTCTGCACAAATTTCCTCCAAATAATCTAAAGAATGTCGAATCTACCCTAAACACTTTTTCAATATATGTATCAATACATTGGTGTTCAGTTTAATACAAGGGATATGAATTTGATCTGAAAACTAAACAAAAGAACATCAGATCTTTTCTTACTCTTGGACCAGTGGACTCATCGGAGTTCAATCTCATATTCAGTCTTCGGGGACACGAATCAAATCTTTAGGTTTCTTTTTTTATTTGCAGTTGTAAGTTTACAACGCACATTTAAAGTTTAGACAAGGTAAACATATTGAAGGTACTCGCATCTCTACATCCTGGGTGTATCTGCATGAGTCCAGGCTTTGCAGCGCAGCAGCAGTTTCTGGATAATGTGCCTGAGCTGAAGGAGATGAGGGGGAAAAGGGGACTGGCTGCCTGTATAATCACCCATCTCTCTGTCCAGGAACAGGGCTGTTAAATCAACCTCAGGTGGCAGATAGAAGGATCTGGATTGAATCTCAGCAAGGTGCATTCCCTGCGGCTGTGTGTTGGTACTCACCGCTGCTGGAGGCAGACAGATACGTGGCCGTCGGCATCAGAAGGACAAAATCTGAGAGATTGATGAGGAAGGAGAAACCCTCTCTCTTGCTCTCCCCCCTTATCTCGGGGGAGTAGCTATTTTGAGAACACAGGCCCTTGTGTGAAAGGGAGTTATCTGTTTCAACTTCAGTCTAATCCAATTGGGCACAACTGATGAGAGCATCTGTGTTTCTTTTCTTCTTCTTTTTTTACCTGCATGACAGGTGTGCAGGAAGCCAGGGTTTGCCGCACCCCACCCTCTCTCCGCAGGCCTCTCAAAACATTATTAACCCAATAATGAGAGAAATATTAATGAGGTGTGCATTGAAATCAGACTCTGGAGTTATAATTAGTTATTCTCCCAGTTGTAGAGTCCTGGTCCTGGACGGAGGCTCGTTCTGCAGCAGAAAGTGAGAGAAAATGTTGTTATGCATGTAGGTCATGTTCTCATCTCTGCCTTAATCAGTGGCTATATATAATCTGCTTCTTTCTTCAGAGAGACTTTTAGTTCACTCCCCACTGTGCTCTCTGCTCAACATCTCTATTAGAGCATGTGGACGGGGCCGAAGGGGCCAGGGGCAGGAGGAGAGGTCAGACAAGTTCTGCTGTGGGTCCAGAAATGCTCTTTGGTGCAGGATCGGACAAACTTAAGAAGAGTCGCTTAGAAAGTCATACAGAAGTTTTCAATTGATTCTTGCTTAAGTTTTTTTTCCATATTTATTGAAACTTTATCCTCAAAAAAAAGGCTTATGGACTTTGTATTGCTATTTTTAAAGACAAAAAATTTTCATTGAAACTGTTAAGGATATAATAATATTGTATAAATAATACAAGACCTTTAATTTTCAAACAGCCAACAGAGTACTGCTGAGTGGTAGACCTATATCATCACAGTATTTTACAGTACTCGATTTGAGAAACACCTCCATGACTGGTTTAAAGTGAACTCACAGGGCAAAATGAATGCTACAAGGTACTCATTTTTACCTGCCAGAGTAGTGGATAAATAAAAGAAACGTACCATATTTTCCGAACTATAAGTCGCTCCGGAGTATAAGTCGCATCAGTCAAAAAAAGAGTCATGAAGAGGAAAAAACATACATAAGTCGCACCGGACTATAAGTCTCATTTATTTAGAGCTCTGATAGAGAGGTGATTGCCTTGAATAAGGCAGTAACACCAAGAAGGCCCACCTGCCTCATTTCTATTCATCACCTTGGCAGCTACCAGGGCGTGGAGACGTAACTGCACCGTTAACAAGTCTCTCCCGGCAGTGATTAGCTTTCTTCATTTTCTTCATTGCAGTAAGAGTAACCTCTGCTTTTCGCCAGTCCCTCACCAGTTTCTCACTCGCTCCAAACTTTATTTCTGCTCGATTACCGCTGCATATTTTATTACCTGCAGTTTGTTATCTGCAGAATGGGATTTTCATTTTGGGGGCATTTTGTTTATGTCTAGCTTAGCCTAGAGCGCCCTCTCGCAGCTGTAGATGGTAATGTTTACTCCTTGTTTCATGTCAGTCAGTATGAATTAATGTTTAAAAACATGTTAAATTATGTATATTTTGACATATAAGTCGCACCTGACCATAAGTTGCAGGACCAGCCAAACTATGACAAAAAAGGCGACTTTTAGTCCGGAAAATACAGTATAACATTTTTGTCACTTGTTGAGTTAGCTCAGTTAATTTTACAATCATATGATTTTTAACAATTCTGCCACAATCTGAGTCCCCAGTTATTTATATTGTTTCAATGCCTTTATTATGAAACTGCCATTCAGGAAATATATAAATATTAGTGCTGGGTGATTAATTGAGTTTAATTACAACTTTGGCCTCCCACGATCACAACAACAGATTAGTTAAACGATCACAGCATGTTGTGGTTGTTCTTTCGCGTGAATCACAAGCTCCCTCCTTCCACTGCTATACTCATCCACTCTACAGAGTTGAGGCTGAGCGCACTGAATCAACACGATCATATTTTTGATGAATGGCAGATAAAACAACTCTCTGTTCCAGTCATGGACGAGACATGAGTGTTTTCCGTTGAGGGTGTGTTCTTCGAGTAACATTGAGAGTTTCATACCGTGTGTGTTCTGGGACTAACTCGCACAGGCGAGTTCCCTTTAACATGAGGGGCTAAGACATTGGTGATGTCTTTCAAAGTAGAAACCGAGTCTGTATCATTCAGTGATGAGATTAACCTTGTCTCCACTCGATGCTTTTAGTCTGAATGTATTTCAGGGTCAGTTATTCAGTTACTGATTGACTCTTATGAATCACAAAATCTTTGCCCCTTGTCTCTTCCAAACTCTCTGCACAATTAAGATTAATTTATGAATCACAAAAGGGACTTGACACGATTTATAAAGGATATGCAAAAGATAATATATGTGGTCATGGTTAATCAGATATCTCCCTCTAACTCTGAGAAAGTTTAATTCAAGCAGGATCCCTGGAAACTTCCAAAACAACATGAACTACTTGTCTCCCTTCCTCTGATATGGTTCGGATAAAAAGTCATAAGCTTTTAGAATATTTAAAAAGTAAAATATGCACTGTTCGTTAAGTGGATGTGTGCCTAAATGTGCAGCATATACTGTAAGCTAGCCATCAATCAGAGCACATGCTTTTCTTGACTTTCTCCTGAACTTTTAACTGAACACAGCAATCTGGAGCGGAGTTTGTTTGGTAAAGTTCACAGCCATGGACTGCAACAGGCTGCAACATTACTGATATTAGGTTTCTGATTGCTGTTTATGCGTTTACCTCATGTTGATGAAGGGGGAAAAAAACAGTGCTTAGTACAGGGCAAGCACACACTACATAACACAGCTTTAAGATCTGTAACTGTATGAAAGTCCATAATTAAGTTGTGTGAGTTCTATTCTTAAGGCATTTTTTCCTCCAAGGAGGTCATGTTTTTTCTGGCATATGTTTGTTTGTCTGTTTGTTTGTTTGTTAGCAAGATTATGAAAAACCACTGGCCTGATTTTGCTGAAATTTTCAGAAAATGTTAGTAATGGCCCAACTTAAAAAAGATTAGATTTTGGTGGTGATCCAGATAACCGCCATTAGCGAAAGATGGTTTTTGCTCAATAACTGTATAACTTATAATGATATCAACATGATTCTCAGTGCTAGGTGTGGGTTTTCAGGATCAAGGAATCGTATTATGATGGTAACTTTATCATGGAACTGTGGCTTATAGATGTAACAGCAATATGTGACCTACCTTGGCAGGGGTTTGCGCTTTCTGAGTGCTTTTGAGTTGTCTTCCTGTTTTTGCAGCTGATCAGCATGATTATTTTACAAGAGAAAAGCCGGGCAAAATTCTATTGCATGCAGCGCGTACCCACCGAGTGAACGCTTCTGCTGCCTCTGAATTGTGGCGCATGTGTGCGCTGATGAAACTTTAATATTAGTATTTATCAAGATGATTTTTAAAATCACAGATAAACACCAGTTCTCCAGAAAACAATGTTTAATGTGTTCTTTCATTACAGCCTTTTAAATAGCTCAGGCAGACCAGTGGGATGCGTAGTCAGCTGCCCCGGAGCCTGTCAGTCATGTATAATGTTGTAGTATATTTCTTTGCTGTCTTTGGTGCTGTCCCTCCTCCTTCCAATGTCATGTTGGCTGCAATATCGTCGGGCGTATTGATGTAGTCTGTGTTGCTCCTTGGTAAAGTTACTGCACTTTTTTAGGATTGTCTAATATGACATACTGATACTTGAAATGGACGAAACAGTCTGCTGAAGACATAAGCAATGTTGAGCAGGTATTACAAATTGAAAGGCACCTCTCTTGACTGTTTGTGGACGTCCCATTGTGTAGTTACCTGCTGTGCTCAGGCAATCTGAGTCTCCTTTGGTTGGGTTTTGGCACATAGAGACGGGTAAACAATCTCATACTCACAGCCTGTGTTCGATCTCCGTCATTATTTTGGTCATTTCCTCTGATCTTACATGCACCGATAAGCCGTGTTACTCAGTTTAATGTCTTGAAGTCTTTGTTCCTCATGAATATTTTAAAACATGTAAATAAGGTTAATTGTCTAACTTGACCACTGATCTCTGTAACACTGTAAACTTCAGTGAGTGAGTCTGGAGCTGTGAGTTTAGAGAGAATAAAGACAGCAGTAATCTCAGGCCTGCTACTGATGAAAGGCCCTCTTAACTGCTTTTTTAGTGCTGCGCTCGCCTCTGTGTGAAAGGATTAATTAACACTGGGAACAAAGCCTCTTGTGTTGGAATTAATCAATAGTTTGCTGAGTATTTTTGTTTCTAGTGGCTGCATATTTTGTCTTGGTAAATAGAAACATTATTTGTTTCTTTTTAATCGAAATTTGGGTTTATTGACTGGCATTAGAGGGTCATTTTGTTCTCTCCAGCAGCTGTATGGTCAGAACTCTATTATTTATGTTAAGTGTCTGCGTACTGGATGTATTATGTTTACAGAAATGGAAATAATGAATAATTGGTCACTGAATTGCAAGTTTGAATAGCCAATTATTTCCAGAATGACATTGTTTTGTTAATAATTTAGCATCTTTGAGCCATACTGAAATAGACCCGAGATGTCTGACTGCATAGTTTGTAAGTGGGACTTTTCTTTCACACAAATCATCAGAGGTTACATATTGTGCTGCTTTTCTGAGGCAGCCTGCTTTCACACAGAATTAATGTGCTATTTTGCTGCCTTGCTGAACCTCTGGGGTCAAAATGAGTGCAGCTTGTAGGAAATTAGAAATATTCCTGCCCTTATCGGGCCAAGTTGCTCTTGGAGCCAATTTCCCAACACAGAGTTCTTTAATAGAAACCTTTCTAATGATAGCTGTGGAATTTAATTTAGCTCCAACGCGGCTTCATTTAACACCTAAACTCATTTAAAAGGGATTAAACTTGCAAAGGATAGTGGTGTCTGGAAGCTTAATGACCTCTCCTATTCTTCGCAATTTCTCATTTGCTCTCTAACTGGTGTGGAGAAATGACCACAGTCTTATCCCGGTGCACCAGGTGCTAACACACCCGCATACCTGCCTCGCATGCTGACCAATAAACAAGAAGAGTCAGCTGATAACTGTAGCACTGTTTCTTACTCATGGACTGCATTAACAGTTCCAGTTTTGTCAGTTTAATATCTAACTTTTCTTTATTGGCTGTATCACTGTCCAAAGACAAATACAGCAGCAGCAGAAGGAAGGCTGTAAACTTTTAAACTTGATGACAAAAATGTTTCCTTTGTATTCATGTTCATCTTTTACAAGGTTTTTGCCAGTAGCAGAGATACAATGCTCCTTTGCAACACAAATGGAAACTGGATTAAAAAGGATAAAAAAGAAAAAAGGAGACTCACGCAGCTTATTATTTAAATACAGTGTTTCTGGATTTACTCAAATCTGTCCATCCAGTTGTGTTGTTTGATAGGGACAGATAGTTTGATATAACCCAGGACAGGAAATTGAGGTACTGCTTAAAAGGAGATATGCAGACTGTAAACTGTGCATGATGGCTGTCAGGTGTTTTCTGCCTCGATTCAGTGTGTTGGTTGGCCACGTCGTCCAGAATTCAGGCCCCGTATACACCACAACGTTTTCACCAGAAACGGAAAGGTTTTTTCTTTGCGTTTTCAAAACCGAGACGCGAGAATGACTGAAAACCCTGAAGCGTGCATGCCAGGCCAGTAGATGGCGATGTAGGTTTGTCGAGAAACAGCAGTGTTACAACACACTTACAAAGAAGACAAACTTTTCACAAACAACAATCGCGAGTGGATGCACGAAGACACAGGAGTTTCTTTTCTGGACAACAAATCTGTCTGGATAGTTTTGTCTGGATAACAAACCGAGCACAGCAATTAACACACATGTTGCTTGGTAGATGGCTGAAGCTGTTGTTGTTCCTGGTATACACATTTCTATATGTGTTTAACTTTCCAGATAAATTTGTTGCTTGTTATTATGTTGTGTTTACTTCATTAACCATTTCTAACACTGTTAAAAAGTTAAGTAACATGAACTGAACTATAGCTCACTGTGTTGGGCTGCCTTTGAGTCAAACACCAGTGTGCTCCTACAGTTATGAAAAAAAAATCACAGTGACATGTGCGATTAATGTATTGCATTTTCAGTTAGAGCACTGACAAGCAGCAGGATAAGGTGTTGCTTTTTGCAGGAATCAGTGAGTCTGCCTCGTGCAGCTTAAGATTGCTGCTATTGCATCATGTTGGTGTGTATGTGGCTGGGGCAGCAGTCGTGTGGAGCCTGAACATGCATACAGGAGGCACACAGACTCTGTGATCAGGTCTCTGAATACAAAGACTTGTATCAGAGAGACTTTATGAGATCGTTGGTTGCAGCAATAAGAAAGCTGGCAGTTTGGGTCTCTGTTAACCAACACAGAAGTAGCTGCACGCCATGTTTCAGGTTGTATTGCATGTCCAGCAATGTAACTGTTGTTCATGCAAGAGGGGAAACAATAAATCATTTAGCCTAAGTAAATGCTTTTTTTTTTTTTTTTTAAATGTCTGTCCTTTTGCCTGATAGTGGACTGATGTGGGAATGATATTGGAGAGAGACGATTGATAGAGTCAGAAAGGGTACGAGAGAGCAGAGGAGGACTTGCAGTAAATTGGCCTCAGGCTGGAATTGGACCTGGGTCACCCACTCGAGGCATCAGCTGAAACTTTCATGTGTCTGTGCACAGTCATAACAACCAGGCTACAGGCACCTCCAGCTCTTGTAAATGTTATAAATTAAGTATTTAACTCCTTCATTTTTTAGGGGCAGGGGGTCATATCATACATAAATTCTAAATACTGAAACTACATACGGTTTAACCAACATAAACAAGTTATGTGTGAGTGTTTGTGTTTATAGAGTCGAAGCTGGAGTTTTTTCAGCAATGCTTAGCTTTGGGCTGTGTTATCTAGCAAAAAAAGTGTTTTTCAAGAAGATGGAATTCCACAGGGGACAAAATAAACAGATGCAAAGTAATTAAAAACCAGCCAAAAGAATGAATAAAGCAGTTTTGTGGTAAAAGTCAATCTCCCAGACACTCCTTGAAGAGACTAGCTTTGCTGGATGTTGTGATTCTGCTGATGTTAGCTGACCTTTATCCACTTAAATGATTTTATAAAAAGAATAGCAATGTGACCTGCAGCACTATAAAATGAAATTTGTTGATATTGTTTGACTGTAGATTTAACAGCCTGTGAGTGGTAAAATAGAGCCAAAGACAAATGCAGGAGCAGCAGAAGGAAGGCTGTAAACTTTAAACTTGATGACAAAAATGGCCCCTTAGTATTCATGTTCATCTTTTACAAGATTTTTGCCAGTAGTAGAGTTAAAATTCTCTTTTGCAACACAAATGGAAACTGAATTAAAAAGGATACAAAAAGAAAACAGAAGACTAAAGCAGCTTATTATTGAAAGACAGTGTTTCTGATTGACTCAAAGATGTTTTATTTGATAGGAACAGATAGTTTTATAAAATCCAGGGCAGGAAATTTAAGGTACTACTTAAAATGTTTAAACCTCACAACACAAAAAAAAAGAAAAAAAAAAAAATAGAGAGCACATACAGAGCACAATACTCTGGTCCAGGATCTGAGCTTTTACAGGAATTATGGCATAAAACCAAATTTCCTTATAAGTGTTCAACTTAAACCACCCACTTCATGGACAATAAAATATTTCACTGAATTGAAGACTTTAAATTCTAACACAAATGTTAACATACAGCAACATGAGTTTTACACCAATATAGATTTGATGTAATATGTTTTCTCCCAAAAGTCGCTGGTGTTTTCATCATGAGATTATTTCCAGTACACCATTTTGTCAGTAATCCAGCATAACAGCTAGGTCAATTTATTGACGAGAGATAATAAACACCTTTTTTTTTAAACCATCAACAAAATATTAGATACAGGATTTATTACACTGCATTTCCAAATTCTGCATCAAAACCACTCAGTCTGAAGTCTGTCACATTTTCTTATATTTCTGCTAAGTAAAAAGGCCTTGGAATAAATCATTTTTCACCAAAAACAACCCAGCTTTTACATTTCTAACCTCTGTTTTTTTCCGTTCATTAATTAAGAGCACAACATTGACTGATTAAAAAAATGGTTTAGTTCTCAGAATTTAGTCCAGCTTCTTCACTCACAAGAATTCAGCCATTTTAAAGCTGCTCTTTTCTGAACCATATCACTGACAGACACTTCTGTGCTGTTATGTCCACTGAAGACATCGTGGAGCATTGAAAGTTCCTCTTCTTTGTGCACTTTGAGTTTGTTTACATTCTTATCCCAAAGTGTGTTTAACATTGACATGTTTATTCATCGTTTGATCATTCATAAGACATTTGACCTCCTCTATCAAACAAAGACTTGTTTTGTAGATAGCTATGCCTGCTAGCTTACTCTCTATAAAGTAGAGCCTGACCAGTAGTCATAGCAACGCTGGCTGTGGCGTAATGAAGTGAGACCAGCCCCTGCTTGTTTTATAATACTGCTGTGTGAACATGATACTGCCTTAGTTTTGCCTCCAAAGCTGATTCATTCATGCTGTTGAATTTTCCATCAAGCACCACAGAAATGGTAACTTCTACTTAACAGTGCTGTCTGTTTTCTTCAAGATTTAAAGACAAGCATTGGCATAGACAGTAAGCAACTGAATACCAGAACTGCTTTTCATATAGTTATATAAGTTAGAAAGTCTCCACCTCTAAACCTTTACCACCAAGGATCAGCAGGGTCCATTTTATGCTCTCCTGCACTTTTTCAAGCCTGACAATGTGACGTTCCAACCTACTCCACTTGTGATAAACCAGCTGAGAGGTAAGAAGAAAGCAGAGACACTACTTATTTTTCAGTTAGTCATTTTTCATGTGTATTTCATAGCACACTGGAATGGTCTCCCTGGACAGTCTGTCCAAAAATATGTGGTAATCACAATATTTAAAACCATCTTTATCTCCAGCTGATTTATGATGGTACAATCTGTTTTCCATCTTCTCCTTTGAGAGCAGCCATTTGGATCACGTAGAAACTCCTTTCTTCTGCAGTGTTTTTAGATCATTTGTCCATAACCGTGTATTGCTTTTTAAAAGGTAGAAATATGCAGAGTCACTCTTTAAAGGTGCAGGTGGGAATATTAAAACTTTAAAATCCCAGAAAGTAGAATAAACACATTTTTCTCAACTCAAAAGACCAAGCTGCATCTTGCAAATTGATAGTATATCTTATTTTTTCAGATATTTTGCCGATAGTGTAAGTTTAGGGTCGCCTAATCACAGAAAAACTAACTTAAGTTTTGTTAAAAGCAACAAATGCAGTTTTTTTGTCCTCAAAATCCACACTGGTGTTTTCCAAGGCTTGAGACATTATTATGTCAGGTTATCTGTCCATTCATCCTTGTTAATATCATGTCTCAAAAATGTCCTGAGGGTTTATCTTTAAACTCTAAAGAAATCACCACTCAGAATAAAGGATGAGCTGGTTAGATTTTGCAGGTTAGGCTGAAGCTTAAGGTCATGCTGCCTCATGCTAACCATGTTCCTGAATGCAGTATCAGATGAATGCTGTATAACTGATATTCATTAAACGTTACAGAAATATTCACTCTGACTAAAGCAAGAAGGGATTTCATGTTTGAGGTCATAGAACAGAGATCAAGGACATGGAGCCTCATGATTACTTTCTGCTAATGAATGTGATTTTGTAAATGTAATGTCTCATGAGGGCGGCACAGTGGTGCAGCAGGTAGTGTGCTGCACAATGCTTATTAAGTTAAATGGTGACTCCAAATAGCCCTTAAGAATGAGTGTAAGTGGTTGTCTGTCTCTCTATGTGGTCATGTGATTGGCTGGTGACTGGTTCAGGTGTACCCCAGCTCTTGCCCAAGTGTCAGCTGGGATAGGCTCCAGCTCCCTGCCACCCTGAAAGGGATAAGCAGTATTGATGATGGCTTGGATTGATAGATGGAATATCTGATGAACAATTTTATAAGATTTCCTGCAAGTTTGGCATAAAGGTCCACTTTGACTCTCTGATCTAAGTAGATTTTTGAGATCATGGGTCAAATGCCAAGTTCGCTGAGCCCTGTGGTCATTGTTTGGTTGTAAAAGTGATGTCTTGTGAACAATCAGAGAATATTTTTTTCAAACTTTGCACATATTTCAGCTTTCTCAGAAGACGACACTGACTAGGTTGTAGGGTAAGGTCATGGAGTCTTATGGTCATCCTTTGCTTGTGATTATGATCTAGAATGGATTTTCTTCCAAGAAAGAGCGTTTCTCTAAAAAGAACCACTCTCACTTCAGAAAGAACAGATTTGATTTCAAAGGTCATGTCTCAAAGGTCAAAGTCATGAAGTCTGGTGATTATTCTTTGCTTGTTAAGGGATTTTTTGGATGAGATATCACAAATGCTTGAAGAGATTTTTCTTTCAACTTTTAACAAATATCCACCATGACAGAAGGTGTCCTCAAAGAAGTAAGAATATAAATCACCACTTTGTTTCTACCTTTTTCAGATAGGATAAGAACTAGGTAACTTTTCTAAAATCATTGTTAAAACATTTTTTGAACATACATCCTAAAAACAGAAGATATTAAGATTTGGCTGGCCTGACTATAACACAGACACAATGCATTTCATTTAGTTCATTTCACTATTTACCTCCCCTGAGGCCACACCTGTGGATCTCATGTCCTTAGAATCTTGCAATCTTGTCTGTGGTGGCTTTTTTCTGTGCCTCTGGCAGGGGCCTGCTAAGGAGGATGCAGTTGCACAGGGTCGGGCATGCCAACAAATGGGCCTGTGAATTTGTCATGGATGAGGAGTGGGCCAGCTGCTTCGCACATGATTGACACACAGCCTGGTCTTTGTTACCAGTAAAACCAGGCTGTAAAGATGTGTAGTAAGGTGGCAAAAATGTCAATCATTAGGATGCCAGGGGCCACAGCCAGCCTCAAGTGGACACTTGGATACTGCAGGGTTTGGCGCTTCTGCATGGGCCTATTTTTAGCCCCAGAGATTGCCACAGGGGCTTAGCCTGTCCTAGAAGTGTTCCTCCTGTTGTTGAGGTCAAGAGAGCAATGGATGGTCAGGTTGCGATGGGACTGGGAGAGCCCTCTGATGGATCAGGTGATTCATTGCTCCAGGTGCCCTAATGTACTCCTGCACTATTTTTCAAATCAAATATATAATATAAATGAATATTACAGTTCGAAAACAAATTTTTACCCCCAAGTTCAAATAGATATTCAAAAATCTAGTATAAGGTGACAGCTCAACTGGGGACTATAATTGTAATCCACGTGTGCATTAAAAGGGCAAATAAAACTATGAATTTATGTGTTTACATGATAATGCTAAATGGAGAAACCAGTCATCGCAGGCTTGGATGCATTTAGAAGAGTCATATCTAAACATATTTTATCCAGAGGATTTCTAGTTGAAACTCTATAAAACTGACATTTTACTCAGGCAGTTTAACAACATCCTGCATTTTATTCAACTCTTTTAGCCTCAGATTAGTCTTAAAAGCTCTCCCAGCTTCAGTGAACGGTCCATTTATCCATCATCAGAGTGATCGGGCTCTAAAAGGCAGAAGTGTTTACTGTTGGTTTCCACTGTCGCCAGACTCCAATTTTCCCCCTTTTATCTTTTTTCTTTCAACTTCGTCTCTTTTTTACTCCTAATTGTTTAGGACTCGTCCTCTGCCAGGGAGGTATAATGACTGTTTTTCCTACTTGACTTAAGATAACAAAGCCCTGAACACAACACAGACAGCACAGGAGATACCAGCAGCTTTAAACAGCACTGGAGGCCTTTATTTTTCCTTCATTAAGTCTGAACATACATCCATAAGTCTGACAGATTCACAATGATTATTAAATCTAAATGTTCTATGAAAAGGGGGACGTTATCTATTAACTGTCTTAATTAGCCAAGTAATGTTTTTTTTTATTATGTCATGCAGACAAAGTGAAAACAAAGACGACAGACAGTATCCATATTTCCTTACAGTCTGGTTCGATTTTGTTTTCTTATTGATGTGGTTCAGTGCTGTGATCAAGAGAATCTACCGACTCTGATCTTTCGTCTTACTTTCAACTTCAAACACAGACATGTGGATGCTGCTGTGTTCGGAAGGGATGCCAACTTTTTCATGAGGAAAAAGTAACAAAAATGTATGTTTTGGGACTAAAATTAGCATAATAAGCAACTTTTAACATTCTGCATTTTTTGTCCTCTTATTGGGTTACATAAATATTTAACTTTTTTTTCGACTGTTTTGCAACTCCAGAACTTAATCAGGTTTTTCTTCTGCATCTTGTTGGATCCTGATCTTAAAGAAAGCAAAAACAGCTGCTTGATTAAGGTAAATCTGCTTGCTGAAATAATGGAGATTTTAATACATTACTATTTAGGGAAAAAAAAGCAGAAATGTTTTTCAAATTACACACTTGGATTCTGCTATCTGTTGTGCATTTTGAAATATTTCTTTATGAGCTTGTTGATACTTAAATCCCTCATGTTGAACTTTTTCTTATAATCAGATTTTTCTAAAGAAAATACTACGTGTGCACAATCAGGGCAAGAATATAAACTGATAGGAGAGGAAAATAGATTGAAAAATACATAAGAAAAGTAGACAAAATCAAAGCAAAAGGTGCTTTGAAGAATATTTGAAAGAGAGATCAATTTGGAAAATTAAATTTACTTGCACTACTACAAAGAATGTTATGGAGGTAAACACAAGTATTCTGAAGTTAATATGTGTTTATTCAGCCACAAAAATCATGAAGTTTGGATATCAAGTTTTCGGCTAACTTTGGATTATCCAAAATATATAATCAGATCAGACCATTTTAGTGGTCAGAACTTAAATTGATGTGAAATGGCTGCCCAACATCAATTTTGTCTTTCAAGTGGACATATTTCTTGTGAAAGAAGAAACATGGCAGGGATTTTGGCAGGTGTTTCACGGCAGCCAAAGTGCTGAATGGATGTTAAGTCTGCCTTTGCCTCTGTACCGACACTGCTGCTGGTGACAGCCAGGCATATAGGCTCTGAAAATCGTGTCATATCTGTGATTTTACCACAGGGTAGAGGCCATAAAGGGTGAGAACATGTTTTATTGGTCACAAAATATGAGCATGTCCGACAGGCCAAGTTGTTGTCATAAAACATTTGTATTTATTTTTTTACAGGGCATATCACTTTTCATTAAACCATAGATGAAAGTGCCAAAATTACATTTTTGAGCCCGTCACTTGAGGGTGCAATGTACAGATGTAGCATCTTCAATTTGAGATTTGAGATTTTTTTATTTTTCTTAAGAATTGGTCAGTATGCATCAATGGACATTTACGTGTAAGTACATGGGATTAGGGCCAGGTAGTTAATTTCCATCCCTAGTCCCATTGGCAGGTTGGTGTCAACACATAAAACAAAAACAAACATTGATAATAGGAATAAAAACCACAGAGCATATTAAAAGATAAGCAACATACAATAAACTGTAGACAACCTAAACAACATACAGTCCAAAACGTAACTGGACGGGGGTTGGGGGGACCATGAGAATTATACACAATGAATTATAAAGGGCTGGAGTGCTAATTAAAGTGCCATCATGCTAAAGTGCAGAGTGCTAGCTGCCCGGGAGCTCAGGTCCAGGTACATTGCACATGAACCATTATTGCACAGAAATATAAAGTGTTTGTTGCATTGCACATTACCCTACTGCCCAAGATTATAAAGTGCCTGATTGAATATAATATTGCACAATGCCCTTAGCACACAGTTGCACATGCAGATGTATGAGTAGATATTCCACTAAGAATGCATACATAGATGTCTTATGTAAGCACTAAATCACATAAATGACATACTTAGATGTATTTATGTATGCAGCAGTGGACAATTATGGATAGTGCCCCACCACACCAAGTCTTTTAGACATATATTCAAAATTAGACACAGTTATGATCACATGATCCATATTCCCCTCCCAGCCAAATGCCAGCTGAGTTCCTGCCAGATACCAGCCATTGGGAGTCTAAATAAAGGTGTGGGGGGGTTTGTTCTCAACTTTGGTGCTTAGACTCATTTTCCATGTTAATCAAAATCTCCATTTATGTATCCTGTTAAATTTAATTGGCAATGATTACATGTTTAGCACATCATCCTTACAGCCATGAGGGTGGGCAGGTCCTGGTACTTTCCTGTCATGGACCAGCCAAGACTCTGCCAAGGAAACTGAGCAAAAATTAAGTGGCTTCATCTGCACGACTGTTAAAAAGTCTCAAAGTTGAATTCTGACTTCATGACCCTTTGAAAACCAATGGGCTACAAAAAAGTGGCATAAGTCTATTTTGGATTATCTGAAAACTTAAAAATTTACCCGTTATTAACTGTTCCAAGACTTCAGGCCACATCCACATATGGATCACCTTGATTTTGACCCTGAGTCAGCACTCACTATCTGCCCCTTTCAGCCCCTCATCCTTCAGAGAATATGCACGTATGTGTGCACAAACACACCCTTAAAAGTTTGGCAGCTGGCTGGTGTTTGTACCTGTGACAGCCACTAACCATGAGGCAAATCAGCAGAGTTGCACCAAAATCCCATTTGACGCATTGGTGACAGAGCCAGAAAAAAAAAAAAAAAGGAAATAAGAGCCACAAATTTTAGGCGGAGAACTCTGAGTGCTTACAGTCAGGTTGAAGAGACTTGCATCGAAACTCCTGTCAAGCATGCAGAGGGAAACTGCACATAAGAGTAAAGACCCTTGTTTATGATTGTGCTAATGGATGCTCTGAAAAAGGCCTTTGATATTTTGCTGAATCAGCATCCTTTTTGCATTACAGCACCTTTAGTTTTACAACAAACTGAAATGATGTACTTTACTTTATGGCACCTGCAACATTTGTTCTTGAATCATCAATATTAATCCTACTGTCAGTAATCATCTTGAAGTTTTTAGTGTGACAAATTTGATATGAATGAGGTTCATCTCAAAACACATAGTCCCAGATAAGTGAATGAAAACAGAGGTAAAGAGGAACGCAGACAGAAAATGTGCCTTTTTTTAATATGTTGGTCTAAGAAGCGTTAGATAACTCTGGTTTCGCTGCCTGTATCAGTTAGTGTCAATCTTAATGAATAAGATGTTTTTTGTTATAGGGCTTATTTACATAGGAAAGGTGCAGTTTTACACAGAAATGTTTAATATTCCTTAATTTACATAAATGCTAATTGGATAGGCAGACCCAGGATGCTGTCTGATTGGCAGTGCTGTTTGTCTGTAGTTAAGGAGCATTTCAGAAAGTGATGCTCATCAGCACTGGTTTGATATTGATATTGGCTGATGTTGGCCCTTTGTATAAACATTGATCAAATTTTGGCCTTGTAATTCACAAATTTTAAGACTGTGAAGGACTTTTAAGGTCCTGTTAGTCAAAAGATATTATTTAAGGTATTAAAGAAGCATTTTAAAGCCTTAAAATGTAACAACATTGTTAAAGACCTTTTCACAGCTTTAAAAGACTTTAATTACTTGTATTTCAGAAATCTCATTGATACTTTGAAATACTTTTCAAGAAGTTTTAAAGCCTAATGATTCAATAATCTAATAGAGAAATTAAAGACATTTTCAGACTTTTAGAGGCATTATAATTCAACCATCGAATAATAGACTTTTAAAACCTTTTAAGGCCTTATATATAAGGCTAAATAAGGCTTTGTAATTCAGAAATCTTTTTTAAGACATTTAAATACTTTTTAAGGCCCTAAGATTCAAAAAATCTTATTTCAAAGCATTTTAAGGCTTATAATTCAACAACCTCGTTACCTATTGAGACTTTTCAAACTATTCCAGGCCTTGTAATTAAAAAATGTATTTAAAACTTTATATTGCTTTGTATTTCAGAATTCTCATTTAAGACTTCTGAATGCTTTGTAAGACAGTTTAAGGCCTTGAAATTCCAAGATCATATTAAAACCTTTTCAATACTATAAACAATCGAATAACAGATGTTTAAAAACTTTTAAGGCCTTAAAAATCTAAAATTTATTTAAGATCCACTGAGGTCAGATTTTAAAGTCTAATGTCCAAAGACAGAAGTCAAGACATCTCAGAAGGACTGACAGATGTTTCTCTCCATAGCTCAAGGAGATAGAGAAAAGGCTGGAGGTCAGAAGGTCTTAGGTTCAAGTCTTATCTAGTAACCTCCGCCAAGGAGGTTATGTTTTTGCCGGTTTATGTTTGTCTGTTTGTTTGTTCGCAACATTACTCAAAAGATTACTGGACAGATTCTGCTGAAATTTTTAGGAGGTGTTGGTAATCGCCCAACTTAGAAATGGTTCAACCTCCGTTAGGGAACGATTGTTTTTGCTCAATAACTGTCTATCGAATAATGATATCAACATGAGTACTAGGTGGAGTTTTCAGGGTCATGAATCGTATGATGATGGTAACTTCATCATGGAACTACTGATTATAGATGTAACAGCAACATGTAAGCTACCTTGGTGGAGGTTTGCAATCACAGAGTACTTTCTAGTTCTAAAATGATACAACAGTAGGAAGCATAATAAAAACTTTGAATTAAGTGTATGTTGCAACAAAAAGTAGTCTGAAAGAGTGAAGAAAAAGGATAAGACAAAGGAAGTAGAAAGTTAGAGGAAGTGAGTGAATGTCTAAGCTACAAAAAGGAAGTAAGGTCACAAAGAGGAGAGAGGATTTGACACTATCAGGTACAGTTGCCACCGGGCTATCTCAAGATGTTTGTATCAGGGCACAAAGCAGGATGACACGGCATGCTATGTACCTCGAAAGAGCCGGTTATTTTTAGATGCTCGGCCCTTATCTCAATACACAGCTGGCATGGAGAAAGGTAAAGAAAATGTGCTAATAACCTTCAGAGTGGCGTGAAGGAGAAAACAGATAAACTCAGAGCTGATTCTTAAGGAGGACACACATGATTATTAAGACACGAGGAAAAAATAATTGCATTAAACAGAGAGACTTTTGATCGCTATGCTTTGCCCTGAAAGAATTAAAAGACACATGAGATATCATGTTAGTGTATATTTCTCCACCTGTGATTATGAGTTGCCCTCGGTCGACACACCACCTGACATTATAAATAACAGCAGTATGTTCCTTTCTGTTTTCCATTATAGACTCTAAAGCATCCCCTGAATACAGACTCCTCTTTTCACCTTGCATTTGAATATCAATTTATATGCAGCCAGAGCTCAGCACACATTTAAAGAAAATATAACATAAAGGTTTTCATCTGTAACCGTTCACAGTATCAGAGGTGAAAGTGATTGTGTGGGTGCTGTATTCAAACATCCAAGAGGCTGGAGATGAAACCTTTCTCATAAATGAGCTCTCTGATTGGACGGTTAAAGTAATCAACATTTGTGAGTTTGAGGTAACGAGGAGGCAGGTATGTCTAAATATGTCATCATTTTAGGCATTTGAAAGGAACGCATAGTTGTCTGTGATTTTTGAACTGACCTGAACATCCAATATGTTTATTCTAAATTGCTCATCTTACTCTTTCTGCGCATAGTTCAGGTGAGGACAGAATTATCCTCATGCCATCAAAGCTGCTCGTTATTGCCTTCATTGAATTACACCTCACACTCAGAGCAAATCAAATACAAACATATAATTTAGTCTCTCATTCCTCACTCTCTCTAAGCTTGTTGAAATGTAATCTACATCTGTGAAGGTATTTGGATCAAAAGCTGCTGCTTGATCATTTTTAAAGTTTAAATATTTTCCAACAGACAAGTTTAAATGAAAAAAAAAATTTGACTTAATGCAGTCAAGGTTTTTTTTTTCTGTAAGGCCCAAATCAGAGCAAAAATTAACAGCCAGACAGGATGCTTATCAAAATCCATAACCATATCCAGCACCAGCGTTTTTTGCTCATCATTAAAGCACCTTTGACTAAATACAAGGCTAAGTCCTCACATAAGCGGGTACTTTTATAACTAAAGGTTTCCTTCCTCATTAAAAAAGGCAAGTTTTTTAAAACATCCCCGTCCACATGTAAATGCATAAACGCACTGTTTCTTACCTTGTTACAGTGTCCGTGATATGGAATTTTTTAATTTCTACGCCAATGCAGTTTTATTTTCATATCTATTTCAACCACAGATTTGACTGGTGTGGCTCTGTTAATTGGTGTAAGCAGGTATATCGAGTAAAGAATTTTTCATTTATATTTCAACTCAAAACACATCTTATAATCTTTACCAAATCCTGTTATGATTAAGCCCTTTGGGTACTTTTGCTGTTTTAAACATCAGCTGCAAACATGGACGCAGGCGATCATGGGTCACCGGTCAACAGGGTCACTTGGAAAACAATAACACTGTGTCTCAAATGTCGTCATAGTGAGGGAGGGACAATTAGCATGTGTTGGCATGTAAAAAGTCCAGTCAGCAACATTTAAAACAGCAAGAGTTTGGCAGCGTCTCCTGTAATGCATGTAAACAACAGTGACAATGTCACATGGGTGACATCATCCTGAGAGGTTGGCACACAGTGTGACGTTTTGGGCCCAAAATGCTGTTTCCCCTGACAGAGACATCCAAAACAGAATTTTTATAGATCTTAACCTTGGCAGGGTTTTCCAGAATATATGTTTTCAGTGCCATTAACATGTTGACAGAGGGCAGTTTTCCTAGAAATAGCCACCCATGTGTGGACAAAGCCTTCGAGCCAAAGATGATGAACCTTCTCTGCTTAGAGAGCCATCCAGTACTGCCCACTGCCTAAAGAAACAGAAATTATTGGCAACAAGAGTAAACATCATAGAGCCCATATTTTGCTTAATCTGGTTCATATGTTGGATTTTGATGACTGCTGGTGTGTGTTCATGATTACTAATGTTTAAAAAAAGATTACACACACAGAGAACCCCGGATCCAGCTGTATTCTCTCTCTCTGTTTGAGACGCTCTTTTACTGCTCCTGCCTCTTTAAGGCTCCCTTCCCAATTCAGCCCAGTGCTCTGCTCTGATTGGTTGAGCACTCTGCTCTGAGGTAATTGGTCAGTTCAGCTCTGCTCGATGCCATGTTGTCAACAACTCTGACTTCATTCTTCTGCATCTGCTCTGTTGTCTGAAACTGACAATGAAACAATAGCAGGATGTCACACACTGGTAGGCCTAGTTTGTAACACTCACCTTTGTTGTCAATTAATGACTAAAATTGAAAATGATAGAAAAAAAGAAAGCAGCATTTGTTTGATATGCATCTTGTACAGTTGTATGTGGTCATCATGTAAACATGTTCTTAATTATTCTAATAAATCCTCAGTGTAAACAAAAGTCAGTTAAGATGACTGAAAGCTCATTTAAAGTAAATTTTGTCTGCATACATAAGACTGTAATATTGAGATATGGTAGAACACAGGTGTTGATTAAAATAACAAAGAGAAATGTTCAACTGCAGTTAATATGCTGTTTGTTAAGCTCAGTATTGGAAATCTGAACTTTATAGGGAGTGATTAAGCAAGCAGTTCTGAAACTGAGTAGTCAGCAGCTTCATGCTCACGTCCCAATTAAAGTCATAAATAAGCTTTTTGGCACACATGCTACATGAACAGTTTCTATTAAAGGGTTTGTACGATGACTGTATGACCTGAATTTGAGGTTTGATGGCTCCAGCTGTGCTATGTTTGGAGAAAGAGAGCAGCTAAGAGTGACACAGCTTTTTTATAACATGTCAATGTGGAGGTGCTGAAGAAAGAGGCAGATGTGTCTCTTTTCTGGCTGTAAAAGCTGCAGAGACTATCTACCAGGGATAAAGTGAGTTTAATCCAACAAAGAGGGGAATAACTTGATATTTCAGATTCAGGTACCCCATGTTTGAGATGTTTGTTCTGTTGCAGTGTTATTTGTCTGCTTCTGCTTTCATAGCTTTAAATTGTCGATATTTTTTGTTGAATTAGTCAGGAAAAAATATCAGAGGGAGTTTTTATATCAGGTCTTTACTTTCATGAAGCCTTCAGTCTTCAAAGAAAACAGTTTCATCGTAGTTTTTCAAAATGATCTTTGATTTTTTTGCAGCCAATATTTCCACTTGAGTGAGAGAAAGCCTTCACTTTTTAATCAATGCTTAAAGAAATATTCAAGAGGAAGGCAAGTCAGTCCTCAAACCACTCCCAGAAAATCATTTTAAACATGTGTTTGTTTCAAATTTCTATCTTCTCCTCTGTATATTTGCTGAAACCTGAGAAAAACCTGTATTGCAGAGCCATTTCAATACAGTATAACCAATGGACGCAAAGGCATTTCTACACCTGTCACACCTTCAACTAAAGAACTTGTCATTGGTTGTCATCAAGTTGTTTGAACAACGTAAAAAAAATACTATATGTGGTCATGTTGAATTTGATATCTCCTGTTCTACCTCCCTGTCTGCCTTCTTGCAGTTTTTTTTTGTACCTGTATGTTAGGCCCATGTTTTAATGCCAATTAGATAATTTTATTAAACCAGAATTCCTAAAGCCATTTAAAATGACATAAACCATCTCAATAAAGACATCAGAAACACGGCTTGAGGTTAATCTCACAGACTGTTAGAATTAAAGTAAATACATATATTTATTGCACACATTCATTTTGATTTGGTACATCAAAGTCATATTATATCAATAGTACCACTAATTCCAAAAGGTTTTGAAGACTGTTAAAAAGTTTACTTCATATCTGTGGCTGCATCTCAGCACAAAATGATTCATTACATTATCTGCATTTTTTTAACAGATGTTGCAAAATCAATGAGTTATGTCTAATAATCATGATCACAGTATCAATCAAAATAATCCTCATTCAGATATGTTTTCATAATCTTGCAGCCCTACTTTGCCCACATGTGCACTTTTATTGAAAATCACTAACTTTGCTACCATAGGTCAAAGATCTTCAAACACAAATTTATTGATAAAACATGTACCTGCACCATTAAAAGCCCCTAGAATACCCTCACTCTTATTTTTGACTCACCGCTGTGCTTTCTGTGTGCAACCAGAGGAGGTATATCACTGCCTCCTTATAGTTCTAGTCTGTTTGTGTGTTCATTTGTTTTGGATGCAATCACAATAATTGAAAATCCCAATTTTTCTTTATTTCTTGGTAAATAAGACCCAGTTTGTATTTGCACTGACAGAGTCCAATATGATTTTAGTTTAGATGTTCTCTCATCACTCACTGACTGTATGTTTACAGTGTTGCCTGCTGTTTGCTCAAACAGCAAAACCATATTTTCAAAGCAAAATAAACAGCCACAATCATTTTACACATTCTAACAGCATCAAGGCCTTCTTGAAAGGCTCCCTACAGAGCTGTTTTTCCTCCATCAAACAGGCATGCAGCTCCATTCTCCAGCACAGTAACGTGACACATCTCTCTTGAACTGAATCAGCAGCTCACGATGCCAATTATGTTGACATCTCAGGGCTGCGGTGACCCCTCTGTGTCCTCACAGAATAAAAAGTCTGAGTGAGGCTTGTTATCCTCACACAGGCTGCACCTCCTCCTGTACAAGTGCTGCGAAGTTTGAGTTCAGGAGTTGGTGCAGCCAGTTCATAGCCAATGTGACTGACGGATGAAGACTTGTTTGGCCACTTTTACAGTCATGATTTGAAGTTATTTAACATTTTATACAGTAAAAAAGATCTAGACTTTGACTTCACTTATTACAGAAGAATATTAGGGCCATTTTAGATGGAAAAAATAATTTTCAGCAGGTCTAGATTGAAGTCGAAATGACGAGTACAAAGTCGACATTTACAGATTAAAGTCAAATCGACGACATTGAAGTTGAAATGTCGACAATAAAGTTGAAATACAATTTCGTGATAAAAGTCAAAATGATGACATTTTGCCTTTTTTCTCAACATTTCAACTTTTATCACATTTGTATTTCGACTTTATTCTCGTCATTGCAACTTTATTCTCATCATTTCAACTTTAACCTCGACATTTCGACTTTAATGTCGACTTCCCCAGAATAATTTTGTCCATCTAACATGGCCCTTATACTCTTCCGTACTTATCTGATTTCTTTATGCTCCAATAATTTTCTTTGACACATGCTTAAACAATCTCCATAATTATTAAAAAAATGGTAATATTGAAAAGGTGTAAGAAAGGTCTACCCACATAAACATGACCAAAGGCTGCCTGAGCAAAAGAATTGAAACAGAGGAAGTCGCACAATATTCTGTACAGAGAAAGTGAAAAGAGCCATGAAACACTGGGAAGGAGGGGATAGAGAAAAATGCCATGAAGTTCATGTTTTGTTGCTTAAGGGCCTTAGTCAGCAGCCGTTTTTGTGCTGCCGGAACTTGATTTCAGTACAAAACCCAATATAGTGCTGCATTCTCAGTGCTTGACACCCTGAGCAGAAACACCCTCATCATCAGCTGCTTTTTGATGCTGTGGTCCCAGCGGTCTTTGGTGTAAACAGTTCAGCCCTTCAATATCACTTCTCCATCACTGACCAATCAAAATTAAGAAAGGGCAGGTCTCCTGATGCCGGCTTTGTAAACAACAATGGCAGAAGAGAAATGATCTCTTATATTTTCAGCTGAACAGTTTCCTGGTCTTCAGCTGCTATAAATGGCTTGACAAGAGTCCCTGACTTTGTTTTCTGTCTTTTGAGGAGATACTGAGACGACTGAAATGAAATATGAAGCTCATGGAGATGTTAGCTCGATGGATCAGCTCTGGTGACATTAGGCGCTGGTGTGAAGCTCTCTGAAACTGAGGTTTAGAGCACAGCCAGTTAAAAAAGCAAAGGCTGTGGACAAAGGCTCTAATACCGAACAGGTGTTGAAAATGTCACACTCTGATTTTGTTACATCCTGAGTCCTGGGTTCAAAGTCTGCTATAAATTAATTTAAATCAGTAAAAATCAGAGCAAAATCTCATCCTTTTAGATATGCAAGCTGTCCGCATGGAGCCATGATGGTCAATATGCTGTCACAGTGAATTTAAATGAGTTTGAAGTTGTCTTCATGAACATGTTTTATTTCTCTGTAGGGATGTGTGGATGATATTGGCCCTTTTGGCAAACATCAGCTATCTACAATAATGGGACATAAATAGGAATGGTAATCAAGAACCAATTCCAAATTTTTGATGGACTTAATATTATTTATCTTTTTGCTGAGTGATCTCCTTGTCAACACCTTTCACTTGGTAAAATAGGGTGACAGAATAGATATGTTGATTTAAGTTATCAGATGATTGGACTTGTAGTGGATTCCAAAGAGTTTTAATGTTGTTTTGTTTTTGTTTTTTTTGTACAAAGTGTATAAAATGTGTTTTATTATCCTATCACTTAATCTTAGCAGTTTAAAGGTTGCCTCTAACTATATTTTTGTAAAAATGGTTGATGAAATTGGTTTGAGGTTCAGCCTACATGTTTTCCATCAGTTAAATTCCTTGTGTGTTTCGTTGGCGATTTATTTGTGTTTGCTTTGTGATTTCAGTTTAATATACAGTATGTTTCTTTACAGGAAGAATTGTAAATACTGAATGAGTAAACTACGTAGTTCTGTGTGTCTTTAAAACACAGATGTAACACACTGGCACAGCTAGAAGCAGTCAGGACAAGTAAAAAGTTGGAGAATCAGTCGTGGTGGACCTGAGAGACACGCAGTCTTAATTTTTCACAAAATTATACAAACAGCAAAGTGTGCTACGTCTTTGACTATGTGATTTCAATCAGTACCAGCACCATGGTGAAACATTTGTCAGTGCAGCCTGGTGTTAAATATCAGTGGTGCCATGTCTTTTCCATTGTTGATCCATTAATCCTGTTTCTGACTTCCTCTTGTGAAAGTGTGACATCATTGTTTTGTAGGGCATGCAGGACTAGTTGTGAGGTAATGAGGTGTTAACCCCAAATTGCTACCACTGCTGCGTTAGTGGCGTGTAAATGGGCATGTAAGGGCGTGAATGTGTTAGTTGATACTGATGGACAACTGACATAGAAACTCCAACCAGCAGTGAATGAATGTGAGAGTGAATGGGTGTCAATGGGTAGGTGTGACCAGCAGTGTTGTAAGCTGCTTTGAATAGTCAAAGAAACAAGAAAAGCGCTATATAAGCTTAATTAGATTTACCATTTGCCATATTAACAAGTTAATCATTAGTTATGAAGGTAAATAATATTGATTTGTAAAACTAGTTTTCACAAACTCTCCACTGCAACTGGCTCTCAATGCCCACCCCTACTCACAGACCCTGCATACACAGGAGTAAGCTCTCTGACTGCTCATGGCGATATCAGACTGACTGTTATTGTAAATCAGTCATGGAAACAAGAAGGAAGGTGTTTGGGATTTCCTGTTCGCAGTAGAAGATATTAATTAAATTTAATCATAATGCGACTTGACTGACATTGAACGTCCTGCAGTGCGACCGCTGGATGTGCTCATCGCAGTTGTCATCAGAAAGCTGCACATTGTGCGGTGATTTATATTAAAGGTGTTAAATAAGTGTCCATGCTGAAGTAAGGAAGTGTTCAGTCTTGAGTGATGAATCTCTGTTTACAAGATGACCGTGTTTATTTTGAAATGACAGCTCACACAGCCCCATGTCACAGATCCATTATTTGATGCCTTTTTCCTGGTTCTCCGTGAGCACTGTAAGCATACTGATTAGGACAGCCATTCATCTCTTTCAAGGGTCTTATGCACACTAATTATATTCAAATCCAGTTTTAGTAGTTTAACAGCAAGACTGCTTAAATCAAGAGGCTGTTAGGCCCACAGGGATTGTTTTTTTTTACACACTGTTTTCAGGCTAAGGTGTCTGCATGTTTTGTTTTCTGAATCATTGGCTACTTAATCCGAATAAATGCAGATAAACATGCATACACATCTTATTTATGTTATTTTTAACATTAACATAGCTTGTAAGAATCTGTCTTTGTGTGCTCCCCTCTCCTTCATACAGTTTATCCATGCTGATTTTTAATTTATTAAGGTTGTTTTTACACCTCAATTGTTTGGGAGAATTGTTTCGATACAAGTGGGCGTTCTCAGGGTTTGTGTATGAACATGGCAGTGAATGTTCTGGTCCACAAAACTGGTCACCTGAAAGAGGTGGTCTCGGCTTGCTTCCAGTCGACCCCTGGAGTGGTTTATTTACAGTGAGGACACAATCGAGCACAAATAGGGGGACAAGTTAACTCATCACACTGCTGTGGTAGTATGAGCAGCAGTAGGAGTGATAATAATAATTGCATTACAGGCACCAGGCAACCAGGCTGATGACAAAATAATACCTAATAATAATATTATGTGTCCCACAGAGACACTTCCTGTGCACAGGCACAACATACCATGAACAAAACAACACTTTTTTAAATTTTATTTTACTTAGTTTTATTTAACCTTTATTTAACCAGATATTCCTGTTAAGATCAGATCATTCACAAGGGCCACCTGGCCAAGAGGTCAGCAGCACACGTCATAATAAATACAAACTCAAGAAAAGATTAAGGCAATACATTGCAAAATATTAATATGGGAAAAAACAACAATTTGATGGTGGAAGTGTGACAATTTTGAGGACAGTAACAATTAAAAACATAGACATTGGACATAGGATTCTCACTGCCTAGTGAGTAAAATGTAATGAAAAGCTTTGACTGAAACCAACGGCCCAACTTAAAAATGATTAGATTTTGGTGGTGATCCAGATAACCACCATTAGTGAATGATCGTTTTTGCTAAATGACTGTCTAACTAGTGATATCAACATAATTCTGAGTGCTAGGTGTGGGTTTTCAGAGTCAAGGAATCATATTATGATGGTAACTTTATCATAAAACTATTGCTTATAAATGTAACAGCAAAATGTGAGCTACCTTGGTGGAGGTTTGCGCTCTCTGAGTGCTTTCTAGTTTTAAGATTACTCACAGTCTCTTCAGCAGATTACCACAGAACTCAACAATATCAACTGCTGAAAAAAACTTGTTTAGCTCCCAGAATTTAGATCAGCTAATTTGAGCATGAAAATGTGTGCTTTTAAAAGGTGCCCTCTACTCTCCCCATCACCGACTGTTTCTCTGTGGACACTTCAGTGTTAGGGTGTAACAAGTTACCATGCCATGTGATGTCCTCTGTGGTCAACTGTAGATATCAGCAAGTGATTAAAGTCCCTCTTCTTTGTACACTGAGTTTGTTAACATTAATATCATACGGCATATCAGACATTAATAAATATTAATAAACATGACATTATTTATCTATATAATATGTGTACATCTGCATATTTAGTCTATATTCGTACTTATCCACATAATATGTAAATCTGTACAGTGATTATTAGAACTCCATGTCTATTCACAATGCCTAGTAAATCTGTATATTTGACCATTGTCTCCAGGCTGTTAATAACATGACTACAATCCCTTATTTTATTTTTCTTCCTGTAAATACATATAGATATATAATCATGCACTTTATGTAGATAACATTCTATTACATTGCACTTCTGGATTGGATGCCAAACAACTTTTCGTTACTCTGTACCTGTGCATGCATAATGACAATAAACTTGAATCCTAATCCTAATAATGACTCAAACCCAGCCCTGTCTTTTGTGTGATTTTGACTGCTTCAAAATACTGCTGTGTGATCATGAAACTATCCAAGGGAAATCTGCAAATATGTAGCATTTTTTTCAACTGAATTGGAATCAAGCAACAGCGCCTGTAGGTGTGAAAAACACTTAAATTTATAATCCAATGCGTACTGATTGTCAGGCAGCAGAATAAACTGATCAAACCAAGCATGAAAAGCCAAAAAGCAGTGTTTTTAAGAAACAAACTGACATTTAGGAGAGAGCTACACGGTGAATCACCCTATAATTGTATGACTAATTGCAGCAATTTTACTTCTGTGATGTGAATAACTGTTTATTCTGCTCTTTTGATGTCTGCAGGTTTGAGGGCGGTGGGGTAGCATACATTTTGTGATAATCAAACATTGAAAATATTAGATTACTTCTACTGAATTTAGCCATGAGATAGTTTAAAGCGTCAAGGTGAAGAGGAGTAAAAACTCTATGGTATCAGATGTTCATTCACAGGCCAAAAATGAAATCTAATGACGTCTTCACTGCATAAAAAGTGTATTTATTTTTTCAAGATTTTCAGAAAATGTGTTCTGTTCTGCACTTTCAGTCATAATCACTCCTCTTCTGTCACAGGGCTGAATTTGTTTCCAAAAACTGTCATGATTAAAAGAGGACGTAACTAAAATAAGTGAGATGGGGAGACAGGATGTTTTCAAAGCCCCATTTCTCCTTACACAGCAGTGCAATAGTATCATTGAACTGACAGGCCTGTCATGACTGTTCAGATCCAGATTTTGTCAAAATTTAAACTTCCATCTCATGACAGCCATTGACGTCATCTTGTCTTTGAGCTTCTTTGAAAAACTGTTTATACTACCTCCTCTCAGCCCTGCATGAGTGCTTCTTTCTGTTTCAGGGAGTGTCACTGGAGTGAGAAAATAGTCAATCATCAGATGACCCTTTTTAGAATTAGGCTTTTTCTAGACAGTATGCTCCCTTTTTTTCAGCAAACTAACACAAACTCCAAAGTCCCTACAACAACCCAGACTGGTGCCGTGCTTTATCACTCTCTCTGCCTGCTTGTCTAAACTGGAAAAGTTCTCCCTGATAACACTGGTGGTTTTAAAGAGCCCATACTTTGCTTTGATTCAGGTTCATATGTTGGGTTTCTATGACTGTTAGAGTATATTCACAATCACTAATGTTCAAAATCAAATAGTAACACACAGAGTTCCCCTAATCCAGCTGAGGGGAGGCAAGGAACAAGTCATTTCAAGCAGCCGCTGTAAACAGGGGGAGGAGACGTCCTTATGTGGCAGACTTTTTCTCTTGTGTATAGAAGTACTCTATCACATGGAAGAGGCATGTAAAACAGACTAAAGAGCTTACAAAACTTAAAGCATACTATGAGCTGTTAAAAGCCAACACTGTTTCACTGTTAGTAAACCAGTCAGAGGATTTCATTCAGTTAGCAAAGGCTAACAGTAACTCTGCTAACAGCCTCTGCACCAGCAACAGCCGAAGCTTTTGGGACTGCCATTATCACAAGACTGCCATTAGGATTTTCTTTACATTAAAAAAATGCCCACTGAAACCCTGGAATGAAGTGATTATAGATCTAGATTTGAACCGCATATTTCTCATTTGCATGCAACAACGATATCTCAAGTATGATTATCCTTTCAATTTTCTGGATATTTTGTTTTTGACCAGATTGTCAATGTTTATTTTGTTATTCTCTGCCCTTAACTTTCAAAGCACTTTGTAAATGTCTGTTGTAAAAGGTGCTTTATGAAAAAAGTTATTATTATTATTATTATTATTATCTAACTTTGCACAAATATCCACTCTGAGAACGCCAAAGATCACTCAAGATCATGGCCCCTCATGTTAATCCTTGCACGTGAATCCAATCTTGTGAGCACAAGAACTCAGGACATCTTTCTGTGATTTTCTTTGAGCTTTGGGTGTCCACTCTGATTCAAGGATAATTCAAGGAGAAGAATTTGACTCCTTACTTCTTTGATTAAAGTCCCCACTTGAGCTTTTGACTAGTCGCCATTTTTTTGAATGGCCAAAACAGGAAATTTCACGCTCTCAGTAGCAACTTGAAATGCAGGAGAGAAACGAGCCAAACATTCA